>CM059314.1:2522500-3017500 GCA_030340665.1 Neosalanx taihuensis
CACACACATGCACACATGCACACATGCACACACAGCTTTCACTCGCCGATGATACTGAAAGGCCTCCGGCTATTTTGACTGGACTGGGCCACCGGCTTCTTGACTCAGTTCCGGAATCATCCACGGCAGAATCGTTAGTATGCCAGAGCCGTTTCTTTGCAGCCATGGGACAATCATTCGGCAGTCATCAGCCTTCCCGGCGTCACTAAGAGCTTCGGATCGTGTCGCTGCCGTTAAAATGGCTCTCCCCAAGAGCTGGCTTTAAGGGTGGGGAAAGCGCAAATGGAATCAAATTTAAGAGTAAAGAAAATCATATGTTAAACCTAATTCCCCCCCTTCGTGTTCGTAGGAAGACTAGGGGTGAGAGGTGGGAGGGAGGGAGGCTGTTGATACGGGGAGACGTACACTGCTCAGATCCGATATGCGCTAACGCCTGTCATCGCTAGCTCTCGCGGCTCAGGGCAGTGACCTCCCTGTGCTTTTTGGATTATTAACAGACCATCAGCCGGCTTCCGAGACCCCTGCCCCTTCCGATTTACCCTCCTTGGGAAAGATCAATTATAACGATTGCTGGGCCTTAGTAGTGAGTCATTGGTCTCTGTTCCCCCAGATCTCAGCTAACGCTAAACTGACATGACGGGACTTTGAAGGAGCGTCTGATGATGTCTGGCTTTCAGTGTATCGATAGATCACAGTCAGCACGATGTAAGGAAGGTGGATGAGACCAGACAGGAGACTAAGATCGGATCAAATGTTCCGTCAACGCTCGTTGTCTTCGCTTACATCACACTTGCAATGCGGTGTCAGTCACACATCAGTGGGAGACGTCAATCATCGTTTTTATGGACCAAAGAAAAGCGTTGAAGTACATTTTTTGACAGAATCTTAATTCATTGGTGTTGCGTAACAGCCATTTAACATCATGAAATGTGTTGCCTGCCTGCCAGACAGTTAACGAGCCAGGTAGATATTCAGCCATGTAGATTATCATCTAGCCAACCAGCCACCACCACCCAACCAGTCAGCCAACCAGATGGTCATCTAGCCAACCAACCAGCAGTCCACCAGGCAGTCAGCCAGTAAGTCAGCCAGCCTACAGTAGCTTTCTGAATGTGTGTTTCTCTCAGTCGGTCTGGGCCTAATCTCTTTATCCAGCTACATGAAAGATGATGCTGTGATAATCTTGGTGTATTTCCTATGCTTACCGGTTCCCACAGCGTCTTCTAGTGTCGTACGTGTAAACACGAGGTGTTTATGTATGATCCGACAAATATGATGGGAAGGTTGTGTTGTTTTCTATAGACACACTACAGTAGAAACACACTTGGTGTTTGTCTCGGGCTGGTCAGAGGTGCAGTAAAGAGAGAGATGAAGGGAACAGCTTGGATGGCTTCTCTCTCTCTCTCTCTCTCTCTCTCTCTCTCTCTCTCTCTCTCTCTCTCTCTCTCTCTCTCTCTCTCTCTCTCTCTCTCTCTCTCTCTCTCTCTCTCTCTCTCTCTCTCTCTCTCTCACTGTCCACTGTCTGTGCGTCCCTCTGTCCTCTCTGTGTCCTTCCTCCATAACTACACTACATTAAATGGGTCATTCATGTTTCTCTTCCTGCCGCCCTGCACTAACCTCACCCCCTTCACCACACACACACACACACACACACACACACACACACACACACACACACACACACACACACACACACACACACACACACACACACACACACACACACACACACACACCCTCCTTTCCCTTCTAAATGATAGGGATCCCCCACCCTCGCAGAGACTGGTCTCTCTTAGGGTGGCTGTCTAATTTTACCCTGCTCTTGGTCTGGGGGGCTTGGAGTGTGTGTGTGTGGGGGTGATACATTTAAGGCCTTGTTTTGAGCTGTCGTCCCTGGCCTCGTGCAGCTGGGGGCTGGTCTCTAGAAGGAGGCTATCGCTTTCCAGAGGTGGAGAAGGAGAGAGAGGGGCGAGAGAGAGAGTGTATGTGTGTGTAGCCCCCAGCACTCCTCTACACCTCTTCCTATAAGTGAAGGGGGACATGTGTTGGCAGATATGAACTGCAGGGAATACATGCTGGAAGAATGTCACCCACATATTTATGAGACAAGTGTCTTATAGTGGCAAAAGATTCACACCCAGTGATTTTGCACAGTCGAAATGATATCCTCAGTAATTGTTAATGTAGTCAAACAGTAATTAAGCATCTGAATTTCCCTCAGTTCATTCCCCGCTGGTTTTCAAGCGTCCAACCATATCATCATTCTGTAATTCCTTTTGCTTGTTTCATCTCTTGCTTGAAGCGGCCAAGTCACAGATTGAATGCATAATACAGTACTTAATACATCTAAACTGAGCTTGTAGAATAATTTAAATGACTTGTTTTCATTTGTCTCTCTCCCTCTAATCAGATTTCTCTCTCTCTCTCACACACCCACACACACCCCCCCCCACACACACACACACACACAGACACACACACACACACACACACACACACACACACCCTTCTACGTAACTACTGTGTCCCGCATGTCTGACTTCCTGTCTCCCTTCCTCCCTGTGCAGAGAGTGAGGTCGTCCCCCCAGACTGCCTCCGCCCTCGCTCCTTCACCACGGTCCGCTCCTCCTCCCTGCGCCGCGAGGCCGACGACTCCCGCCTCTCCGTCAGCCTCTGCGACCTCAACCTCCAGCAGGACGAGCAGGGGGGCCCCCCGCACCCCCACAGAGGCCACGCCCTCCACCTGGCCCCCGGCTCGGCCTCCTGCCCCATCCCCCAGAACTCCCTGAACTCCCAGCAGTCGTCGCTGCTGCCGCCGGCGCTGGAGAGCGACCTCCACTTCCACCAGCTGCGCGGCGCCCACATCAAGACGCTGGACGAGCAGACGGTGGCGCGGTCGGAGCACGGCCGCGAGGAGCGCACGCTGGTCTTCACCGACCGCCCGCTGCGCACGGGCGAGACCGTCTTCATCAAGGTGACCAAATCCAGCCCGGCGCGCTTCGGTTCGCTCTCGTACGGCGTGACGTCGTGCGACCCGGCCGTGCTGCGGCCCAGCGACCTGCCTTACAACCCGGAGGCGCTCGTGGACCGCAAGGAGTTCTGGGCCGTGTGCCGCGTGCCCACGCCGCTTCAGAGCAGCGACATCCTGGGCTTCCTGGTCAACCAGGAAGGAGAGGTGATTCTGAGCCACAATGGCGTCAGCGCGGGGATGCAGGTGTGCGTGGACAACTCCCGCCCTCTCTGGATGTTCTTCGGCCTCCACGGAGCAGTCACTCAGCTGAGGATTCTGGGTAAGTCCGTTTGAAGAGAACGAAATTGAAACCCCCTTCCATAACTTAACGGCAGCGCTTGCGTTACGCCATGAAGTGCATCGCTTTGGACTGAAAGCAAAAGCGCTACATGTAAAAACACCAACTGCAGATGCAGGCTGAAGATTAGTGTCAGAGTTCACAGTTGTCTTGTAGTGCTGAAAGACCTGTCTAATCTTTAAGCTGTTGTTGGTTTTAAGGAAGGATTTCAGGTCTAAATGCAGCCCTTTTTTCTGTCTAAGACTTATAGCACTGTGGTTAAGATACTGACCACCTATACAGATTCAGATAGCTCTTAAGATTAGGTGCAGGATCAGGGCCTGTTCAAGTCAAGCCACAGGAAGTTGGAAAGAGTAATTGGCGCACCTTGAAGCCTTCCTCTCACAGACAGGAAGTCTAAATACAGAGAGGAGGATTACGGAGGAACTTCGAGGCCCGGGGGAAGGAAATAACAGGAAATGAGAAAGCGACGAAGGAAGAGTATGAGTGTAGGAGGAGAGGAGGGTGGCTGGTGACCTTTCACAGCAGGAGGCGAGGGGGACGTGACTCGTCCACAGCAGGACGCACACTTTTCCTCTCAGCGGTGTGCCAGACTGTCTGACACTTGATTACACACTGATAATAACTGAGCATGAAAGTTGTGTGTGTGTAGTTGTGTGTGTGTGTGTAGGAGGTCTATGCTTCCGTTCTTTATTGTCAGTGGCAACCATGTCAGTGTCGCAGGTGGCTAACTGGAACCGTAGGATATTGAGGGAGTTGGAGATAATAATTGCTCTTGTATTCTATTCAAACTATCAAACTATCAAACTTACAACTATCTGGGGGGGGGTAAAAAATAGAACATGTTTGACTAGATCTTTTTTTTTTAAGGTTTAACTGAATCAGTTGAAATTGTGTTTAATTCACCTTCCTCCTTCACATTTGGATTTCTTAATTGAGTCCTAATTATAAGCTTATCAAAGGTTGGCAGGTCGTTTCTGGGGTTAGACAAGCGGAAAGACGGCCTGTTAGTGGGCCGTGTCATCCAGAGTTACATCAGCAGGGGAGGATGTCTAAAGAACCGCACTGGAACAGACTGAAGCAGCCAGATCTTCCATCGTTATTTGCCTGACAGACTAAATATACTTTTCTTTAGAGTGTGGGTACATGTTGGAGGTGGGAGGGAGGGAGGGAAGGAAGGAAGGAAGGAAGGAAGGAAGGAAGGAAGGAAGGAAGGAAGGAAGGAAGGAAGGGGAGGGCATGGTGGAGGTGAAAGGGGGAGAGCTTTCGAACGGTTAGATGACGTAAAGGAGAGCGGCAGAGCGTCAGACGGACAGGAAAAGAAAACGTCTGTATCACATATCCCAAGAGGCTAACCCCACTGCCCCACTGTGAGTGAGTTGCATGTTGCTTGTTTGCCCTTGGTCCATCACCCGCGTGCTACAATAATAACCCCTTCACCCCTGAGGTCATCGTGTTATCGACGTGCCTCTCTTCACCGGGACCCCAATTAAAGTACACTGTAGTTGCGGCGGCCATATTGGATTGTTTCCTCTCCCTTTCTGTGGGAGGGGGATGACTGACTTTGGTCTATTACAGGTTGTGTGTGGCTAACTTTAGCACTGCGGCTGTGGAGGCTCACGAAGGCAGCTGATACACACAATGTAATGGCCTGCAACTGGCCTGCACAATAGACTCTCTCTAGTCGTCCGTTACAGCAGATCCTCACTAAAGATAAGGGATGATAGCATCGATGTAGGCATGTCGGCGGTATGAACACTGGGGTGCTGAGAAAGACGAGAGATAAAAATAAAACGCTTTAGCAATGCCTGGACACACACACACACATAGTATATACACACCCAGACTACCTACTGGATATTCCGAGATAAACTGCCCTGATGTATAGTCCTGTCTGAACCAAGCGCTGCACATGTCCTTGTCCTGATTGTGAAAGAAGAGATTACAGGATGTAGAGAATCAGAGATAAAAAAATGTATGAGAAATAATCAGAGCGAAAGGGGGGAGAGATAGAGTAAAAGAGAGTGAGTGAAAGAGAGGAAGGGGGGGAGGGAGAGATGAAAGAGAGAGAGCGAGTGATTTAACACCATCTTCTGTTTGTGACCTTAAACTCCAATCCCCAAAACGCTTCGGTCTAGATATATACTTAAGCAGAACTTTAAACTACTATCGCAAAAACGATCAGGTCTAGATATATACTCTCCTGTTACAAACCCTCAGCACACAGAAACCCTGAGGGCGGATCTGTTGCCCTACTTCCCCCCCCAAAAAAGACATTGAATCGAAAATGTGTTGATTCAAAACATCGACCACCCACATGGTTCCAGATGAGTCCAGTATTGAGAGGATAGTGTTTCACAGCGAAGTTAAGAAGATTAAGAGTCCTCCTCTGGTCTTCGCTTCTCCCTCCATCCATCACTCTCCCAGGCTATAAACGGAACCCTCTTTTCCACCCTCCTCTTCTATTTTCCTCCATCCTTTCATCTTCCACTCCTAATGGTGAGCAAATGTTGTCCTCGCGACTGAAGTCATCCATCACTCGCACGCACGCTCACACACACGCTAGACTGGAGACCCCATTGCAGGTCTTATGTTGTCAAAGTGGGCCGGTGTTAGTGTGACATAGCTGGCATAGCTGTCATAGCAGCCGTGTCTGCAGGAGAGCACTCAGAGATCAGCCTCACGTATAGATGTCAGGGGACAGGGGAGGGATGGAGGGACGGATGGAGAAAAAGAGAGAGGGAGAGTAGGCAGAGGGGGATGAACTAAGAGGTAAAAAAAAGAGGAAAAACGTGGATGGATGATTAAGGGAGAGAGAGGAGATAAATAAATAGAGAAAGAAAGAGGGACACAGAGAGAGAAATAGAGAAACAGTGAGAGAGAGGGACAGAGAGAGAGAGACAGTGTGAGAGAGAGAGAGAGAGAGACAGTGAGAGAGAGAGAGAGAGAGAGACAGTGAGACAGTGAGAGAGAGAGAGAGAGAGAGACAGTGAGAGAGAGAGAGAGAGAGAGAGAGAGACAGTGAGAGAGAGAGAGAGAGAGAGAGAGACAGTGAGAGAGAGAGAGAGAGAGAGAGAGAGAGAGAGAGAGAGAGAGACAGTGAGACAGTGAGAGAGAGAGAGAGAGAGACAGTGAGAGAGAGAGAGAGAGAGAGAGAGAGAGAGAGAGAGAGAGAGAGAGACAGTGAGGGAGAGAGCATCCCAGCTGTCCTGGCTCTGCTGCTGTCTGATCTGGCAGTGAGAAGCTCAGATCAGACCCAGGCACCAATCAGCTGCTGACACTGGGGGAACAGTCACTCTGTCTGTCTGCCCGTCTGTCTGTATGACTGCCCGTCTGTCTGTATGACTGCCCGTCTGCCTGTATGACTGCCTGTCTGCCTGCCTGCCTGCCTGCGCGTCAGTCTGAGGGAAGGATTAAGAGGGAGCCACAGGGATGTCCAGGCTGTGGTGTCCTGCTAAAGGGACCCCCCCCACCCCCCCCACCCCCCAGATACAGAGCATGACAGCACGTTGTAACGTGACTCCGGGGATGCCAGCGTATCGCACACATCAAGCTTCGGGTCACCACAGCAACCCCTCATCCCAAACAAACAGGCCAGGTTCTGCTGCCCCTGTCCCTCAGATACAGACCCCCTCTGAAGGATACATGATGTCAGGGACATTGTTACTCAGGAAAGAAAACACCACCATTGGAGCCAAGATGGAGTCTGTCAACGTCTGTTTCCCGATCCAAAATGGACACCCAGTTGCTTAGCTTCCTATGGATATTAGTCTTAATGAAGTCACCAGGGGAAGAGGGGATGGGAGGAAGAGAGAAGTAGAGGAGGGAAAGAGAGGAGGGGGAGCGGAAAACAAGATAGATGAGGTGGAAAAACAGTCAGCTGTCTGAAGTGATGACGGTTTTGTCACTGTGACACATGAGGTGACTTTCCTACATGTGCAGCAGGTTAAACACCTAATGTACTTTACCAAGAACATCACTGCTGCTTGCCCTGAGACACAATGGCTCCAAAGATGCACCTATATTTGTTCCTTAAAAATAAGCTTTGTGGTGGCTAGTCTGACTTGCTATTGTTAGACATGAAAGCTTTATTTATTTATTTATTTTCGCATGCAATCAATGTCACTTGATGTCATTGTGGGAATTAGCTAAGCATTTTACTGTCGTCACTATTCAACCGGCAAGAACTAAGATCAATTTGCATTCTAATTTGTTGAAACTGTTCCTTCATTATCCACTTTGAGCAAATCATTATTCTTTGTTTCAAATGAAGCCAATCTTCATTCTGCCAAAGCAATGCAATTTAATCTGCCAATGCAATTGAAAAAGCATGGTTAATGACATCGGGGTAATGTCCACTCTGTGTTACGTTAGCCATTCTATAAATACAGTTGTTCTATTGCCCATTACCACGTGATAATGCCCTCTGGCTGGGGCCTGACCCCAGATTGCGTAACGCCCTTGACTTTGAGAGTCCAGTATGTTACATCATTACGGGGAGTCCCCAACTTGACCTATGACCTTACCCGCCATTCTGACACAAAAGAATGTCCACTTCAAAACAGGTTGAAAGAACAAAGTATGTCTGAAAAAAGAAAAAAGGGGCTTAGCTGTTTACTTTAAAATACACCCCTCCTCTCTTTCTCCTTTTCTTCACCCAGGCTCCACTCACCTGGGGGAGGCGCGAGGTCCGTCCAGCCCTGGCTCCCTGTCCTCGTCCCCCCGCACCACCAACATCCTGGGCAGTGGAAGCTCTGACCCTGCCCTGACTGCGGGGATCAGCTCCGGGGCTTACTGCAGCTCGGCAGGGGGTGAGTCAAAACCTGCACACACACACAGAGTCATTGCACACTAGCATACATGCAATGTTGGTACCCAGATTCCCATAAAAGCACAGCCGCACACTCACCACTCTATCAGTCACCCCCCCCCCCCCCCCCCCCCAGGGCGTTGTGATGTTGGCTGACGTCACGTGATGTCGGTCGAGTACGTCGGGTGTTGCTGCTTAGACAGAGCGAAAGGACAAGATGTCTAGAACACGCGTGTTACGTCACTAAGCGCTCACGGTTACATAAACGCCTTTCTAAAAGGGACTACAGGCAGCGTCATGCGCTTATGTTGTCGTACGTCTTGCCATCAAAGAGCTGAATGACAAGGAGGACAAGATCTGAGCACGGTGCGAGTCAAGCTCACGTTTTGAAACGGCAGACTCGTTTATTCTCGTTCTTTGTGTTCGTCCCCCCTCCCCCTCCCCGCAGGAACCACGCCCAGCTCGCCCGTCAGCCTCCCCAAGTCTCCCACCTTCCCGTCGGGGCGCGGGCCGTGGTCTGGCGACGAGTGCTCCATCTGCTACGAGAACGCGGTGGACACGGTGATCTACGCCTGCGGGCACATGTGTCTCTGCTACAGCTGCGGCCTCAAGCTGAAGAAGATGGCCAACTCCTGCTGCCCCATCTGCCGGAGACAAATCAAAGACATTATAAAGACTTACCGCAGCACATAGGGGGAGGGGAGGTGGGGGTACTGGAGACTGCAAGAAAGGGAAACTATCTACATGAAGGGTCTGAAGATTCAAGATCTGAATATTGAAATGACTCTGGTGTTGGTTGGAAAGAGGAAGTTTAGAGGAGGAAAAGACGGGGAGAAACTTTTTAAAGTTCAGGGAAAGAAGAGAAGACTGGTGTGTTTTATCGTGTAGTTTTTTTCCCTCTTTGTTTTAAATAGCTTTCGTTCAAAGGCAGAGTGGGTGAGGGTCTCGTATTTCCTACTTGTTGCGCTCAAAGGTCTAATGGCGTTTGAAGTAACTAAAGGAGTTTACTGTCTCTCAGGGAGAGGAGTTTGCACTCTCTCTGGGGATTCAGGAAGTTTCTCTGAGACTCTGAGGAAGTGACATCGCTCGTCTTTTTTTCCCATTGGTTTTTCCGAGTCATGTTTGAGATACGGTGAGAACCTTGCTTGCTATGGAGGCAAATGAGGTGCGTTACTGGCCTCCATATCTGGATAGCAGCTATTTATTCTGTGGTGGAGGACCATCTCGTTCAACATATTTAATCTCACCCTGATATTTTGCCGTTCCAACTAGGCAGAGTGTCATCTGCGTATGTGGTGCTTCATGCATTTCTCAGTATGCCACAACTTCTGTCTGTGTGTTGCTGTGATGGACTGCAGTGGAAAGGTGAAAGGCCCTATTCACGCATCGTGACGAGAATGCGATGGGTTTGTTGTAGAATACGATACGTCAGCGGGAGACGGCTAACGTGGTAACATTGTGAGAGACAGGGATAGGCAACGTGTAGGAGGTCGACGCTCCTACAAGGTCATGTACTCTCAAACTCAGTGTCACCTCTATGGTAGATGTTTCATAGCAATTGTGGGTGTTTTCCATTGCTAGCTAGCTGCTCGCTTCGTAGTGTTGTTGCACTGAACCGAATATTCTCCTTTCATAAATGCCCCATTATGAAAGGAAAGTATAATGACTTTCGCAAACGGGGAACAGACTTCGAAACAATGCAACCTGCGGTCTAATTCCCCCCCCCTCCTGTCAGATCATGTAACAGGAAGCAGGAAGTTCTCCAGATCCAGCTATTTTTCTGATATATTTCCAAACTGGGGCTAAAGGTCCACCATTCAAGAGCCCAAACACACTGTGAACGATGACGCGTGTGATGAATAGGGTTCCCTTTTAAATGACTCCCTTGTTCAGCCACCAAGCCTTGGAACTGTTGCCATGGGGATGGCAGCAACCACAGATACGACATTTCTGCCTTAACTTCTGCAGGGTTCATTGGTTTTGTGTGGACGTGTAAAGTACTGTGGCGTCCTGGTTCCTGTATGTATTTTCACCAAGACCCCTTACTGGAAACCAAATATACTGCTCAGTGGCAGGAAAGTATCCTTCAGGACGAAAACATGAGGAAAAAGC
The DNA here is from genome assembly GCA_030340665.1 of Neosalanx taihuensis. Taxonomy (NCBI): domain Eukaryota; kingdom Metazoa; phylum Chordata; class Actinopteri; order Osmeriformes; family Salangidae; genus Neosalanx; species Neosalanx taihuensis. Next base: position 2,532,731 of record CM059314.1, read on the forward strand.
ACACGCAGAACTGAATTCAAATGTTTTTTACATCTCAGATAGCTTGAACTATCTTAAAGGTCAGGTGTAACAGATAGTAACTGGCTCTTGTTCTATCATTGGCACACAGTACAACACTCACACCAGCAACTTAATACCTATTGATTCAGGAGCATGTTATAGTCGATATTTAAGGATCATCCTTTTGTGTACATCGTCTGATTAGTGTCTAATTCCCCCCCCCCCCCCCAACATAGTTTAGCCTCATTCAGTTATATGTGCTTTCCACAGAAAGCTGCAAGGCTTCAACAGAATAACGTTGTCTCTCTTGGGAAAGGACCAGCACCCTGATGAGATATTTGATACATGGGGCTTGAATCTATGCTGCTACAATGTTTGTCAGCTCCTCTTTGGGGCGAATGCTTACTTAGTTGTTTCGCTTTGGATAAAAGCGTCTGCTAAATGAATAAATGTACTACAACTCGACCCGCCGCTCATTTGCAGAACTGTGTTTCGCTACTGCTTGAAATGTTCATTGAGATTTGAATGTTAATTTATGTGATAGGACTGAGAGAAAAAAAAAAAAGGAAAAAAATTGTCTGGCTTTTCACGTTTGTTAATGTTGATCGTCATGATTGTAATGTTTGTTTTCTGTTTGTTTTTGTTTATGAAAGAACCATGAAATAATCCACTTTTCTATGTTTTTATCCTCCAACAAGGATATACAAGTATTGTACCTTAAAGCAATAAACAACATAAATTGCAGTATACAATCACAACCTTCTTGCTTTGGGTACAAGGTAAGGTCATATTCATTCTTTAATGTCCCCGTATTTGTTCTTTTAATTATTATTATTTTTGTTGTTTTATCCTGTTCAAGGAAGTTCTACCCAGTTTGTGTAGCCCTAATTGAAATTATTGAAAAAGCCATTGTGCTGTGGCGGTGTTCAGTGTCACTTTATAAAGCTCCTGATTGTAATTTTGTAAGTGGTTAGTCTCTAGTTATACTCTGGGATATTGACTGTGTATTTTTGACCAAATCTAAAAATCTATCAAACTTAGATTTGTCAATCCTGAATATATGTTACATACATGTATTTCCCCCATTGGTGTGTCATTGAATTATTACAAAAAAAAGAAAACATATTTTTCATACTTTCCTAATATGAACACTTTAATATTACATTCTATGACTGATTTTAAAACTCTGTCCCATTGTTCAGGACAGTCCACTTTAATGCAGGGAATTTCTGTGAGAAGATAGCATTTATTCATGTTGATGTAACAACCTATTATTTCCGGTTAAGTTGTACATAACAGATCCTACATGAATGAGTTGCAATGTTCTCAATATTTACACAGAAATCAATTGTGGTTCCCTTGTTGAATGTTGTCGACCCTGTATTGTACTTGTGTTATTCTCCTTCTACATTAGTGCGTGGATATATTCCTCTGAAATGACTGTACTTTGCTAGTGTGTTTACTTTCTACAACTTATATAAGCCAAGAGTTAGGATACTTCTGTTTCTAAGAAGAAGATTTGGGATGGCTCTTCTTCTTATGCTTTCAGTATTTTCAGTTGTGGTAAATTGATTGTTCGCTCTATATTAGTTTGTGAACACGGGGACCAATTGACTACGAGCTACTAAATGGGATGTTTTGGTTTCACTACATTGCATTCTTTCTGAACGTTTATTTGGTCAGAATGGAATCATCGAACAATGTTTTGAAGACCATTTTGTTACCGGGTTTTGTTGTGACTCTTTGAGGAAATACTTTGTAAAAAGTGTCGATTTAAAAACTTGTTTCCAAGTGATCTGTTTGTGAGAAGTGTTCAACATGAGACCATTGCGTCAATAAACTTTCCAGACATATTTCAGCAAAATGTCTCTGCTTGTTTTCTTTTTTGTTCTCTCTCTCACCTATGTCCCTTATCTAGAAAGGTATAATACAGTATAATACATGCTTAAAACATTCTCTTTTATGTTTGTCGTTATGTAACATTCCATCGATTTTGACACCAATCGCAAGCTGACCACCTTGTAAAGGACAAATCCATGTCCTTGTCCATCCAAGAATATCTTTCATCGTAAAAACAAAGAAAAACAAATGCTGTGAAAGACAGCTGTTAGAAGTGGCTAACCCAGAGGGGTCAGGAATCATGGTTTGACATACCACTTGGGCCCCCGTTACATCATTATTTGGTACTGAGTGGACCACCTGTTCAGGTACTTTACTGCACATCTCACAGGGAACACACACACATTACGCCACACAAACACACACATTGTGAAACACACATTCTGTGACAAACATTGTGTCACACACAGACAAACAAACACACACACACACACACACACACACACACACACACACACACAGGCTTAGGAGCAAGGCACCAAGCAACTAGCACCTTGCCCAAATATCCCTTTGAAGCCTCAAGATATCCATCCGTCTGTCAATAGTGGATTATCTCATCATCTGCCAATGAACAGGGACTGCTCAAGGACCTCAATACCTCCATGTTATGATAGTAACTATGGCCATGTAAAACCCGGCTGTCATTAAAATGTATGACTATCCGTAACCTTGTGGATCGTTAAGATGCATCGTTATTTTACGGTGGACGAAAGGGCGAATCTTAATTGAGAACACGGCCAGGTTGGTTGATAAGTTATCGAGTTAACTTCATCAGTATGCATCGTAATATTGTGCAGGTCTTGCCAGATGCTGACAGTCCCGTAGACCTTGTAAGGATCAGTTAGGTTAACGATCGGCTTGGCTTGTGGCACAGACTGGCTCAACACTGCCATCTAGCGGTGATGTGTGAACACTGGTCCTTCTTGATGAGACCTCGATCTGATCTGTTCCTCCCATGGGTTCCCCACCTGTCTATGATGTGAACACCTGCAGATAACTGAGACCTCCTGTGATGGATCTCCTTCAGAACTGTCACTAGGACAGGGATCACCAGCCCTGGTCCTTGAGGTCTGCTGTCCTGACAGTTTTCGATGTTTCCCTGCTCCAGCACACCTGATTCAAATGAGGGGGTCGTTATCAAGCTCAGTGGAAGCATCATAACGACCCTTTATTAGAATCAGGTGTGCTGGAGCAGGGAAACATCGAAAACTGTCAGGACAGCAGACCTCGAGGACCTGGATTGGTGATCCCTGCACTAGGAGCTCACTCACTACCCTTTAATAGTAGTTTTATAGTGCTGTAAGGCGCTCTGGATAAGAGCCCACTGTGTTGTCTTTATTCCAGTTCCATGTATGTTCTTTGTTTGCTCCATCCTGCCTAAGTATATTCCGTGTTTGTGTAACTTGCATGGCGAATAAAACCGAATTCAGAATATGACAAATAAATAATAATCATTCTTGATTTACTTTGCAAATTCCATGACAATGGTGAATTCCTTGACCTTTAGGCGGAGGTAGAGATAGAGAGCACATGGTGGAAAACGCACACGCCTCATTCTTCCAGGTGGAGGAATCATGAGAGCAGATTCATCATGTTCATTTAGACGCGTGTGATGAATCCCGCAGCCATGCGTGTGTGTTTGAGGGCTCTGGAGGAAGAAGGAGATGGAAACACTCTCCTCTTCCCTCTTTCTGTTTCTCTCTCTCAGCTGACGGCAGTCTGGAGGTTGGTCATTTGTCTTCATTAAAGGCCCTCTGCCTCTCACACTTACCAGTTCACAACCTAAACATTCGGTGGTTTAGCTTTACTCAAACTGCAGTTTTCTACCCAACAATAACAATGTTGATTTTGATCAAATTAACAATGGTAAATCGTTGAAAGCACAAGCGTGAAAAAAACAAAGACCGGAGTTAAACAACTAAGATATTACATTTAATAGGTTTTATCTTTAGGGCAATGCAAGATACAATGTAAACATGATTGAACAAGATACAAAAAAAAGAGATTTCCAAATGAAATGATATAAAAAAAGGAAAAGCCCTGTTTTCAAAAGAAATGCACTCACATAGCCATAACCTCCCATTTTAATCAAATGTATTTAGCTTTAATCTAACTGCCTTACATTTTGTTCCACTGACTAACTGCAATGTTTGTGACTATTTTGTGAAGTATTGTAAGCACACAGCCACTACATGACTCATAACTGTAAGATTTTAGATGTTTCCCTGCTCCAGCACACCTGATTCTAATGAAGGGTCGTTATCCAGCTCTTTGGAAGCCTCATAATGACCCTCCATTAGAATCAGGTGTGCTGGATCAGGGATCTAAAATCTTCAGGACAGTGGCTCCTGAGGACTAGGGTTGCTGACTCGTTCTAACTGGTCATTAAAACTCCCACCTATTGGTAACTATCATATTCCAATTTTGAACTCTATTTCTCTCCCATGCATCTTTTGAAAATAAGGATCCCTCAGATCTTTACGCAAAGTTGCGTGAAACAAAAACATTCTGCAAAGAAAGAAAAAATGAATTATTATTATAATAGCACCTCCTTTGGTCCAGGTAGACTAAGGTATGCTGGTTGTGGATCCTCATTGGTTTAGTCTGGGTACACTGTAAGAGGACCACATCATATCACGATCTTTTAGTTGGGGTCTTGAAATGTTCTTCCCCTAAAATATTTGGCAATCAAAGTCCTTCGACCTCTGCAGATAAATAAAATGATGCTTAAAATAAGTCCACGGTATTTTAGAAATAAAAAACATTCCAACATGATCTCGGAACATGGTGAGGAACAAGTGGCTTGTGATTGGTGGGCGGTAATTGCAGTTAACGAGCGCCGCGATGTGATTGGACTTGCTTGTGTGGAGCGAATGAAAAGACAGAGGGGATGGCAATTAAAAACAGGAAGTCCAACCAAGCCTCAGCACAGCTTGAAATACGCAAAGACCCAGCATGCTCCATTTCTCAACATCGCCTCGCATTAGCATTGTGAACACATACCCAACCCTCGCCCCCCACCCAAACCACTAGCACTGACTTGAATAAATCAATACAGCTAGACAGATTTAATCTAGCTGTGCTTGTTATTTTACCATAGTCATAGTACCATAGTTATCTAACTTTAGCCAAACGGCTAACACCATCTTATCCATCTTTCTCTTGCCTTTCTTCAGTAACCCTGCTTTAAGCGCAAACAACAATAAAAGTGAGTAAAAAAAACAAATCACACAACCTACATAATGTGACCCTAACCCCAGACTCCAAACATCTCGCACCCCTCCCACGCACACTTGCTACGACTTTCTAAACACACCTCCTTTCCCTTAGCCTCCATTCCTCTCCTCCCCATCTAAACACAGCGATCCCGCTATCGCCAAGATGAATCAGGCATGTGACGAGCTCGGCACACGCTTAAGAAGATGCTAGAGAGAACCAGAGAGAATCAGCCTCTTCATTTGTTTGGCGTTAACTCCCTCACAGGGGAGAAGTTTTGCTCTCGGGCACCATGTGAATACACCCCCAGCTTTAAACCGCACCACAATTAAAACGGCCTGGCTAATGCGATTTCACAGCTGCGGCCATTCATGATAGGTTCATTAGCCCGGGCTGTGGGACACTACAAGAGAAGAGAGAGCAGGAGAAGCTGTGGTGGCTCTCTGTCGGGGAGGCTCGTCTTGACGTTTTAATGGCGTTAGCCAGCCTCAGCAGAACAGCTAAATAGCTTCAGGTCTAGTTCTAACAACCTGTTCCGATTCATCTCTGTGCACTGTAGCTGAGCGACACTTCCTGCTCATTCTCTTTCTGAACCCGTGTCTCTTCCTCTCTATTTTCCTCTCCCCCTCCCTCTTCGTTGTATCTTCAAGTGGCTGGCTCTTTACAGCTCTGCCTGCTATCTGTCCTGATTCATCTCCAGTTCCCCCTGTCTGCCTCCGCCGCACACTTCTCATCATCGACCTCCATCTTGCGTTCCCCTGACTTCACCTGCACGCTACCCGTCGCCTCCTCCACCGCGCACACGATCAAACATTCCCAAACACGCGCACACACACACGCTGTACTACCTAACAAAAAACCTTATTCAGTAATACTCTTATCTTCCTCCCCCCCCGAAGCGTTTAACGACTGGGACTCGAATCTTGGGCTGAGGCGAGGATGGACAGAACATGGTTAGGTAGAGAAATAGAGAGGGGTGAAGCGCTGGAAGTGGGGGTGGGGGGAGTGAAGTCTGCAGCTATTTCCAGTCGCTACAACCAGGGCACACGGAGCGATTCGCCTGGGAGCTCCCGTCAATTTGCTGAAGTAGAAAGAAGGAGTGCAGAGGAGAGGGGTGGATGGTGTGGAGGAGGAAAAGGAGGGAGAAAGAAGAAAAGAAGAAGAAAAAAAGAATCTGAATAAAAAAATGAATTCTGTTCAGGCACAAATGGGACGCACAAATGGGCCTTTGTGGCCCCCAAAACAAAGAGCCAGATGTAAATATTGTCCACATAGGCCAGGTCATTGGGTTCATTGAGAATGTCCAGGTTGTGGCTGGGTGCCCATCTTCTATTGCACGTCCTCAATATTATATCTATGACTTACAATGAAATAAAAAGAGGGTGGAGGGGAGGGGGGGGGGGTTAAATAATAGCATAATAGTCTTGTGACCAAAATACTGAAAGCAGAAAAAGACAGAAACAAGGTACATTTAAGACACACTTCTACACAGCTAAATAATATGGAAAAGCCTAGCTTGACACGTTACAATTCCCTTGTAATTTCATGCGCCAAAATGCTATGCAAATCGTATTCAATTGAACAAAGCCATATGCATTAAAATATGTGCTATAGCGAAAAGTTAAAAGTGAGTCAACACATTTACATAATGCCTTCGTCAAAGGGGAGGGGGATTGGATGGGGGAACTGAGGCACAGAAAGCACCCTGACGTACCATCAAATTTAGTTTAATTACTTAAACAAAAATTATTTCACATTTAGTTAAATGTTCTTTTCCCATTACCGTAATGACAGCACTTAGGGTAAATAAATATTGAATTGGTCGATCATGAGGAGGGCAAAATAGAGTTTAAACATATCATTCCAGTAATCCTAATCAGGCATTGTGTAAATAACAGTAAAGATGAAGGAAGTGTCCATGATTTGCTAAAGTTGCAGCACACAGCATCAAAAAAAGTAATTTAGAAGATTGAAAAAGTAATTATTGCCAAATAAAAAAATGAAATGTGTACTTACCATTACTAAAGTACTATATTAGCTGCAATTATGTTTGGAAACATTCAAAAACTGTGGGTAAAGTCACTGCCCAGCAGTGCACTGTAACTATTGCACTGATGCAGGTGGCCCACAAGGGGGCACTTGGTGATTAAGAACAATTAAGTTGTGACTGACATGTCTAGACGCCATTTATCCAATTCTTGTTTTCAAAAAGTTGGAATTTTGACTGAGGTAAATTTGACAACTCCCTAGAAGAGTTGAAATGCACAAAAAAAAAATATATATATATATAAAAAAAGAATAAATAATATGCTGACTGCATCTTTAAATTAATGCACCATTCAAATGTTTAAAGTGCATTAATTCACAAAACCGAACGACTTCGTTCCTCCATATTGTTTATGTGTGATCACACATTAATAACTAAATTCAACAATGGTTGGCTAAATAGTTAACTGCCATCTAGCAGGTACTATACTTTGTTTTTTAACTATAACACTGTCCAGCAGAAAATTAAATGAAAAGTTAGCGTTTAACTCCGAGTTGAGATCACACACTGTTTATTAGAAAACATATTTCAGCAGTCTTGAACACCAGCCGTTTGAAATGCTTCTAAATTTAGGGAGTAAATTTAATACTATAATTGTGTTTGGGGAACGTAAGTAACTTAAGTGACCATAAACTATAATGTAATATGATCAATTTTCATCAAATAAACCCACAACACCTAAATATGTGAACAAATTTAAATTTAAAAGGGACTAACCAATTAAAATACATAACTCAGTAAACATTAAATACTTTCTCTAAAATCTGTCCAACTTGTACTTTAAATCAATACCGCAAAACACAAATATCTGCGTTTTGAAGTGAATCAGCTACCTCAGTGTGCTCGAATTTGGGTCATGAACAAAAATCAAGTGCTTCCAGATATTTTAAAAAACTATTAAATATTATCTTCAGCTTTGAGACCTCGTTTTAGATATCTTGTTGAATACACTGTTTTACTTGTACCCATAAATAAATAGAGTAAAGCTATGGAATATAGCCAATGTAATGATATTATTCTTTGGTTTGATCACATTTTGGGCTCATGGCAACAGTTCCAGTACTTATTTCTTCAGCAGCAACGCTAGTCTACGTATAATGCAGCAATATATACAAAGTGAATTATCTGGACCAAAGTCAATAGTAAACTATTTTGTAAACTACTATAGTACTTGGATTAGGGTTGAAACCCATGCATGAGGTGGGTTAGGTATTGAGAATTCAAGTTAAGATATTTTCCTACTCTCACTTGTTTCAAGCTTTACAGGTTTTCAGCTGTCATCCAAGTTGTTTTTTTAGATTAGTTTTCGCTTTGTAACTGCATTTGACTGTAAAAAAAAATACAAATAAAAAAAGGGATCCTCTAGCCAATTGTAAGCCAATTATCTGAAACCCCCTCTACAGGTATTCCACCGATTGTCAGCAGAATACTAGAGGAAGAAGCTTCAACTGTTTCAATTCTAGGCTGTCGGTGTCACGCACAAGAAAGCAGAAATACTTCTCTAAGAACGACAAGACACACAAGACATTAAAAACATAAAAAAGAAGAAAAAAATGAAAAGTGAATCAAAGATTACACGTTTAAATTTGACCTTGACTCGCGTCACTCGTTTGACCTCTTTCAGCTTCTCTCCGTTGCTCTCCGTCTTCTGTGTTGGACTCAGGTTTGGAACACAGCACTCCAGATCCATCCTTTCCCGCTCAGTAACCCTCCTGTTTCCTGGAGGTATTCTCATTGAAACACGTTTTACAAAAATAATTTGGTGGTGTATCCATGCGCTCATGGGTTTATGGCACTGCAATACACTTGGGTAGATTCACCGATGATCCGTTGACTTCATCACAACCTCCTCTTCAGTTGTTCATTTACACAAGGCACCTGTTTGGTATAGTCATGTAGGGGCAGGAATAAGACAAAACCCTAACCCTGCTAAACTCCTTCCCCCTCCGATGTAAACCTCTTAAAGAAGGTGTCATTTAATCTACTAAAAACTCACAAAAACCACAACATCCTTGTAACGTTTCTGACACTGCGGTGATCGACTCCATTTTCAGTCTCTCGTTCTTCTCCCACCACGGGTAAAATCATGTGTACATTTTTAGTAAACCAGCACTAAAGTTCCTTTTGCAATAAACGAAGAGTATTAAAATAGCCTGCTTTTTATACAAGTCTCTCAGAAAATGTACATTTTTGGAGCATATTGCTTTTTGGGAAAATCTAAGATGATCCTTACAGGGAGATGTCGTCAACATAGCAAAAGTACCGAGGAGACGACCGATGGCGTTCTTATTTTTTCCTCTCTAGGTAGTTGGAGGGGACCCAGCCCTTGCGGGGGTGCAGAGGATCCTGTATCTGGCAGTACCACCATCCATTGGGGTTCCTCTCCAGAACCTCAAGGCTGGTGCCTTCAGAGAAGCCCATGGTCTCCTCATCTCCTCTATAGTCAGCGATGGACACAAACACCTCCCTTCCCAAGTTGTTGTGGATCAGCTGGCTCTTCTCAATTGGTTTGGGCCGGACCGTGGACACGGGGATGCCGTTGCGCTGGCCGATCCGGGTCAAGGTGTCCGTTCCGGCACCGGAGCTGAACCCCATTCCCGCCGAGGACCCCGTGGAGGAACGCTCCGAAGGTCTCGCCCGGCTGTCGACGACCGCGTGCGGGCGGACCGTGGTGAAGGAGGAGTTCCGGCGAACAGTGGTGGAGGAAGAGCCGGATCGGTACTGATCACTGCCGCCCAGGGACTCGTTGCGCCTTAGCGACCCCGTCATGTAGTGGGAGTCCCTCACCGGTTGGGGCGAGGACACGAAGACAGACTGGGGTCGAACTGCGACCTGGCGGACACCATTCCTCATCCGGACAGCCCCGTTGACCATGCTGGAGGGTTTGCTGAAGCCCCCGGGAGGTTTGGAGGGGATGGGGGGAGTGTTCCTCCTCATCCCCACCTGGTTCATGCCTTGGAGGTTGATGTTGTTAAGTGCCAAGACCCGCTGCTCGTTCTTCTCTAGGCTGTTGGACTTGCTTCCACTTCCCGCCTCTGAGAGGTGTCCGTCAGACCCTGACCCTGCCGTGTCTCCCCCTGGGCGGAGGGGCTCTAGGTATAAGGTGGGGACCCAGCCCTCGTCTACGCCCCAGCGGACAAACCACCATCCGCTCTCTTGCTTCTCTATGACCTCCACCTCCACCCCAGCAGGGAAGCTGAGCTCCGAATCCTGGACTTTACTGTAGGCATCCGTTGTCCGGTAAAGGTTGAACCCCTCCGCGTCCGAATCACCCCGACTCCCCTTGGAGTAGACGGACGAGAGGTCCGAGGTGCTCCGGGACGAGACGGAGTCCTCGGACGAGATCACGGAAGCCGTTTCCGAGTCTTCGCCCCTCGAGGTTTTGAGGTGTCGAATCTGACTGGTAGGTCTCAGGTGACGCCTGAGGGAGCCGATGTCCATACGCTCTGGACTCTGCGGCTCAGACTTGGTGAGGAGGGGTTTAGGTCGGACAGAGGGCTTGGGCTTGGTGGATGGGCTCTGCCCTATCCTCTGTTCCACCTCTCTCCTGAATCCTGGGCTTCTCCCAGGGAGTCTACCTGACTCGTCTGACGAGGACCTGGGGCTGGTTTCCACCCGTCGTCCCAGGGTCTGACTCCGGCTTGGCTCTGGGGTGAGCGGTTTGTGGGGTTTCCCAGCCAGGGGGGAAGATCCCGAAGGCCTACGAGGGACAGTGGAGGAATAGTAGCTCCTTGGAGAGTTTGGCCTGTTGGAGGCTTTGGCAGAAGCGCCTTCGTTACCACTAGCGGGCCGGAAGCAGTCGTTCTCGTAGATACACTCCTCTTTGGCATCCTCCTCCACAGACCTGAAGGAGGCCCTCCTGTGGCAGGACACCGGCGAGGACTTACACACAGGGGCGGAGTTGCGGTACTTTTCCGCGGCAACGAAACTGTTTCGTTTGACTTCCAGGGGACGCTCTCCTTTGAGCAAGTCTGTGTCTGATTCGCCGTCGCAGCCCACGGCGGGAATGTCGTACTCTGGTTCCTCGTACACGGGCCTGCTGGGAGATTCGGAAGCGGAGAGATTGGCAGGCGGGGCAGGCTCGTCTGAGTCGGGTTTCTTGATGGGCGGAGCTGGGGGAGGGACTTTGGGGCGAGTGAGCGTGCTGGTTCGCCGGCTGAGGTTGGGTTTCTTGCGCTTGTCGATGTAGGAGCAAGGAGCCCAGCCCTCCATTTCTCCAATCTGCACATACCACCAGCCCCCAGAGTTCTTCTCTATAACCTACAACCAAGGGACACATCCGTTGGCAGACATTAAAAAAGGCAATCGGTCAAACAAAAAGGTTTCATTTAGCCACATAAACGATGATGATTCACATTCCTTGCAGGGCTCTTGGTCCACTCTCCATGGAATCAGCAAAATCACTACTACTGCCCAGCCTGACTCGGAAAACAGTGTATTTTGTCTGCATCATCAGATTTATAATAAACAGCTCCAGGCCATCTTTTTCCTGCCTCAGCATCTGCCCACCCGGGGAACACTCAGTCACAATGAATATTTGATGCACACAGACATGCTTCTGTCAATAACAATAGATACACAAAATGGTTGTACTGTAAATCTACATTATATGATATTGACAGGGCTCCGTTTAACAGACTTTCCTAAATGGTCCCCCCCGCCCCCCCCCTTCTTACATCAGCTTTTTGTCCTCCACGGAAACTGATGCCATCAGATATGCACGACTGGAATTCTGCGATGGTGTAGTACTCTGCTTCAACAGAAGGGGGCTCTGGCGGCTTGGGCAACTGGAACCCCTGAAGATGAAGAAAAGAAGAAGATTCAGTTTTTGAGGAACAGATCAGTTCCGTCTGGGATTGTTTATGTTAGCGAGCCGTACCAGGTTAGCTTCTCTTCGTGGTGGAGGTTTCTGCCGGAGGTTTGGAGAACCTACGAACAAATATGTAGCGATTTAGTAACAAACTGGACTCATGTTAAGCCTACATGGTACTTGGCACACACACTTTAAACGCACAGCAACAGGTCAGTCTAGCAGTCAGTAAAAAGTCAGCAAAAACACATCACTTGGATTAATCAGGCGGTAAAAAAACCCCAGCAACATCGGTTGATGCAAGATTCTGCCCCACACTGTCACACAACAAACAGAATGACCACTTACCTATTGCATCAAAATCTACGTAAAGAGAAAACGATAGTAATTGACATCCTCCGTCATCAACCCACACATCCCTAGTTAATATTTTTTTTGTCCTCGCTACATTTCATTGAACTGCTTTCACTGACTCAGCACTGTCCAAACATGAACACCTCACCTATCTCCACTCGGTGTGGGGCAACACGGGCTACGGCAGGAGACCCAGGCTCTGCCCTCCCCTTACTGTCCTGCAGGGCAGCGCCAGCACCAGGCCCCAGATTGGGACTGCTGGACCCAGGAGCGAGACCGGTAGCAGGCCCAGACCCTGAGCCCGATCCCTGGCCTGAGCTCGGCCCGAACTCAGGGCTGCAGGGCATGGGCAGGCTGATCTCGCTCTTGGAGATGTGGCGGTCGGGCGTGGTCTCTCCATCGGTCTGGACGTCCTTCTCGCTCACAGACTTTTTCTGGAGCAGGTTGCTGATCTCCATGATGTTGCCGATGATCTCCACAGGCCCAGTCAAGGTTTTCTTCCTGGGGGAGAAGTCCTCTTTCATCTTCTTCAGGTACGAGGCAGGGGCCCAGCCCTCCTTACCCAGGTGTCTAGGGGAGGGGGAAACCACTTAGGGGCAGGAAGTTGCGTTTCTGTACTCCAGATGCTAAGCAATGTTTACATCTCACCAGTAGATGTCGCTGCTGCATATTAATGACAGACTGCAGAGCAACTGGTGCGTGTGACAGATTACATTTAGTCATTTTATTTCACATTTAGTCATTTAGCAGACGTTCTCATCCAGAGCGACTAACAGCAAGTACATGGACATTCCCACGAAGCAAGTAGGGTGAAGTGCCTTGCCCAAGGACACAACATCATTTTGTACGGCCGGGATTTGAACCAGCAACCTTCTGATTACTAGCTATATTCCCTAACCGCTCAGCCACAGCATGCACAGCATGTATATTAATCGGTGTGTGTTTGCATGTCAGCTGGCATGTGTGGGTGTTTATTTATGTGTTTGCGTGCAAGGGTGTTCATGTGTTCGCGTGTGTGTTTTAGAAATGCAACATTTGATAATCATCATGCGTAGAGCGCAGCACCACTCACACGCCCTCAGGTCTCACCGCGCGTGAACAAACATATCCCATACAACCAGAACACACATATACAGGTCTGAAGAAAGCTCAACATGCTCACAGTTTCACCCCTGTACCATTAGGCAGATGAGATCTAGTTTGGCCAGGATTAAAGCTCTTCACAGCGATATCTAAGAGCGTTCTCATTGCTCTCTAAGGACTCGTTGACTAAGAGAGAGTGAGAAACGGAACATGTACTTTGGTCCCGTTCCAACACAGCCACTGGCTCCTTTCCCTAGCCGTCATACATTGACGAGAGAAGATTTGGGACCGGTCCAATCCAACGTGATTACGTCCCGGAGGAGAGGTGCACCGTCGGGAGACCTCGTGACCCATTGGCTCACGTGGCGTTCGATCAACTGCAAAGACCAATCAGAGGTCGAGCGTCAATGCTGAGGACCAATGAGACTTACCTGATGTACCACCAGCCCTCCAGATTCTTTTGGATGACCTCCACGGTGACCCCTTTCTCAAAGCTGACCTCATCCTTGCCCTGGCTGCAGTACGGCTGGACTGTGACGTACTTTTCCTCTGGAGAGGAGAGGGGTGGGGAGAGACAGAACGAGAGAAACATGTAACGTGTATCACCAGCACTACAACAACATTGAAAATCCCCCCCCCCCCCATTCAAGCTCCCATCTTTATTTGACATCATCAACAACAACAAAAATCACCACAGCGCCCACTAGTGGCTGGTGTAGTCCTTTGCACCCTGGACATGTGTGTGTAAAGGTGTGGTGAAGCCAGAGGAGACTCTGGTTTCTGCCCTGTATGTCATTCCTCAGAGGCTGGAGTTAATAACTCAAAACCGTCAGGAATGTCTGGCACAGGCAGGCTGACATGGGCTCTGTGTATACTGAAGGGTGGATGCTCTGTGTGTGTAGGTGGGTGTGTGTGTGTGTGTGTGTGTGTGTGCTGGGAATGTCTGGCTCTGAGGGACAGGGTGTAAGGCTGGGATCAGCAGTGTGTGTGAGATTGCATGACTACTTGTTAAGTACTTGGAAAGTGAGTATCTTGGGGTGTGTACGTGCGTTTAACGTGCATGTAAGAGTGTGTGTGTGTGTGTGTGTGTGTGTAGCATTCCAGTAAGCTGCATCGAAACCGCATCTTGAATATCATTTAATGTGATTAGGGACCTCAGGAACTAACACAATGATCTCAGAAAGGCTTAGACAAACACCCACAAACACACACCCACATTCTAACACCTGCACTGGCGTTGACCCCACAACCCACCCTGTCAATAACACATGAGGTAAGCCGGGAGGTCACGCTGCCGCCGCCGCTGTTGGCCAATCAACACCTTGGGATCTTTCTGGAACACCTCTGACCCCTGACCCGACTTGGTGTTTAGCGTCAAGGTGATTGAACGGTACAATAACAACATCTTGTTCAAGATGTTTTAGGTCACAAAGCCATTTTTCAAAGTGGCTCGACACCGGGCACTCCCAGGACTCCTAATCTTGTTGTCAACCCCTGTTCCTGACAAGATGAATTCCACTCCTCCTTTCCCTGACCCCAACATGAATAACCTCTCGTTTCCCTCCTTCTATCCAAAAGACTTAAAGGAGTGCAGAGAAGCAAGTGGGAGGAAACAGAAAGAGAGACTGTGTGAAAGAAATAGACAAACAGAAAGAGAAAGAGGTTTGAGCCTCTTAGAACAGAGGAAGACTTAAGTGAGGAAGAGGAAATCCTCCCCAATGTTTGGAGCTTCTAACGGAGTCAGCAGTATTTTCACTGAGGAACTATTTTCTAAAAAGCAAAGCCAGCGGGAACCAACACTGGACTCTTAACACTAAAACGTCTGTCTTTCCCTCTCTCCGCCTCCTTTTCTCTCTCTACCCCTCTCTCTCTTTCTTCCCCCCTCTCTAGTTTTCTCTCACTTTCCATCTTTGGTGTCTTTCTGTCCCCTCAGCTGACAGAGTCCTGCTGCCGAGCTTTAGTGTAACTTCCCTGTTGCTGGACCGTCCCTAAGACAGCGTATCGCTTCACATCCGGCCCGACGCTGTCGCTTAAAGCAAACGAGCGCCGCGCTCCTTCATGGCGACAGCTCGCTCCGTGCTGCATACACACGCACAACTAGCGCGCACACACGCACACACACACTCAGAAGCTGTTCCACTGTTATTTTCTTCCATGATTAAAGCCAGCCTATGGCCTTCTTCCCCACTTTCCCGTTCTCCATCATCCTATTTAAGCCAGCCAAGCTACCCAACGGTGCTGCTCACTGCTACAGCAACACACTCTAGCTAACTCTAAATACCCTGGCTAACTCTTCTGACTTAGTCACACTTATACACTCTGGCTGAAGATAAACTAAACTTGCTATCTGGCCATATTAGGCCAAGAACACGCATAGTCCCTTTGTGTGTGTTTGCGCGTGTGTGTGTGTGTGCGCATCTTAGATTAAACGCATTGCTCATCCCCACCCCTGCCAAGAGCATCCAGACTTCAAGGTGATGTGTCATCGGCAGAGATAGGGGAAAGTCCACTGGAGGAGTTCATCTCCTATGCAGTTTAAAGCTCTGGCTCTCCTCCAGCTGGCCTGGGTTCAGCCGCTATTAAACCTGGGCTGTTTAATCACGTTTCTATTAGCTGCATTACTGAACAGGGATCAGTTTAAACTGAACCAGGTGAGTCTTATATAAATCTCAGTGGGAGGTGTAGGCTACATACCGTATAGACTCTGGTCCTGGTTTAGTCAACAAACGAAATCTGTCTCTCTGGATTACTTTAGCCAATCCCTAAACCAGACAGTCATGTTTCAATCGTCTCGCGGTACGTATGAGTAAGGGGACTGTTGGGTTCAAACCCCCGCCAGGTCATTCGACGGAGCGTTCAGACACATCGTCACGTCTGTCTGTCTTTTTAAAAGCCAGCGGTCGCAATGACTCAGACGTTATTCTGACTGACGTTCGCCAGCGTTTGGCAAACGTGGGCTTCGAAAGTGTGAGAAAAAGTCGCTTTTCTCCATCTTTTCAAAGAATCGCCTCTTTTTTCATTATTATTATTAACGCAAAGCACATAAAACACTAATAGGATCCAAACCATAGAGATTCTATGAGTAGCGCTGGGTTGAGGAGCAATGTTGAAACACTTACAAGCAGGGCAAGCCAACAAGGTAGTTGTTACCTGCTGTGAATAACCCCCCCACTCCTCCCCCTCCTCCTCTCAGCTGTTTAATGTTGTCCTTGTTAGTCTGTTACTCAGTGTGAGACGAGAGGCTCGTGTGTTATAACTGGGGGGGCCCAAACACACTGGGCCACCCAAGGCTGCTGAAGACATGCAGAGGTGGTTGTAGTTGTTGGCAGGCTGGCTGGCAGGAGCTTGTTTACCATGAAGGGGTCTGTGTGTTGTGTTGACGTGTGTATGTGTGTGTGTGTGTGTGTGCGTGTTCACCTCGACTCTGCTGTCGGTTGACTATGCCCCCCAAGGTCCATCGCCGGTCCAGTCTCTTCAGGTGAGCCTTGCGTCTCTTAGTAACTAGCAAAGGATGGATGGAGTGAAGAAAAATAAAACACAAGCAAAAAACAAGAAGCAGGTTACAGCAAAATGCTAACAAGGCTGTCAGTTAGGAGCTTGGGGGGGGGGGGGGGGGGGGGCACAGCATGGTAAGACAGAAAAGGATTGGCATCCATTTTATCAACAGTTTGTGCACACTGTCAATACTAAAACAATAATATGAGATGTCATATCAAGTCAACTGATTAGTCAGTTAGGAGATGAGGATGTTTCATTTCTGGCACACACACACGCACATTGTGTACACTGGCTGTACGGTACTGTGTAACTACTTTGTCCGGTACCCAAGTCAACACACAGTGTACACCAACCATGTACAACACATCAAATCGTTCCCTTATTCAAAGAGAATAGAGAATTCAAATCTGCCTGAATTTCCCAGAAAGCCTCCATTTCGATCGTGCTTCCCAGGCCGGCTGTCGCAATCAGTTAATGGTGGTCTCTGAAGAGTCCAGGGTTTGAAACACAGACTGCCCTCACACTGATGTTATAGAGGAAGACAGCGTCCACACACAGTCTCTCCACAGACATTTAACAACGAGCAGAGCGAGCTTGTGAAACTCCCGAAGATTTCCTTACGAGAGAGAGAGCAGCCCAGAGAAACCATCTTATCGTTCACATATATAAAACTTTACAGTGACTAGTCTAGCTGGAAAAAAACGCTTAGAGGAAAAAAACTTTATCCGTATTAAAGTCTGTGATGTGCAACGATTTATCTGTAGGAATGTTGTGAGCCAGTTCCCATGGCAGCCAGTTAGCGTTAGCATTTCTGGGGTTAGCTGCCTGACAAATTCAGCTATTAATACAGCAACATCCCAGTTTCACCAACTGGGGTTGAACTTCCTTCCTTCCGCCCTCCCACCCTCCATCTTTCGCTTTCATCACTTTCCCTCCCCCAACGACCTCCTAATTAAAAGAACCGACTGGGCAATCGGGAAGGATGATGTTTCCTGTGGAGGTTAATGTGCGTGGGCCTGGGCCTGGGTCTGGGCCTGCTAGCAGGCTGCTGTCACCAGGGGTCATGCCCCCGGCTGTGGCCAGCTAATGAGAGAAGCACACAGAGAGGATGAAGCAGAGATACTGGAGGAAGTGGTGTGGCTGGACAACTAATGGGGAGTTAATGGCAGAGAGAGAGAGAGGGAGAGGGAGAGAGAGAGACAGAGACAGAGACAGAGAGACAGAGAGAGAGAGAGAGAGAGAGAGAGATTCAGAGAGACAAAGAGAGAGAGACCACACTCTCACCGCTTTTTTTCCCCCTTTAAGGCTATCAGGGGCCTCCGCTACAGTACCACCCTACATGTGTGTGTGTGTGTGTGTTTGGGTGGGACAAGTGACCAGGAGAAGACAGGGGATAAGGCAGCTGTGCAGTGCACCGTGTGTGTGTGTGTGAGGGTGTGCATAGCGTGACAGATCAGTACAGCACTGTCTGCCTTCATGACACACTGATGCACCGGTCTTTACAGCGTGCCACTGTCCACGGCAGGAGGATAACGAAAAAACATGCCTGCCAACGGGCGTGCACGTGCGTGTGCGTGAGTCTGGAGAAAAGCAGATGGAACCAGGGGATCGCGCCGCGGTGATGAAACGCTCGCCTGTTGGCCGCGTTGCCAAGCGCTAGCAGGGTGGAGGTCAGAGGCAGACGGACTGCAGCGGCTCCTCTCAGGAGGCAAGGCCCTGGAATGCAGCACGGAGCCAAGATCTCTGCGGAGCTGAGAAACCTCCGTCTGGACTGGAGGTCATCTGGCTGGGGGGGCGGGGGGGGTTGGGTCTACTTCATGCAACAACCATAGGTCCTCAAGGCTCCCAGTGCGTGTCTGACTGTGTGTGTGTGTGTGTGTGTGTGTCTGGCTGTGTGGGTGTGGATGTGTGTGTGTCTGGCTGTGTGTGTGTGGAGCTGCTGTCCAGGATGAGGACAAGCAGATGAACGCTGTCTGAATACTCCTCCATTTCTACGATAATTAGGACCATACTGTGGACCAGAGTGCGCGTGTGTGTGTGTTTGTCTGGGTGAGTGTGGGAGAGGGTGTATGTACAGCATGTGTGTGTGCGTCAGTGCGTGCATGTGTGTATGTGTGTGTGTTTGTGTCTTACCTTCACTGGTTCTGGACGTTCCCAGGTCCAGATCATCTCTGGTTCCATTCTGTGAGTCCAGGTATGTAGCTGGAACCCAGCCCTGCTCCTCAGCTGTGCTGACGAACCACCAGCCTAGAACACACACGGAAACACACAGAAACACACACACACACACGTTAGAGGTTAGGCTAGCAATCAGAAGGTACCTGGTTTGAACCCTGGCTGTGTCAACATGATGTGTCCTTGGGAAAGGCACTTCACCCTACTTGTCCCTGTTCTTGCTGTAAGTTGCTCTGGATAAGAGCATCTGCTAAAAGACTACATGTAAATGTTAAGATGACGTTGATGTGTTCCATCTGACAGTTAAGTCAGAGAGGGACGAGCCCCATCATTAGAAAGGAACCATTGTTATAAGGTCAGAGTATGGAGGAGAACACACACACTGAATAAGAAATATGTATAAAAGACCAAGTGTAGCTATGGTCGTTTTATTTGCGATCAGGGATCTGTTTCGAAAACCACGATCCAACCCATAATGATCAGGTTGCCGGGATAAGATCTGACTTGGTATCAGCTTTAAAGCCTCCATCAACTCTGTATTTCAGTATGTGTTTCCAAACTGACTAAAGACTAAAGCACATGGCGATTGAGGCCCACACCCAAACTATAAAGCTGCTATAATATGGAAAATCCTAAACGTCCATCAGCCCTTGACATGGAGCGCACGTCACCATCCGGGTGTTTCTGAGGCGGACGGTCTGTTTACGTATTTCAGAGGCAACATTAGATGTTCCTGTGGGACTGATGAGAAACCGGGAGGTGTCGTAAATAGCGGGAAAGCTCAACGTGGCTGTAGGAGATCCAGGCAGATTTACGACCTTCTGCAGCCTCTGACACTCTTGCACAAGCAAGTTATGGAGGAAGGGAAAAGGGAGGGGGGGAGGGGGGAGAGACACAGAGGGAGGGACTGAAAGACAGTACAACTGAGAGACAGATAGAAAGTTAGAGGTGAGAGAGAGAGAGAAAGAGAGAGAGAGAGCTAGACAGAGAGAGGAGAACGTGGACAGGAAATAATGCATCTTTGAGATGTCCCAACTCCTCCTTCCTACTCCCCCTCCCCTCCTTTAAAATCCAACAATGACATCATCAGCTCCCCTAAAGTCCGGCCCAGAGCAGAAGATCTGTGATGTGGTCTGCAGGACCTGGAACAAGCAGGCCTGTCATCACACCCGACTTTGTGTCCCAGCGAGGCAGCCTCCTCGCCCACACGACGCATGGTCGCTCTGAAAAACACGCCCGGGTACCAACCTGCTCCTCTGCAGGGGAAAAGCCCTGCCATCGTCGGAACAGGAAAATGTCTTTTTATAGTGCCGTACAGTAGATGTTGGCATTGTATCGCCTTTACAATCATGTTCCAGTGCTCTTTTCTGTTAGCCTGTGTTCTCATATCCCCTCGGTTTTTCCACACTCTAGTCACTTTTCAGGCTTGGTTACCACTTGGAAATGGACATTTTCCTGGTCAATTAACGAGGCAACGAGCAGCTCTGGTTCCTGTTAACCGTTTGAAACGGCTGCGATGACAAGGCTTTGGGATTAGACCCCGAGGACTCGGCCAGGATGCTGACACACGGAGCCTCCTTCACAGGGATGTTTCTAGAAACCGCTTACATCTCCATCGCTTCTCACCGGGTCATCGTACCAACCGCTGCAAAGCCATTCCTTCTCTCCTTCTTTCCTCTCCTCCCTCTCCTCTCGCTCTCAGGCCCCCATACACGAGGGCCACCGAGCGAAACAGCGGCTCCAGAACCCCAGTAAGCTCTCAGTGCACCGACACGCTCACAACGCAGACCCCCACAGCAGCACCCCCCCCCCCCCCCCCCAAACACACACACCCTACCCTGAACTACTTCCACTACCCCAGGAGAAACTATCTTGCTGTCGTTAGCCTTTGGGCCCCTCGCAGACGTTACAGCAGAGTCTGGCATTTGGCAGGTTGGAACAGTTTGTTTTCAGAACTGTCCGATTCGTTTAGCTTCAGATTTGTGCTAACATCCATGCTAATGTTAGCGCTCGGTCTTAACGTTAGACGGCAAAGGCATCAGGGTTTTTTTCCCCCCATTAAATGGATTTTGCACATTTTGACCGTGATGCAGCGCTAATCGCCAGTGTTGTTGTTGTATCTCTTGCTTTATGTTCACAATCGTTGTGTTATGCATTTATAGTTCTTCTCTTGGCACTTATTGGTTCTCATGATGTATGATTCACAATCTAAACCCACTGTGTTCGGGGTCTATCACGTTGCTATGCTCAATGAGTGTGTGTGCACTGGGACATGTGTGTGTGTTTGTGTGTGCACTGGGAGATGTGTGTGTGTTTGTGTGTGCACTGGGACATGTGTGTGTGTTTGTGTGTGCACTGGGACATGTGTGTGTGTTTGTGTGTGCACTGGGACGTGTGTGTGTGTTTGTGTGTGCACTGGGAGGTTTGTGTGTGTTTGTGTGTGCACTGGGGTGTGTGTGTGTTTGTGCACGTTTGCATGTGCTGCGTGAAAAGAAATGAGTGCATGTTGGCCATCGCTCTTTCAGAGGCTGGCAGACAACCCACGGCAGGCGCACACACACACACACACACCCACACATACACATACACACACACACACACACACACACACACACACACACACACACACACACACACACACACACACACACACACACACACACACACACACACACACACACACACACACACACACACACACACACACACACACACACACACACACACACACACACACACACCCTTATAAATCCAACTCTGGAGAACATAAGGGCAGTAAAAGCAGAGAAATGAGGAACAGAGATGATGCTGGAGAGAGAGAGAGAGAGAGAGAGAAGACAGAGAGGGAGGGCAGGAGAGAGGGGGGGAGGGAGGGAGAGAGAGAGAGACAGATAGAAAGAGCATGAGAGAGAAAGAAAGAGAGAGACAACCCAGTTAGACTGAGTCAGCAGTGTTGGATTGGTTGCCACATGTAGACAGAAGGTGGTTAGTTTTATTTGCTGAACTCAAAACTTCACACGTTTTATCTTTCACAACTCAGGACAAGGGTTCCTCAGATAAACATAACAATAATGGTCCTGAACTGATGCTACATCCGTGCAAAGCAATTCTGAATGTGCGGGATGGTATACATTTCCACATGGGTACACTTCAAGGGTCTGTGACAGTGAAACAAATCCAGCCTTACAAATCAATATACAAATAAGCTGGTATTAAAACACCATCTATGTCCAGTACTGGTAAACAGACATGGAAAAAGGTACTCAGCATTGAAGGCTAGGCAGGGGGGCAGCTGTAAAAATGAACAGTTGTGGAACAGGCTGACTAAAAGCCGGAGTAATGAACTACATATTGGTGACCATCTGAACACACAGCAGAGAGGAAGGGAGGAGTGTTGTATTAACAGGTTTAAGTCATCATGCACTGTTTTTGGTGGCAGGGCGAGCGTGTGTGTGTGTGTGTGTGTGTGTGTGTGTGTGTGTGTGTGTGTGGGGGGGGGGGTTTAGACAGCGTGAGGTGTGTACGTGTCGATACAGTACAGCACACCCCTGTGCTCAGGCTGTACTCACTCAACCTCAAACAGAGCAGTGGAAAATAGACGCAAAAGTGCTCATTTCCTGCTGGGCAAGGTAAAGGTGCAACCGGATGTAAAGGATTGGCTCCTTATCTCAAGTTCCTTTGGATTTAAATAAACATCCCCCCCCACCCCCCCCGAACATCAATTTACAGCCACTCTTATTGGGTATTGCCGATAGATATTGTGCTTAAATGTATTCTTTTTCCAGTCGCATACCACTTTGAGGACAACCGCCAGCTGAGCAATCTAAGGTACATGGTCTACAGATGATTTAAAGGCACACTCGTTATAACGGCTGTTTTGGCGTTCTGAGGTTCTGGTAGTCTGCAAAGGGTTGCTCACTCGCTCTAATGGAACGACTTTGGTCTCACGGAAGACAATGCTGCTTCACTTAGGAACAAACTCATCGCCATGGAGCAGGAGAGGTGTGTGTGTGTGTGTGTGTGGAAAAGGCATGTTTGTTGATGTGGAAGTGAGAGAGAGAGACAGAGAGGTTGAGAGAGAGACAGAGAGGTTGAGAGAGAGACAGAGAGGTTGAGAGAGAGACAGAGAGGTTGAGAGAGAGACAGAGAGGTTGAGAGAGAGACAGAGAGGTTGAGAGAGAGACAGAGAGGTTGAGAGAGAGACAGAGAGGTTGAGAGAGAGACAGAGAGGTTGAGAGAGAGACAGAGAGGTTGAGAGAGAGACAGAGAGGTTGAGAGAGAGACAGAGAGGTTGAGAGAGAGACAGAGAGGTTGAGAGAGAGACAGAGAGGTTGAGAGAGAGACAGAGAGGTTGAGAGAGAGACAGAGAGGTTGAGAGAGAGACAGAGAGGTTGAGAGAGAGACAGAGACAGAGAGATAGAGTGAAAGCATGAGCCGGAGAGGAAAAGAGAGAGGGTGGAATAGAGAGAAAAGGCATGTTTGTTGATGTGGAAGTGAGAGAGAAAGAGTTTGAAACAGATGTTTGGCTTGGTCTTCAAAGAGGGTCTACCCCACACACAATCGTGTCCAGAAACAGCACCGAAATTTCCCCTTTCGCTTTGGGATGTGCACGAGAGACACGGTGGGAGAGACGCACGTAATCTAAACCGGTTCACGTCAACAAGCCTCCTTTTAAAGCGTGACGCGGGTCACCCCGTGATCCTGTCACCCGTGTCCTCTCTTCTCTGTAAATGAAGACCAGATCTTTGTGCTAACGGCGAATTGGATCCAGTCTTTGTTAGGACTACACGTGCTACACCGCTGTCTTTCTGCAGCGTAAGCAGACCAAGAGGAGAGAGAGGGGCTGAGGAGAGGGGTGGGGAGGGGTGAGTGGGGGGCTTAAAATAGAACTGGAAACCAAAAAATGGGGGCCTCGTGTGCAAAACTTTTCCCATTTTAACACCGACTTTTTTCCAGTCACTTTACGTATGACGATAACTGTAGTGGATGTGTAACTTTTGTACGGAATCGAATTCCCTCCAAAAATATCAGCTTTTCTCTCACTGTCCCCCCACCCCCACCCCCACCCCCCCTTTTTTTTACTTTGAAGTCTTTGCGTGTCGAATCTGACGTGCGGAAAACACTCGAGTCAAAGAAGGCCTCCGCGAACGACCGTGGACCGTGGAATAAAACCCCCCAGTCCAGCCAGCTCAGACCACAGGAAGTAAAGAGGACACACGATCCCCTTCAGGACGTTTCTTTCTCGAAATCCCATTCTATTCCAAGTCCACCCCCCCCTTCCGCCCCTGTCACTCGATTTTTATTAGGGTATGACGTGCCTGTCGACCAAAAACCTACATCCTGGGGAGAGGCTCCTGTTTCTTATTTGAAGTTTTCATCAACCAGGGAGTCTGGTTACTGTAGTTTTGTTACTAGTGTAAGTGGATATAGGGCTTGAATTAGCGCGTGTTGACTAAACATCACGCTCAGCTTTGACGATGCTGAACCAGGCCTCGTATTTCCCATGGGTTTGCATGCATGTGCGTGTCGGCAACGAGTCCCCCCCCCCCCCTCACCCCCAAATCCCCATGCCACTTCCAGGGAGGTACCCCGCTTCTATTAAAGCAGGCTGGTCCCTTCAAAGGGTCTGTGTTAAGCACTAGTTCTAAGCTAGCTGGATGTAGCGTGGGTATCTCTACGCAACATCCCTCTGCTGTGCTAATTGAAACGGGCTGTCCTGTTCTGTTGTACAGCCTGTAGGTGAGGATCTATCTCTCGTGTGAGCCTCCCTTTAACAGGGATACTCTCCAGGCCTTCTCTCTTTCGCAAGAGTGTTTGAAGCCTCAGCGTTAGCAAGATCATTCTCTCAGGGTTACACAACGGTTAAGTGTTCTGTGAGTAATAGCGGGCGTTAGGGATGTCGTCCGCCCCTGTTTTTCCAGGGATTGTTCTCTGTTTTTGAGAGACGTCCCTGGAAAATGGTATCTGCCTTCCCAGGACGCGAATCGTCATGTGTTTTTGTGAAAATAGAATTTTTTAATAGTTTCGAATAAAACCTCATTCGGAATTTCCTTCCCCTGCTGACGTTCACACACCCAATTTTGTGTTCGTAAACTGGGAGTCTAAAACACAGCGAAGGCCGGCCGTATACGTTTGACTGGTAGCAGAAATGCGAAAAACGTACTTTTGTAAATGTGACAAACGCCTCTCTCCATGCTCTCCACTAGCTCGAAGCTGCCGCTGCCTCCATGAGGTGTGAGGCCAAGTTAAACCCTCTAAAGCTGCCCAGCACACCAGACTGTATGTGGGTTAGAGGGGGGGGAGCTGCCAACGTAAAGACAGGACATGCCAGCTTGACCGCACCCCCCCCTCCCATGGGCATCGGGGTCTGGCTGGGTCTGTTAGGCGAAGTCTCCCTAAATCAACTCCTACATGCTTAACAAGCAGCCTCAGCAAATCCACTAAAGACCACGTCCTCTACTCCGTATTACCGGCTGAAATATCCTCCCTCCGTCATTAGATCCAGCCACACCATTGATTTAAGTTGGCACCCAGTCTGCCCACCAAAATCCACCCCCCCCCCCCCCCCCCCCCCCCCACCCCTTCTGATCCCACTAAGGGGAATGAAAGGAGATTAGGTATTACAAGCAGAGAAGGAAGCAATTGGGGGGGAAATGGCTTATCCTTCTGGGTTTGCGGGTTCGGCAGCACACGAGCTCAGCGGATTCGATCTGCAAGCACGGCGTCGAGGCGGCGCTGGGGGACGCATTAGTCCTGGGGCCGGTTAACGGCACAGGAAGAAAAAACGGGGGAGTTTTGACATATCTCATCTTCGCTCTTGGCCACTCAAGGAGAGGCTCGCTTGCCGTTCGTTTTGTTGGTATAATGATGGTTTTCAAAGGCTCGATGATTTGCATAGTGGCGGAGGGGGGATACAGGGACATTCAAACAGTGCTTCAGAGGCTATGTCAGACTGACTGCAGAGATAACCAGAGGATGACGTGAAGAGTATATATCATGGCAATAGCAAAGTCCTCCTTTCTATTTCTGGTCACCATTACCATTTTTTTTCCCAATCCATTCAAATGATTCCAGTGGAGTTTTGTTCTATAAGTTAGTAGTTATCTGCTTAAACCGAACGATAACAGATTTGTCTAAAGCAGCGCTCGGTCTAACTAACTCGGTGGTCACGCATAGGAAGCATTCTTCATGAGGCCTTCAACCCTTCAGACGCATTCTTTCCCATGTCCGAGGACAAATGGGTGTTTGGCTCAGACCAGCCCTCATAAGTCTGAGACAGGAGACATTATAGCAGAAGACATGCATGCCCTTGCTGGTGCAAGCACACGCGCACACACACGTATCCCACAGCGACTGATGAAATCCACACACACACTTGTGCAATCGTGAAACCCACATGTGCACACACACAAGTACACACACACACACACACACACACCAGGCACTACAGTAGCGGCTCAGCAATGATCATTTGGGTTTGTTGCAGTGAAACAGCTGGAGCAGGGTTGAAGCGCGCAAGGCCAATAACTTCTCATAGGGGAATAACAACAACATCCGACTTGGGGATTTGAACCCGTGACTGCACCGGGTCAAGAGTACAGGAACCCCCCCACCCTCAAAAAACGGCAGCGTTTGTGTTTAGCTGACAGAAGTGTGATGTGTCGTATTCTTCTTCATAACAGATCTACTGTGCATGTTGGAGGTTTGAAGGTTGGCCGCTGTCCCGATTAGACGGGAGTCAAGCGGCTGAGCGGTTAGGGTTAGGGCGCGGGGCTAGCGATCAGAGGGTCGTGAGTTCGAATCCCGGCAGAGGCAACGTGACGTTTCAACACTTGAAACAGAGTTACGGCCATCTTCAGGAGGAGGAGCGGCGGTTTATCTTGCGTTGGGGGATGCTGCGATGAACAGCCCAACCAATTACAGTGTTGTTATTGGCTGACGAACAGGCGACGTGTTATTGAATATTCATTAAAAAACACAATATTAAATGACATGCGAGAGTCCAGAGACACTGAGGCGACATCAAAACTGAATCTCTAGCAGCATAACTCACTGCCGCCTAAAAGAAAAACCCCCAACAGAATAAAACCTTGAAACAAGTGTGGAGAAAGGAAGAAAAAAAAATACAAATAAGGCATACGAAAATTGTCGACCATAAAATGCAGGAATTCCAACTTCTTGATGAGATACACGTGCTCTGGCCCCTGCCCCTGTCATGTAGAACCTTAAACCTCTACTGCTGGAGCGGTTCCCATGGTGCAGTCTCAGACCACAGACCACCGTCTCAGTGCTGTCTCGCTGTGCAGGCGAGGGGATGGGAAACACAGCAAGGAGCTCTGCAAGCTGATGTCTAAAACACATGGAGCCAAAAACAGAACGGCTCCTGGAACGCTGATGAGGGGTGGGGGACGAGAGGGTGGGGGGTGAGGGGGGGTGAGGGGGGGGTGGGGGGACGAGAGGGTGGGGGGTGAGGGGGGGTGAGGGGGGGTGGGGGACGAGAGGGTGGGGGGTGAGGGGGGGTGGGGGGGGGGGTGGGGGGGGGGTGAGGGGGACGAGAGGGTGGGGGGTGAGGGGGGGTGAGGGGGGGGTGAGGGGGACGAGAGGGTGGGGGGTGAGGGGGGGTGAGGGGGGGTGGGGGACGAGAGGGGGGGGTGGGGGGACGAGAGGGTGGGGGGTGAGGGGGGGTGAGGGGGGGTGGGGGGACGAGAGGGTGGGGGGTGAGGGGGGGTGAGGGGGGGTGGGGGACGAGAGGGTGGGGGGGTGAGGGGGGGGTGGGGGGGGAGAGACTCGATCCTCGACTTAAGAGGACGCCGAAAGACATGCCAAACGTTTTGCGACAAAAGGAAACCGGGGGGTGAGGAAGGACGGAAGGTTCCGGAGCTGACAGGGAGATGCAGCGGCCCTTTTGGGGGTGGAGATGTGTTCAGGCTGTGAGCTGTCACTGGGCAGAGGGACTAGGCCCTGGTGTTGCTCAACTCCCATGGATGAAGGGGAGGGAATGAAGCAAAGACAATATGTGGCAACATCAGAAAAAACAGAAAAAATTACAACCTGCATTTGCTCTTCTTGTGTATTTCATTAAGCACAGCAGGACACAGTGTTTTCAGAGGAACCTTTCTAGAAACTTCCACGTGTCACTTAAGTCCTGTGTTGACAGCTAGAGACACATTGTGAAACCGGAAGAGAAGAAAGTAAACGATGTGTTTTCACATTGTCAGTTTACCTCAGGATTTAAATGGGCGAGGGAAAGAGAGGACTGAATAAGCTTTATCTTTCTCCGTTGTGGCCATCCCCTCCCCCCGCCTCCCTCTCTCTCTCCTTCACTCCCCCTATCTCCCTGTCTCTCCTAAACTCTGTGGGTTTCTTGGATTCAGTAACTCAGTCTTCCATCGCTGTAGTTCGAAGAGGTACTGGAACTCCTTAAACACATCGCTTAAATAACTTGGACTATTAATTATACGTCTGGTCTGCATTCTTAGTGTACAAGGACTGGCCTTCAGCCCAACTCTGCCCCACACACACACACACACGCACACCCCTCCACACACACACACACGCACGCACACACACACACACACACACACACACAGACACACACACACACACACACACACACACACACACACACACACACACACACTGCTGGCTAAACAGAGTCTCCAGGTGGAGCCAAGGCCTGGTTAGGGCATGGGGGAGAGAAAGAGAGGAGAGAGGGGAGGGAGGGCAGAGACAGGAGAGGAGAAGAGAGAGGGATTCTCAAGGACCCAGAGGGATTCTCAAGGACAAAGAGGGGTAGAGGAGAAGTCAAGCAAACCACATGAGGAGAGATAGATGGAGAAGGAGGTTTGCTAAATGCATGTGTGAGTCAAGGACACAGAGAGAGAGGAGTAGTGTGTGTAACGAAACTAATAAACCAAGTAAGAAAAAGTATGTTGATCTACATAGGTTTGTTTGCATTCGTGCCTTCTCTTTCAGAATACACAGCTTGTGTGTGTGTGAGGGCGTGTGAATAAGCAAGCCTCAACCAATACAGGCCACTCACCGCTTTCGCTCTTCTCGATAACGTCCACCGTCTCTCCGGCCTTCAGGCTTATCTCCGAGTTCTCCTGCCTCTCATAGTTGGCCACCACCACGTACTGCTCCAGCACCATGGGGTCGGAGGCCTCCAGC
This sequence comes from Neosalanx taihuensis, assembly GCA_030340665.1. Classification (NCBI taxonomy): domain Eukaryota; kingdom Metazoa; phylum Chordata; class Actinopteri; order Osmeriformes; family Salangidae; genus Neosalanx; species Neosalanx taihuensis. The sequence goes on from CM059314.1 coordinate 2,561,983, forward strand.
CCTGGGGAGGAGGAGGAGGAGGAGGAGGGGAAGAAACAGGCCGTCAGCCAGCTGCCCGTCATGGCCCCCCCTCGAGCGCACGCCGCCCCGCGCCCGGTATGCGCCATGCGCCGAGCCCTCCCCCTCGCTGGCCGCCGCCGCTGCCTCCCTCGACCAATCAGATGACGCTCTCGCAACCTTGCTGCATGATCCCAGACGTGTGTCCGTACCGCAGTGTCGTGCCGGGCCCAGACCGCAGGACGGGGAATCATTTGAAGGAGGGGGGAAATGAAAGGATGAAAACAAAAGGATAAGAGAGGTGAAAGAGGGTGGGGGGGGGGGGGGGGGGACGAAAAAGCAAAAAAAAAAACTCCAGGCTCCCAAGAAGTTTGGCTGTTCCACCTTCAAGGCACCGCCATCATCTGAGACGACTCCGATAGACGCGTGGAGTCGGCGGGAGCGAGGGAAGAGAGAGGGAGGGAGAGAGAGAAGCAGCAGGGGCAGAGGAGGGGGAGAGAGAGAGAGAGATAGAGAGAGAGAAAGAGAGGGAGGTTCTGACGACGAGCGATGCAGACCGAGGAGTGAGCGAGTGGGAAGGGAGGCGGAGAGAGTGAGCGCTGGAGGAGCGCAGCAGTAGTTTCCCTGTGGAAAATCAACAGTTGTGCTGGAGGGAGGAAGGGCCTCCCCTACCACTCCTCCCCTCCTCCTCCTCCTCCCTCGCTGCCGTTGGATAGTGGGGTAGGGGGACTGAACACACCAATCACCACAGACGGCACTGCAAGCCTTAAATAGAAACATATGAACCAAGCTGGACTGAGAGAGAGAGAGAGAGAGAGAGAGAGAGAGAGAGAGAGAGAGAGAGAGAGAGGAGAGAGAGGAGAGAGAGAGAGAGAGAGAGAGAGAGAGAGAGAGACTGTGTTTATGTGAAACACAAGAAAGCATTTGAGTTGGGGTTTGACCATTCTTTTCTCTCTCTCTCTCTCTCTCTCTCTCTCTCTCTCTCTCTCTCTCTCTCTCTCTCTCTCTCTCTCTCTCTCTCTCTCTCTCTCTCTCTCTCTCTCTCTCTCGCTACCTCTCCATCTCTCCGTCTTCATCTTTCTCACTTGAGGAAGGTTTAACCTCTGAAATGCAAGCGATGACTTCATTCACCAATTTCACGTGGCGCTTGTTTGTGATAATGTTACGGGGGCTCCAGAATGTCGCGGAGGAGACCCTCTTTAGCCTAACTTGTTTACCTAGATGTTCGAGCCTTAACTCAATTTTTCTCCAAAAGTGAGCCATGTTTTCATTGACGTACACGTGCCTGATCCAAGTTAAGTATCAGTATGGCAACAAAATCGTCAGAGAGCTTTATAGGGATGCTTTCTGTCAGGAAAATAGCAGGATGTCAACAGGAATGTCTCGCTCTGCGATGCACCATGTTTATGGCTCTTTCCAGGAGCGTTTCCAAACAGAGGTAGACGACCCCTAAATACTGACAACCTCGTCTGTTTTTCTAAGAGAGAGAGGGAGTGAGTGAGAGAGAGAGAGAGAGAGAGAGAGAGAGAGAGAGAGAGAGCGTGTAGGGAGGGGAGAGATGGGGGAGAGTGATTGGAAGAAATGGACAAACCAGGGCAACAGGCAGCCAGCAGATGATAGCATATGGCCATGTTACATGGAGAGAATGTGTGTGTGTGTGTGTGTGTGTGTGTGTGTGTGTGTGTGTGTGTGTGTGTGTGTGTGTTGTTAAAATACTTGCAGAGCAAAGCTTAGCACCTGGGTATGTTGACTTGAATCCCAGACATGGAGATAGTCAGGAATGATGTTGTTCATACTTTAACAAGGCTAAGTAGCATTGCTGCATAGTTGACCAACGCTGTGCAGAAATGTAGTAGGACTTTATTTATTATCCACATCCTTCGTCCTTGACTCACTAAAAGGGATAAATCGATAAATACTACACCTGAACAATTACTCATTGTGTTCCAGAAAACAAACACAGAGCAGTGTCAGCAAGAATTCGTCATCTACCCGGTTACTGATGATGTAGTCAATCTCGCATTCTGATTGGACAAACTGACCGCATCAGCCCAATCATAAAATCGGCCCTCCAAACACGAATGGTGACAGTGAGTTCTGCTATACTGATGACAGAAGCTTGAGGAGCGACTTCATGTCCCTGTCCCTAGAGTCTAAGGCCAGCAAGCCGTTTACCGAGATTCAGATCTGACACTTCGATGGGACTTGGAGTGAGATTACTTCACAATCCGCTGGCACAACATGCCTATCTGCGTTGTGTTTACTTTGGTTTGGATTCTGGAACAAAGCAAATTCGGAATCGAAAAACCCAAAGCTAAATCTCCTTCGCAGTGCTGCTGCAGTAAGATGTGTTACGATGACAAGCCCTTGAAGATCCCCTCCAAATCCCCTACAAATAATCAAACAAAACCCCCCAAAATGAGTCGATCGCCGATGGATTAAACAATGTGCATTTTCTCTGCGTGCTCCTCCATAACCCAAAGGATTAACAGAACCAGGCAGTACCATGAACCTTCATTACCTTCCATCCCTGCTTTCCATCTTTGAATATCCTCTGCAATATGGTGTCTCCACACGGAGCAAATAAGGTCAGGCTCTGGCCGTGAAGGACCGTGAGTCCAACCTCTCAACACACGCTGCTTCCATGGAGACATCCATGTTTGTGCGACGCGAGGAGACGTCGTTAAAAAGCGCTTACGTTTGGGAGTTCATCTGTGAACAGTTCCATGTGGGCGGACGTCTTTACAAAAAATCTTTTCTCTTTTTCTCCTCTCCGCACCGACAAACTATGTAGGAGTGAAGCAAAGAAACCAACCGTCCATTGTCTGAAATTTTTTTTTTGACAATTACCGCCTGGCTTTTCAAAGAACAATTCAGCGAATGTTCACCAGATGGACTATTTTTGGGTGGAAGCGGGTCTTCATCGGGGGGGGGGGGGGGGGGGGGGGGGGATGTTTGTTTTGCACATGCACATGTTCTCTTCCCTCAATCTGTCCATATATACTGACTGTTTATCATCCGGTCTGTCTGCCTGCTGCCTGTCTACCAGCCTGTCTGTCTGTCTGTCTGCCTGCTGCCTGTCTACCAGCCTGTCTGTCTGTCTGTCTGTCTGCCTGCTGCCTGTCTACCAGCCTGTCTGTCTGTCTGAACACCAACACCTTCTGGTCCCAGGAGAGGCCGGACCCTTTGACCCTGCACCGATCTTTTTGTTTGAGGAACGACGAGGAGATCGGACGAGGCCGAGTTTCAGCAGATGGATGAGGAGACGCGAGCGCCGTTGGAGGAGGAGGGAAAGGACGAGGCCAAGCGAGAAAGCAGGGGAAACAAGAAACACTCCTGCAAAAGATGGAGGGGTCGGAAACACAGCGCACCCACATGCAAGGGTCTCCCAAACAGACACAGCGGAAGCCTGTCTGTTAAGCGCTTACACAGATGAACGCCAAAGCAGAAACGGACATGTATACACACACACATAAATACACACATAAATACACACACATAAATACACACACATAAATACACACATAAATACACACACACACAAGGCTACCTGAGGCCTCTTTCTTAGGACTGTCGGTGAAGCCGTACATCCACACTGAAGGCCAGGAGGAGAGGCGGCGAGGAAAGGAAGGAAGGAAGGGAGGAAGGGAGGGAGGGAAGAAAGAGAAGAGAAAGTTACTGCAGGTAGCACGAGCTCGCACTTCGGTCGCCGTGACGCCGCGCTCCATAGCGGTGCCCCGTCCTGAAACGAGAACATCTTGAGCAGCAGACAAAAGAAGACACGCAGAACGCTAAGCGAACGCTAAAAGGACACACGCAGAACGTTAACAGAACGCTGACGGAAGACAAACGTACGATGGAAAGGGAACAGATGTTAACTTCAAAACAACAGTGGTTCTCCCTGTCATGAGCGGTAGGTTCTCCACCTGGTGAACACGCCCACAGGCCCGGACGAGCATGCCGACAGGGACAAACGGGAGATCGATCTGTTGTTGGACTCATTTGCTTGGAAGAAACACGTTATCTCAGCTGAGGAGGCGACCTGGACGCCCCTCTTTTTCCTCCGCCACCACCCCACCCTCCCCCCATCCTGTGTCTCAACACTCCATCTCTCCATCTTCACCCCCTCCCCCCATCCCTTTCTCTCTCCCTCCCTCCATCCATCAGGGGAGGCCTTTTCCCCAATAACGCAGTCCAAACACTCCCAGCTCCCATCAGGAAATGAAATGCAACGTGTAGGCATTAAACCGTAGGGTCCCTCCTTGACTGAGTGTGTGTGTGTGTGTATTCCACTGTTGCTGTCATGATGGCTAGCTAGGTTTAAATTTCCTGTCTCAACTATCCCTCTCTCCTCTGGAACACTACAATCATCCCTGCCTGGGTACAAGCCTAACACACACACACACACACATACACACACACACACACACACACACAACACACAACACACATGAAATGAAAGGCTGGTGTTAAACAGGGCACAGCTGGCCTGCTGTGAACAAGGGGAGTGAGCTAAACATCCCATTGCGGGCTCGTCTTTCAGAACAGGGTGGACCGGCTCCATACCCCGAACCCAGCAGGAGGTCCAGCTACTACGCCCAATAACACCCCCCCCCCCCCGCCACCCCACATGTTGTCCACCCACCCATGTTGACCCTGGTGCTGGTGGGTGGTGGCGGTGGGGGGGGCCGGGCCAGTGTAATCCCAGCAGAGGGGTAGGAATCCTGGGGGGAGAGCTGGAGAGCAGCCCCTGGTCAGGCACTCTGTAGCTCCAGCAGGCCAGACTCTTCTGTCAGCACAGCACTCCACATCTGATGCATGTTATGTGTGGGCGCACACACACACAGACACGCTAACGTGAGCACACAAACACACAGTCTCTCTCTCTCTCTCTCTCTCTCTCTCTCTCTCTCTCTCTCTCTCTCTCTCTCTCACACACACACACACACACACACTCTCTCTCTTTCTTACACACACACACCCATACTCTCTCTCACACACACTCTCTCTCTCACACACACACACACACACACACACTCTCTCTCTTTCTCTCTCACACACACACTCACTCGCTCTCTCTCACACACACACACACACACACACACAAACACTCTCTCTCTTTCTCTCTCACACACACACTCACTCGCTCTCTCTCACACACACACACACACACACACACACACACACAGTGTAATTCCTTTCAGGTTTGTGTGACGTCACAGTTCTGCTGGCTCCAGTCTGCTGGTGTGGGACCTCGAGTGTTCCTTCCTTCCTGTAATTAAGGGGCGGGGCTGGTGAGGAACCGCTTTCCTAAAGTTCCACTTTCTAGGTTTTGATTGGATCAGATTATTAGCCATCGGTCTGTTTCGTTTTCGACGATTTAGTGGATTATGTTTGGAAAAGCCAGTTCCTGTCTGTGGATCGGGCCCCCAACACACACACACACACACACACACGCACAATTGTTTTCCAAGGGAGAGCAAAGGAAATATATAAAGACTCTGACAGATTATTGAATGAATGAATACACTTGTAGGTCCATCAAAAGCCATATCTAAAGCCTCTAAAGTTGCGCATGTACTGGCGGGTGTGCTGGGGGGGGGGGGGGGGGACGACGACAAAACAACCGAAACACCTCGCAGCGAGAAAACTCTGTCATCGCAGCGCAGAGCCGCTGACGATAATGAGGGCAAGCGGCCGTTAAAAACGCGAGCGTTCATCGATGACTCGCCCTGAAGCTAGTCCATGTGGTCAGGCTACACTTGGCTAGCTTGACTCGGCGCTTGGCTCAGAACAGCCGTTAGCGGCGGCGGCTGAATGTCACGTTCCCAGCTGGGACTGACGGGGGTGTGTGGATGGGGAGGGGTGAGGACCGAGCGCTCCCAATACATATGGTTCACGGAACCTTCCAGCATTCTCTCTCTCGGTTTGTTTATGCACCCCCCCCCCCTCCCCTCCCCTCCCTACCTCTCCCCCGAAACCTTGTACCTGTGCCATCTCTGTCCATCTTTCTTGCTGATTTTCCATTCTGTTTATTATTCTCATTCTTTTATTTCTCCCTCCAGCCTCCCCTTCCTCCACTCAAGACCCTCCCTCCTCCTACACACACACACACACACACCTCAGAATGTGTCCTTTTCAGACACACCAAACCTACCACACACAAACACACACATGCACTTTGACCCTTTTCCCCATGCACCCACCATGTAAACACTGCTAGTAGTTCCTGCTTCAGTAAGGGGGCCTGAAATCTTATCCAGCAGTGTGCCACGTAAACACTACTGCCTGGCCTGCCTGGACCCCGGACCCCCACCCCCCCCCCTCACTCCTCATCCAGGCCTCCCTCCTCTCATCTGGTCCTCACATGCAGGGGGGGAGAGACCTCCCTCCCCACACACACACACACACACACACGCACGCACACAAACACACACACACACACACACACACACTCCCAACCAGTCTATCAGTTCAAAACAAACCTGCACATTTTCTTCCTACATCGAATAACTATCACGATAACATTTACTACGTCATCAAATCCAGTTATGGAATGATTTGCTGACTGGTGTGTGTGTGTTTGTGTGTGTGTGTGGGCGTGTGGGTGTGTGTGTGTCACCACAACAAACACAGACACCATCTTCTTGGACAGATGGACTTTAGTCACTAATTTCTCGTTCAATTAGAATAACTGTCACAACACGTACACAAAACCACCTGTTTCCAAGGGCCAATCATTCAGCCTTCTAAGCTGATTGGAGGACAATGTTATCACCCATGGAAATCTGGTTTCCTCAACATTTTAAGGCTGGTTGAGTTAGTAACTGTATAGGGAGTATCTCATCTGGGGCAGTAAGCTCGCCTGACTAATATCCCAGTATCTATAGGTCAACCAATCTTTAGTCTTTAGAAAGGAGCGTATTGTCCAGTCAGTGTCATCTTAGTGAACTTAGACGAACGGGAAATGACACGTGATGATTTGGCAGGAAGGTGCATTGAACATTAATTGCAGATAAATATATAACCTGTTACTAAGAATAACACAGTCCAATGTTGTTATAGTTTAGCTGTGTGTGTGTGTGTGTGTGTGTGTGTGTGTGTGTGTGTGTGTGTGTGTGTGTGTGTAGTGTAGCTGTGTGTTTGTCTCTATGTGGACCCTGAAACCTCCTTAGACACACTTTCCTAAGTCACGCATGTCTGCTTATGCTATGCCACAGCTAATCATCCACAGTATGGCTTAGTGGGTTGGAGCCATGCAAGCAAACACACTATAGGACAACTAATGCTACTCATGGCCCTTACAGTGAAGAATGTGTAAGAAGTTGAGCTGTACTAAACAGCTAATATCTCCATGGTGTATGTTGTTCACGTGTTACATCCCACTGTGTGAAAGCAGGTTCAATCACTCTGCTTGTACACAGCCCCCCCTGTTACCTCTTATACATGCCTTTGGAACTAACCCAAACCTAACAAGCCTGACTGTACGACGTCTCCAGACGTACATGCTTACACTAACGCACCCCCCCCTTCCTCCTCCTCCCCCACCCCAACACACACCAGCCTCGGTAACTCCCCCGCTGAAGACGCCGCCGAGAATCCCATTTAGCGTCTTAGCACGTCTCTCCACAACGACAGGAGGAGGATCGCCCTTGGCAGGACCTGGATATTATGCATCGCTCCGGCATCCCCGGGATTTAGAAACCCTTCCAGAACCGCACCCTGCATTGTGATACAAGAGCCGGCGCAACACTTGTTGAGTTTCTGAACGCCACCCCCCCAAAAAATCTCAACAGCTGGTTGCTTGGTTTGAGGATGAGCAGACAGAACGGACACTGACAGAGGAACAGGACAGAGGAAGGGAGGGAGGCGTCACACTAGAGAGCAGCAACATGGGATATTAGATCGGGATCTACGCTGGAGAATAGGTGCAGTTTTAGTAACAGGCTGGAATCTACCTCAGAACTGAGAATAAGAACTATTTAAGACATGTAGAAAAAAGACAAAAATTATGGGAGCAAGTTTTATTTTATCTTTACCTCACAAGTAAAACATTCGAGGAATAAAAAAAAAAGTATTGACATATTTCATTTTTGACCTCAGGATAAGATAGTTAGGAAGTGAGTCTTACCTGATTTGCGTTTGGATCCATAGTCCCTAAGGAAAAAACAACAACAAAGAGACATGATCAGTCAGGCAGGGGAGCGGCACAAGGTCGCACCGGCTCCGTGCAGGTCCTCTGCCACAGCACTCACACACACACACGTAAACACACACGCGTGCTAACCCACTGCTGGAGCTCAGCCCTGCCTTAAGCAGGGAGGGGCGTACAAGGGAGGGAGAGAGGGAGGGAGGGAGGGAGAGAGAGAGAGAGAGAGAGAGAGGGAGAGGGAGAGGGAAAGAGACGGAGAGAGAGACAGAGAGAGAGACAGAGAGAGAGAGAGGGAGAGAGAGAGAGAGAGAGAGAGAGGGGAGAGAGAGAGAGAGAGAGAGAGAGGGGGGGGGGGGAGCAGAGTAGGGGCCAGTTGCTGGTACTCCCCCCAACAGACAAAAAAACGTGTCATGTGACTCTAAAGCGGTACTGCCATCCTCTCCTCTTCCTCCTCCCTCTTTCCTCTCCTCCTTCTTCAGGAAAAAAAGACCACTTCAGGGCAGAGAGGGAGGGAGAGAGAGAGAGAGAGAGAGAGAGAGAGAGAGAGAGAGAGAGATGAGGCAGATCTGTTTAAGACCCTTCTTCTAATGGGCTGTAATTGGATTAGGCTGCTAGCTGAAGGAGGGCTAAGCTCTGCTTATGGGAAGAATGAGCAAGCTAGCGCTGAGCTAACCCTGCCTGGGTGCAAAGGAGCTGTGCTGTCCGACTGGCAGCGCTGGCTGCTGGACGGGGGACAGAGAGAGAACAAGAGAGGTGAGGGGTCGAGAAAGAGGCGACAGGGAGGCAGATGGAGAGAAGGAGGGGACCGCTAGGGGGGAGGGGGGGCCTCCCAGAGGGCGGGAGGAGACAGAATGCCGATGAGTAAGACGGCAGAGATACACGAAGGACCTATTGAGTCATTAGCAGACGTTCTTATCCAGAGCGACTTACAGCCAAGTACAGGGACATTCCCCCCCTGAGGCAAGTGCCTTGCCCAAGGACACAACATTATGTTGGCACGGTCCGTGATTCGAACCTTCTGATTACTAGCCAGATTCCCTCACCGCTCAGCCACCCGACTCCCTGGTTGGACAATCACACGTTAAACCCTCTGGGAGTGCAGGTCAGCCAACGAGCGATGGAGGAGAGGAGGTGCTAAAGAGAGACGGATCTCTGAGGTCGCAGGTTGAAAGCCGTACTTCAGAGTTACGTAGGCTGTACAGGGTGAACACACTTAACCTACCTGACCCCTGCCAAGCACCTCTATGAAAGAGCGCGGTCAGCTATCAAGTAAACTACTCGTATGTGGTTACGGTACTGAATAATCCCCCTCTTCCAGGTGGGCGGAAAGATTAGCTTGTTTGTGTGTGTGTGTGTGTGTGTGTGTGTGTGTGTGTGTGTGTGTGTGGCGAGGTGAGTCAAAGGCCCTCTGGCTATGCGAGGTTAATAAGATGATTCTCAGCTGTCTAAGGACAAGCAACAAGGGGGAGAACACACAAACACGCGCGCAGACGCACACACGCTGGCGCGCGCGCAACCTCGCGACCCGCGCGAACACACAGCGCAAGGACACGAGCTGTGACGCTCACACAAGTTGAACAACAACGTAGCACGTACACACACACACCTCTCCAAGGTGCCCTCCTCTGTAGCATCAGGACCTAGCAGTGAGCTGGGGGGAGAGGGGGGGGGGCTGTCATCTAGCAGGTCTTTGTAGTTCTCTCCAGTCAGTATGAATCCCACCATTATCCTGACCACCATGCTCTCCACCAGACACACAGAATGATTTTTCATTGTGACTGGGGAGGAATACACACGCGTTTACAGAAGCAGACACACACACACACACAACCCCACAAACGTGCACACATCTGGTAGACACACACGCACGGACACACATATTCAACCAGGTCATATCTCCTTTACTCTTTCCAAGGCAGTTTTATGACAGCTCTGTGTGACATGGAGAACACTGACTGTGTTTCAATGGAAAGGCTGTTGCTGGAATGAGAAGAATATTAGCGCAGCTTGTTTGCCATTATATTTATTTTATTTTTTCATTTCGCACAAACATTCCCAGCCAGAGCAACAACATGTCATGTCAACAAACATCATCTGAATGAACCATCTCGGGTAGCTCATTAGCGTTGTTAGCTCATTAGCTGGCAGCTTAACGTCATGTTAAGCCTTGTGATGATAAACGACACTGCACACTAAGCAAACATTAGCCCATTAGCTTAGCTCCGCGGCCAGCGGCTAGCACAGCACCCATGTTGTTGCGAGCCGTCAACATGACTGAGAAGGGGGGGGGGCGTTATTTTGGCAGTCGGAGGGGCTGTTCTTATGTAAGCATCTGAAAGGCATTAGGGCTCAGAGGAGGACAGGAGGGCTGGGGAGGGGAGGGAGGGGGGAGACGGAGGGGAGGGGAGACGGGGGTTCAGCCCTCCTCGTCAGTGACCCGCTTACACCACCCCCACCCCTCACCCCCACCCCCACGCCCACAGCCTGAAATAATAGTCTTCTCTGTAGGGTGAGGCTGTTCTGACCGCGAGACAGAGAGATGTGTGGAGGGAGAAGGAGGAGGAGGAGAGGGAGGAGGAAGAGGAGGAGGAGAGGGAGGAGGAGGAGGAGGAGGAGAGTGGAGTACACACTAAGTCCAAACCTTCGGTAGTGCCATATGGGAGTCAGATAGCTGAGTGGTTAGGGTGTCGGACTACTGATCGGAAAGTTCAATTCCCGGCTGTGTCAACATGACGTTGTGTCCTTGGGCAAGACACTTCCCCCTACTTGCCTCAGGGGGGAATGTCCCTGTACGTGTTACATGACTCGTCACCTTCTGAGCAGGTCAAAGTGGAACAGGTTCGGATGAAGGGGTCGTACTGATGTTGCAAGCGAGGGAAATGGTTCGAGCATTTGAGCGTGCTGTAAACACCACCCCCCCCCCCACCCATCCACCCACCTACTTCTGCTAATGAATACACCCCCACAGTCTCGGTGTCTCCCTCCCCCCTTCCTCCACTCCAGCAAACCCAATCTGGACATTGCAGCATTGACCTCCTCGCACTCCCCCTCCCCCCCCCGCCTTCCCAACGTCTCTACTTAACCCCTTAAGGACCACTAAATCACAGACCCCCCCCCCACCCCCCTCACCTCTACTCTAATGCCACCACTAATCTCAACGCTTCTTCCCTCCTGCCATCAGTTCTGCCACAAACGCAAAGGAATCTTCACACACACACACACACACACACACACACACGCACACCAATTAGCCAAAAAGCCCATTCTATAGATTTATGCCATCACTGGGGACAGGGATCTCCAATCATTCAACCCCCTGTAGAGCGACCCCAAAGCTGGCCAATCACAGGAGTCCCTGATCTCGCTCATAATCTGGTAAGTGTCCGGGCAGGCTGCTGGATTCAATAGAAAGGTTGCCGTTCATCAAGAGCTGGAAATGAGGGAGTTAAACACTCACCAGGATATGCTGTTCAAGTCACCTGACCAGAATGAGAAGGCAACGAAGATGAATGGCGACACGAGATTTGTGATTTAATGCTCTCTGGATAGAGCGAGGTATGGAACAGTCGTTCTGTACCAGAGCCCTTCTGTCACCAACCTGGATAGCTGACTCGCTGTCAACAGGCAGACTAATCTGTTGGAAAAGCAGAATCCCCGAGTCTGTCAGAGAAAGAGGGGAGAAGCTGTCGAGGAAACGCGAGGAATTCCATCCAATGGAAAGAGAGGACTCTCACAGGAAGAGCATGGGGCCAAAATGGACATAAATAATCTCAGAAAGAGAGTGAGAACGACAGGGGGAGAACGAGTGAGAGGGAGAGCGAGAGAGAAGAAGGGCAGAGGAGGAAGATGAAGAAAAAAAAAAGAAGGACAAAAAAATGGAGAGAGCAAATAGTCTAGATGGAGGCCAGACAGTGGATGTATTTATCTGGGGAGCCAGGGAGCGTGGGGGAGGCGGGGTGGAAACGTCCCCCTGGGGAGGTCACTGGGTCTGGGAGACCGGCCTGATCATGCGAGGCTCTGACTCCTCAGCTTAGAGCAGGCTTGGTTGGGTTGTGGAGAGCGCGCCTAGTGGCCCGTTTAAGAAGCGCGAGAGGTGTGAGCCTTCTGAAATGGTCCTTCGCCAGTCAGGCAGAAGATGAAGAGTTAGAAAGAGAATGAAAGAAGAGAGAGAGAACCGATAGATCGATGGAGGGAAGAATATTTATATTTTTGGTGGGAAGAAAAGGGGAGATTCACTTCAAAAGGAGGGCCTATATATGACCTGTATCAGAGACAGGCAGGTGTCACACAACACAAGCACACACACACACACACACACACAAATCAAGACGCTCAAGGGTCTGCCTTCATGTGATTGGTAGGATGGATTTTCAGCATCCAGACGCAGACCCAGCTCAATCTAATCAGCCTTGTGGAATTCAATCTGAGATGGGAGACTGGCGTGGATCTTTGGAGGAACGAGACTTGTTCTCTGCTAACGTGGTTACGCCCCCCCTCATAGGGGAGCGATGGGACCGCTGGAACCAGACATACTGTCTCTACTGTACACCCAGGACAGCCGAAAGTAACACTCGGTTGAACATTGTTTCCAAAAAATGACGTCCACCAAAATATACTTGTTACAAAAATATACCTTAAAATATACCCCTTGAGGTATATGAAAATATATTAGATCTTTTGAAGCTGGGTGAAGTGCCTTGCCTAAGGATACAACATCATTGTATGTTAGCACGGCCGGGAATCGAACCAGCAAACCTTTTGTTTACCAGCCGGATTCCCTAACCGCTCAGCCACCTGACTCCTGAACTAAGGCGTAGTACGCTGTGAGTGTGTTGGTCGACCTGACTGGGGTGTGAGGGAAGTGATTCACATCTATACTGTGTGTTCAGCGACTATCTATATCAGGGAAGCTATTCTGGGCTCGTGAAAGATGGCCGCGTCGAAGTGATAACTCTATACCTCTGTATCTCTTGCTGCCTCCCTTTCTCTCCCCGCTTCCTCTCTTCCTCCCTGTCCCCCCCCCGGCCCCCTCTTCAGGAAGTGAGGAGGTGGACACGTTTCACCTTAGTCGTCGTCCTGCTGATGTACAATCTGTCCTGCTGCTATTACAGCGCTGCCAGACTCTCCCTGGAGGAAGTGTATCAGAGAGAGAAAGTGTGTGTGTGTCTCTGTGTGTCTGTCTCTGTGTGTGTGTGTGTGTGTCTGTGTGTGTGTGTGTCTGTGTGTCTGAGTGTCTGAGTGTCTGTCTGTGTGTGTCTGTGTGTCTCTGTGTGTGTGTGTGTGTGCCTGTGTGTGTGTGTCAGGCGAACAGCCTTGAAACTCCATCAGTCCAGATAGCATCAGAACCCCACGCTGCCTCTCCGCTCTCCATCTCTCCTGCGGCAAGACAATTGCTCAACTGCTCCACTTTCATCGATCCACACACACACGCACACACACACGTAATTACACCAAATCACGGATACACGGATGCACACACGCACAGCACAGCAGAGCACGCACCAAAAGAACTGAAATTTCACAACCCGGTATAATTGTGCGTGTCTAAACACAGGACTGGCTTAGTTTGAAACTGAATCAATAAACAAACACAGTGGGAGGACCACATGACACAGGAAAACACACCGCTCCAGAACACACACACACAGACACATGCACCTCCAACACACACACCAACACACCTACCTACACACAAACCTCCTTCTAACACAGATCTCTTTCTCCAACACACACATTCCTTTCTCCAATACTCAGCCTAGGGTACAGACAGATCCTGGTCACTACATCATGGGGAGAAACAAGCAAGGATACAGGGGGCAAGAGACCGCACACACACACACACACACACACACACACACACACACACACACACACACACCACCTGGATGGAATACATCCAGCCCCATGATGGACTACCGTTGCATCTTAGTTGCTCGTCCCCATGCCAGTCAGGGTTCCTAATGTAGCCCCCCTCAACACACACACACACGCACGCACGCACATACTTTAATCATGGGGGTAAATCAATGGCCAATCTCATTGCCAAACACCCTCTAATTCTTTTTCATTTAGAAGATTAATGAGGAAGGAACAGTAGAATCCATCTAATACACCCTGACAGGAATCTAGCCTGCCGTCTCTCTCTTTCTCCCTCCCTCTTTCCCTCCCTCTTTCCCTCCCCCCCTCCATCCCACTCCCTCCTTTTCTCTCCTTCCCTCTCTCTTACATGTCTATCCGTTTGGAAGCCTGTAGACACCCACCTTTTGTCGAGGAAGCAGGTTTAGCCTTTTAAAACTAAACCTACCACACAGTTCCTCTTCTTTTCAATATGATGTGTGTGTGTGTGTGTGATACAGACCAGGGTGTGAGTGTGTGTTACTGATGATCTACGTGTGTGGCTTCATCTACTTAAACAACACAGCCGTCTGGAATACATGATTAATGTGTCGTCTCTCCATATAGAGATAGACTACTGTGTCCATGTCGGAGGGAGGGAGGGAGGAGGGAACACCAGAAGAGAGACGAACAACAAGTACGAGCGATAGCACAAAGACGGAAAGATGAATGGAGCGAAATGATAAACTTGTCAAAAGAGAGGAAAGCGAGGGGGAGAGAGGGGGGGAGATGGGGGGGGGGAAGAAGAGAGAGAGCGCGAAGCGAGGCCGCTGATCAAAGCGGGAAGTGACTTGGCAGCAGTGTGCGTAACCTTGAGCTGTCACGTCAATTAAAGCACCCTTGAATTTATGAGTAGAGGATGAAGAGAATGTGCGAGAGAGGAGGAGGAAAGGAGAGATTACCGGCGGTGGAAAAATCACCGTGAGACAGAGGTCACTAAATCCTCCCTCCCTGAATTTCTTTCCCCTCCTCATCACCCCTTTTCTGTGGTAGAGGAAGAGGGCGTGCAGACCACAGGACTGGCACCAGAGGGCAGGAGGAGAGGAGAAGATGAAACATGGCGGAGAGGGAGGAGGAGGAAGTCGAACGGGAGTGGAACGAGGGAACAGTCGCCCCAGGTGGCTGCACACACACACACACACACACACTCTCAAACCCAAACAAACTGTATGAAGACTAAACCTCCACATGGGCACGCAGACATACAGAAAAACACTTGGAAAGCAGCTTGTTACCTCACTTATAAGCACCCAGGGGGCATCTTGCAAAGGAGGGACTAGTTATCCTCCCTCTCTCCTCCTCTCCCTTCTTCTCTCCCTCTCTCCTCCTCTCCCAATCTTCCTCTCCTCTCTCCTCTTCTCCCATTCTTCTCTCCCTCTCTCCTCCTCTCCCATTCTTCTCTCCTCTCTCCTCCTCTCCCAATCTTCTCTCCCTCTCTCCTCATCGCCCCTCCTTGTCAACTAATCAGTGAGTTTAAAAAGGAGGAACTCACTTGAGAATACTTCAAGTGACAAAACTTGAGGCTACTTCTTATCTGTGCACAGCATGTGTGCCTGGGTAGGATATGTATTTGTGAGATGTATAAAAAGAGATAATTAGATCGAGAAAGATGGGAGAAAGTGAGTGTGTGTGTGCGTGTGTGTGTGAGAGCGAAAGAATACTGTAATAAAATATATATGTATATATACAAAGTGAGAGAGAGAAGGAGAGAGACAGATGGAATAACAGAGAGAAAGGAGAGAGACAGAGAGAGGAGAGTGAGTAGAGAGTAAGGGAACTAGTTGGTGGCATCAAAGCTTGGCCAACTTTCCGTTCTTCAAAAGAACACGAGAGGAAACAAGAATTCCACAGCTCTTAGTCTTTCAAAGACACACACTCACACACACACACACACACACACACACCCATACCTACACACATATACACACCACACGCACCTTTTGAAAAAGTTAGAATTTTCTCACATACACACCTCAGCAGGAAGAGAACACTTAGAAAGTCACAGGATCAAACACTGGGGTATTTGGGGTAACGTGTGTGTGTGTGTTTCTGATACTTACTCAACTGGGGGGTTGAGGTCATCTGCTTTGGTCTCAAAAAAAACGCAGCACCTCCTCACTCTGAGAGATCTGAGGAGGAAGTCTCACCAGTGCCTGAGACAAAAGGGGTGAGAGAGAGGGGTGAGAGACAGACAGATATCTTGACCAAAATGGGACAGGAACCCTCTTAAGGTGGCGTGAGCCTTGACAGACAGGCGTCCACAGACAGCTCTGTGTGTTGGGGAGGTGTCAGAAGCTGAGTGTGGTAGGTGCTCCTCACCCTGCAGTAGTCGTCTATGAAGCGAAGTCTCTTCATGGCCACGTCACGAACATGACTCCTCCTGAACAGGATTTTACCTGAGAGAGAGACAGAGAGAGAGAGAGAGACAGAGAGAGAGACAGAGAGAGAGACAGAGAGAGAGACAGAGAGAGAGACAGAGAGAGAGAGAGACAGAGAGAGAGAGAGAGAGAGAGAGACAGAGAGAGAGACAGAGAGAGAGACAGAGAGAGAGAGACAGAGAGAGGAGAGAGAGAGAGACAGAGAGAGAGACAGAGAGAGAGAGAGAGAGACAGAGAGAGAGACAGAGAGAGAGAGAGAGAGAGAGACAGAGAGAGAGACAGAGAGAGAGACAGAGAGAGAGAGAGACAGAGAGAGAGAGAGAGAGACAGAGAGAGAGACAGAGAGAGAGACAGAGAGAGAGACAGAGAGAGAGAGAGCAGAGAGAGAGAGAGAGACAGAGAGAGAGACGAGAGAGAGAGACAGAGAGAGAGAGACCAGAGAGAGAGAGAGAGAGAGACAGAGAGAGAGAGACAGAGAGAGAGAGAGAGACAGAGAGAGAGACAGAGAGAGAGACAGAGAGAGAGAGAGAGAGAGGAGAGAGAGAGCATGTGCATGTGCAGTTCTCAAGCCTGCCACCAGGTGTCAGCAGCACAAGTTTGACCCATCAACCTGACCCATCAACAGAGGCCTAAATGAAACGTCAAACGTGATGTGTTGTTGAAGGTCTTGTGTCTACTCGTTCCTACCACTCCTTATGAGTGAGCTCAGGGAAAGTGTGTCTGTGTGAACGTGTGTGTGTGTGTGTGAGAGAGGCAGAGTGGGTGACCTGATCAAAGGCCAAAATACAGTATAAATAACCTCTATCATGGTCCAAGCATTTTGTGTGTGTGTGTGTGTGCGTCTGTGTAATGCTTGTCTATATACAGTAGGCCTACCTACAAGTGTATGCGGCTATTCACATATGCGCGTGCATGTGTGTGTGTGTGAGTGTGTGTGTGCGTGCGTGTGCATGAGTGAGGGGAGGGGGCCCTTGCTTTAGCCCATGAATGCAGCATGCGTTGGACATGAGGCTTAAAGACAGCCTCCACCAAAATAAACACAAGCCAACAGACGGAAGTCTTTCGCTCACACAGCGGGAGTCCTTCCTCTCTTCCTCCCTCTCTCTCTCTCTCTCTCTCTCTCTCTCTCTCTCTGTCTCTTTCTTTCTTCCCCCCTCTTCCTCGAGTCCCTCCTTTCCTCAAACACCCGTCCTCTTTTCTCTTCTCGCCCACTGTGTCGCTTCTCTCTCCATCCCTCTTTCTCCCTCGCAGGATCTCTCTCTCTCTCCCCCTCCTTTTCGCTCTCTCTCCTGCTGTCTCTCTCTCTCGCTCTCTTTCTTGCGCCAGCTCTGTTTCTCTCTCTGCCTCACCTTCATCAGTCACCCCCCCACCCCCCCCCACCCCCCCCGACTGATGTCAATCTTTGTCTCGATCTCTGTCTCGTTCACTTCTCTCTCTCGCTTTCCCCTTCCCTCGCCACCAATCACCACCCTGCTCCCAATCCCCACAGAGAGCTGCTATAAAACATGCTACATTAAATTGACTTTTATTTAGCTTGTACTATAAAATAGGTTGTCAGCTCCTTGACGTTTTGAGGCCAAGGCAGGAGCTGAGATGAGAGTGTCTTTGTCGGAGCAAAGCATAGGGCTACGTTTCTCTCTCTCTCTCTCTCTCTCTCTCTCTCTCTCTCTCTCTCTCTCTCTCTCTCTCTCTCTCTCTCTCTCTCTCTCTGTTCATGTCTCTCTCTCTCTCTCTTTCTCACTTCCTCACGTCTTTCTCTTTCTCTGTGTGAAGGATAAGAGATTCCAACGGTGCCACCCCCATGCACAGGCCAATTACCGCCAGAACACATTGATTCCTCCAGCAAATAGGTGTGGAGAACAGGGGAGTTGATGTTCTCCGAGTAGAATCCACAGCTAGCAATAGCGAGGGGGCACACGCAGGAAAAACAGGAATGGGGCCGGTCTGTGAAATCAACCCGATTTGAAAATGCGTAGGGTGTTTGTTTTCTGAGTGACAGGGTTTACCTGGAGGTCAAAGAATTTGCTGTATCTCCGGTAGATGACGTGGGAGGTGCTGTCAGAGTAGGTGACGTTGATAAGATACACCTGCCAAAAGAGGGAAATGGAGAGTTAGCTTCACGTCTTCTCGTTAAAAACACAGAACGCACACCGTCTCCCTCTAGACTCGCTCTCTTGCCTTCTCTCTCTTTCGCACATCAACGCACAAACACCTCCCTCCATCTTTCACTTACACATGTGTAAAACACATACATATTCCATCTCACTGTCTGCCAACACCCTCCTACTGCACGTACATACACACACAACCATGAATACACACCCTCAGCGCACACACATAAAGGACATACACACACTCATGTTGCATCAAGGCACAAAATCTAAACTCTTCAAAGTTCAATGGCAGAGCCATCGATCTGTCAGTGAACAAGATGGTGGGCTGGACAAGATGGTGATCTTACTCTTACTGTCATCACACTGACCTTGTGCCCTCGCCTCAGCTTTTGTAGTGAATCGAAATCAGATATACGGCCCCTGTCCTGCCCCCCCCCCCGAAGGCTTGGGAATGGAGGATGATATCATCTCCAACCCGTTCTAACATAGGAAACATAGGAAGCCTATCAAGGGCTTTGGAAGTCCTGATGGGTTAGAGTGGGGCCAAGACCCAAGAGTTGATGATGGAGAATTCTTAAGATAGAATTGAGAATTTTTTCTCTTTTTTTGTGTTCATACCACAGTCAAGAGTTTGGAGAAAGTCATTGTTTGAATTAATTGGGGTTTTACTGCTGTCCTTGTGTGTTTGTGTTCATATCTTGACCACATCTACATCCCGTGGTAAATCTACAGTTTGTTCATTGTTTTCTAAAGTATAGTGCTTGTGACATTGTGACCTACAGTTAACCTCAACATTGTGGTTGAACATTTGTGGACTTTCAAGGCTGTTTACTTCATACTCAATAAGCATGTTAATATTTACACCTGGAACTTAGTCACACTAAAGACTAAAGACCAGCTAAGAAAATGTTAGTCACCCTGCCAAGCTTGAAACACCAACAACAGTTTACCCGTGTAGTCACAACTAGCACACAAAATACCAATTTACCTCAAGTAAGCCGTTGAAAATTAAGACCTGAACCGATTGCCGACTTTGCCTCAGCTTATTCTGGCCTTTCTTCTACCCTGACCTAACCAAGCCCTATCCTCCTGACTGATCTCATGCACTGCCTTTAGCAAACATGCCAAGATCCGCCATGCTAGCTCAAAATGAATTAGGGCGAGTGAAAGACCCTGACGTATGGAGAAGAAAAAAAAACTGCCTTCTGAAACAAAAAGAAGGGTCCGGAACAGTTTAAGGGCTTAGTAATACTGGAAAGACACCAGCTTTCGCTGACACAACGCCATGCTATGCTAACGTTTGCACTCCCATGAAACGGTCAAGCGTTAGCTTAGCGTTCCCAACTGCCGCCGCTAACTTGAATAACATTCATGCTATGCCCGCATGGCATTGGTACGAACGCAGAACCAGTGTGTGTGCATGTGTTAGAGTGTGTTTGTGCCTGTGTGTGCGTGCATATGTGTGTGTGTGCAAGTGTTAGTGCGTGTGGGTGTGTGTGTAAAGATTATTGCTCTTGACACAAAACTGATACGATGTGCAATTACTTCCTCTGCTGTGTGATTACGCACGGCTGATAGGACCATTATGGCATTTTCCAGATGACACGACTCTTGCCATAGCACATTTTATATAACAGGTTAGTATTTGAGCTGCTGTATATTCAGTGCAGAAGAACAATGAAACAACAGATTCAGCTAAGAGCAGTGACACAGTCACAGGGATTTGAGTTGAGAAGATAGACTGCGTGGAAGAAGCGAAGGGGTGAGTCAACAGATCCATTCAAACAGAAGGATGAACATGGTTAGTGTCCGTCTCTCAAATAGTTGGAATATCTTCCCTCGTCAGTGCATAGCAATCCATACAGATACAGACTTACAGTATCTAAGTGCCACCATGTGCAAAGGAGGAGAGGGTTAGAGAACATGCCTGTGCTTGCCTGTGTGTAGATGGTATGTGTTTGACCATAGATATCTCAGTGTGTGGGCTTCCCCTACCTCAAGTGGGTGTGCGTGTTCTATAAACTGCTTCTGACCTGAACGGCATGCTGGGATATTATCCTCTTCCTTTATACACACCCAGAAGCGCACAAAGGAACACAAACACCAACATGGCTGTGCTTTCGGACCACTTAATTTGACCATGAAGCTCAACCTGACTGGTCTAGGGCCAGGGTGAGGAGGAGGAGGAGGGAAAGGAGAGGAGGAAGCAGACTCAGGAGGAAAAAAAATCTCCCAAACCCCACAAGCAGATGGATCCGCCATGGTAACTCAGAGTGACCACAGCGGAAAACAGAACCGTCCTCATCCCACGCCCAAAATATCGAGCTTAAACCTAATGCCCTTCCAGAACGAAAATAGTCTGGTTCTTCAAAGGCAACCGGTTCAAAAGCCCCCAGCCTGTTGTCCTCCAGAATACTGGTGGATATGTCTCATGTCTAATCTGCAAACCCTTCGACCCATCTGGGAAATAAAACCTCATTATTCTTAAGAGAACACCATCCATCCAAATGAGCCTGTTCAATTTCAATATTCAATGCATCATCCCTGGGGAAGGAGTCCTTAATTTGATCCACAGCGTTGAATTTGAGATGCGATCCAGTGTGACGGTTCAGAGCAAATTACTCCTCTTTATTCCGAATCGCTAGTCACATATTTCTGCAACGTTTAAAATAGACAGCAGACATGTTGTGGGTGGACTCATATTGCCAAGTGCGTTTAGTCGTGAGCGTGCTGCGGTGCCATAGTGATCTAAATCGTGTCTTTTAGAGAACCCAAATGAGTCATTGAACAACCCGTGTGGAACATAAGTTCCACCATTTTTTGACAAGCTGGTAAAGGTAATGGAATGAGGAAAGAGTTGCCTCAATTTATTGTGGCATCCGAAGGCTTTCTTATGCAGACACGCACATCGAACAGCTCCCCCTTGACGCTACCTTTCAAAACATTTGAGGAACGTAAGATTCCAAGATAGAGGTCAGATCGTATCGCACAGATGGAAGTGGTTGCAACACAACAAAGCTATGTCTAGACCATTAAAACATGGCAGCTTGGACTGGCTACGTCTGAGAAGGCCTTGATGCTGAACGAGATACTACCTTTCATCACAAGACACTCAGCCATACAAACATATTAGACGTATTAAACCAGATTAAACATGTCCTGCATAGCCACATCTGACCGTCCAGCAGGCATAACTGGATCAAATAGATCTGAACAATCAAATGATGTGGTAAATAATGCTGCATCTGGATTTAGAGGCAGGAAGGTGTTGTGCACTACAATGGGTGTGGAGGTACTTAGAAACAATGGCTTGCCTGGAGCAGAAATCCCTGTATAGCCGGCCACAATGTCCAAAACAAGGAATACCAATGATAAATAGGTCAGGGACTCCAAGAACATGATTAAATGTGTTCTGAAATGCCTGAGACATCGGTACTTATTAACCAGTCACGAAAAGCTAATATTACACCACCTCCTCCCCAATTGCCCCGTGGCCTCAGCGTAACCGTTTGCCATCTTTCCAGGCGAGAGGGTTTGATAAGCCAGTCAAAGGCTGAAGTTAAAGCGATTCAGACGGCAGACAAAAGACAGAAGCAGCACTCCTACAAGCCCTGTGATGAATCGAGCGTCCCAGATACGGCCAGAGGGACCTTATTCATACGTTGTCCTCCGCGCCGAGGAAAGATCAGGAGACAAGAACGAGTAGTGAAGCAACAGAGCATTGCACAAAGGCATGAATAGTTATGAGAGAGAAAATTGGAGCTCAGTTTTTTTTCCATGACATTCCACTGCTGAAAACCATGCATCATAACCAAAAAATAACTGATTTCTTCAACGATTCAATGAATGAGTCAACTGTAATATGTGGAGCAGACACAAAAAACAACTACTTTGTACGACGAGGGACAGATTCAACTTACTGTATCGGTGGAATCCTTGTTGTAAGGTTCACGGTTAGACTCAGAAGGAGAAGCCACGACACACAGTTCCTTCTGAGGGCTTAGTGTAGCCTGTGGGCCTAGCCACAAACTGCTCTCAACCCCGCCTAAAACTCTATATTTAACTTAACATATAAAACTTACCGGAGACATCATTCCCTAAAACCAAAACCTTTTTTTTCACATGGATACGTAGAAGGGATTGAACTACAAAGTGGGAAGGGAGTGGAAATAGAATTGGGTAGGCCAAAAGGAATGATGTCTTTCCAAGCAAACCACAACTAGGCTAAATCCGTTCTTTTCTAATAGGTCACCGCAGTTTTGTTATAATATATTAAAAGCTTTTAATGCCAAGATGGAGTTGACCATAGCTGGGACCTTGTGCCTCTATAAACCAACCACAAGCGTTGTCCAGATCCAGTCATGAACTCTAGCATTGGAAACCCCCTCGAGGTCAGGTTTGCTTAACAGCTGCGCCACCCCCACCCCCCCCACCCCCCCCCCCCCCCCTTCCCTGAACTGTGGACTCTTCCGGTTTTTCAGCACCCAATCACGTCTTCCCGTTTCCAGCCTCTACAGGGCGCAGGAAGTGCGGGTCGGGGGAAAACAGCAGTTTCCTGAGAGGAGTTGAGGAAAAGTGTCAATTCAGCAAACTCTCTCCCACCTCCTTGTCCTCTTTTCAGCTTGGTCATGTACAGTCAGGAGACGGAACAATTAAGACTGTCTGTCCCAATCTACACTGGCCCTCTCAAATGACAAGACCAACTCCGAAACATGTCTCTCATGGAATGTGTTGGTTAAACACAGTGACCACTTCATAGAGAACAATGGTCAGACTATAAACCTGTAGAATCAGGTGAATTGAATGGTTGCCTCAACTGTCTGGTGATTTTGAACGACAGTGAAGGTTTGGGACTTGACCGAATGAAGACTTCCCACTGTTGCAGGCAAATAAAAGGTGCCACAATCTCTGACAGCATCTGGTTGTCTGAGACATGAAACAGTCACCAACATGCACGCTGGTAATAACAGTGAGAGGACAGCATCCGTTCCTGAGTCAACACACTTGCACACTCACTCACTCCCTCCCTCTCTCACACACACTCACACACACTCAAGGCCTCTTGTCATTGACAGGGTTAGGCCCGTGTGAACAGAACCACGAGCACAACGACTTCACTGATACAGATCAGCAATGCAGACCCTGACTCATACACCAAGCACACACACACACAGCATGCACAAACTCACACACACACACTCAGACACACAGAGCCCTGAAGCACCATAGTCCTTCCTGTTGGACTCCATAATTGTCTCTCTCACTTTCCGTCTCTCTCACTCTCTCTCTCTGCACACACACACACACACGCATCCCCCCTGTACACACACACACACACACACCATGCAGGATCACCACGCTCCTTCCTGCTTGGCCCTGCCTAGTAGTCATCAAACGCCCCCAAACAATGGCCAAGTCCAGAAAGCCAGACTCATAAAACTGCCCTCGAAACCTGCGCTCCCGAGTTAGAGGGTGGAAGCATTGAAGAACAGGGACCTTTCATTGTACGCTGTCATATCACGCTGTATTTTTTTGATAGGCCAATAAATTCTAAAGTGGTGAAACACCACTCTGAGGGCCTGTTTCACCAAGCTAAATTAAATAAAACATTAGCCCCCTGTTGGCACCAGGAGCCAGCCTTACTGTCTATTGTGTAGTGTATTCATGCAATGGGACTGGGACATGCTCTGTGCCGGAATTGCTTAAGTCAACACTGTTGTATTCTCTTTTTACCTAGCTTTCTTTTATCATCCCCCCCACCCACCGCCCCCCGCCCCCCTTTCTCAAGAAGGAAGCAGTGTTTTGGGGTGTAATCTGTGTGTCACAGCCACTCAGGGGTCCATTATATCTCCCTAAAGTCCAGACAGCCCTTCTTCCTGGAAAGCTTGGGAGTTTTGGATTTTCCACACACGTTTCTCCCAGGGCAAGCATTCCAGGCTCTGGTCCCTAACAGGACCAGTTAAATTAGTATAGTGGACCTCTCTCTCTCTGTCTTCCTATACTCACTTTACCCCCTTTCTCTGTGGTCATCTCCCTGTCTTTCAGTCCATCCCTCTCTTTGTGTCTCTTTCTGTCCCTCTCTCACTCCATCTCTCTATCTCCCTCACAAGACATTACTTCTCTCTCCCTTTATTCTCCCTCCCTCCCCCTCTATTTTCATCCTTCTCTCACTTCATCCATCTCTTTTCTCTTTCTCTCCCCCTTTATTTCCCCTCCTTCCCTCATTTTCTTCCTTCTCTCCCTTCTTCCATCTCTCCCCCTTTATTTACCCTCCCTGCCTCTCTCCACTCCCCCCCCTCCCTCCTTCCCTTGTCTGGGTATAACTCTGGTTTCTTCTCACAGTCACTGGCCCCGGTCCCCGGGGACGGTAGCTAGGGAAACTAGGCCAGAGCCAAGGCCCGTCGAGACCCAAGTCCAACACAGCAGAACGCTGGTCTGGGAGGCCAACAACATCACAACGTACACACCGCCTTGTCTCCCATTCCACTGTGTTCTACCCTGAGCGCTCCAGAACGCTGCTGTTGTGGGAACGTGTGTACATGTTTACATGACATAGGGTTGGCTCGCTGCGTGTGCTGTTTGTGTACGCACGCACAACTTCGCAATTCAAATCCTTGGAGATTCTACAACCCGAAGAGTTGCACTCAGAGAGCGTTTGAGCGTGATCGTGCTTTTCATGACAGCTGTTGATTTGCTATGTATAGAACACGAGGCAGCCAGAGCAGATCTCAAGATATCCCATCACTTCACAAATGGGTTATTGATTATAATGTTTATTCTCTGCGAATTTTACTGATGTCATAAACACGATGCATGAGAGTATATGCAGGGGCCTGATGGGTAAATACGCTGTGAACTACATGGGTAAGAGAGAGCAGTGATCTACTGGGCATGAGCCACAGAGCTGTGTATGACTTGTGTTTTACTTTAGCCTGCATGCACACTATCCCTGCTTCTGGATGGCAGGAGAACATTGAATCAGTCAGTCATTCCTATTGGCTAATGACCATTTTTCCCAATTAGTTTTTCAATTTGCAATAACCTAATAAGATGTCAGGTCTTAGGATGTTGATTTAGGACCCTATGGCTTGGCTGTGCTGGTCACTGTGCCCTATAAAACGTCCTCTGGGAAATCCTTGGGTCTGAAAAACTGGTTTAGTTCCACTTGAAAACGTGATACAGTAGTGTGCCAAGTGAGCTATGATGGCCACCATGCATCAGACAGAGAAACTATCAGTGTTTCCAAAGACATTCGACATTATTATTGATTCCCCAACCCCCCTTGTAAGGACTGACAGTAACGATGACGATTTCATAACACTGTTAAAACCATGACAGCCTATTCTGACGTGACGCAATCAATCCTGAACCTTAATGAACCGTCATGGGGGGTTAAATCCAACACTGTGATCTAGAAATAAGTGACAGTTCCAGTTCTGGGATCTGATCGGAACCATGGAAAGGCGATTGCAGAATACATGATGATCATACTCACGTAATGTTTGGACGGATTGCGCCTCTTCTCCACGTCCACGACTTTGACATCCAACACTGTCCGAAACTGCATCTTGACGTCTCGTAAGGGCAACACACACACGGTAACCGGTAGAAAATACGGTAGTATTTAACCCGGACAAGTCAAGATAGGAGAAAAATCGAAAAGCCTATCATTGATCCGGTGTATGGTCGGATAACGTGTCCTGATGTTTCCCCCCGTTTAAGACAAAACAAACACTCAGCTTTGACGCAATGAAGCTCCTCTCGATCCCCCCCAAGGAAAACTTCTCTTGGTCTCTTTAAAAATCAAGAATGGGTGATCTTTGTCAATCAAGCATGGTGGCAGTTTTCCTTAATGTGAGATCTTGGCTCTGCTGGACACATCAGGACTGAACCAGGAGGTCTCCTGCTGAGGAGGCGGGTCACCTCACATTGGGAAAAAGTGGAGACGAGGTTCCTTTGTGTCTTCTTCCAAACCTTAAGCCGGGGGGGGGGACTTGGTGGGGGTGGGGGGTATTACCTGTAGGCTATGGGGTTTGGGGAATGCAAAAAAGCCGGCTATCCACCCTCCAGAAGCCGCAGATATAGTGAATTTGGGGATCGGGGTGGGATGGGCTTCATGAACTGCCTGTAATAAGACACAGCAGCCTGAGGAACACATGAGGTCGCCCTCAAAGGGAAAACATTTAGGTTATATGAAAGTAGCCAGCTTTTGTTTGTTTTTGTTACCGAGATACTAAACAGACAACAAAAGATATTCAGTGCCGATGATCAAAGCATATAAAATCCGATCCCTGGCGACTCACAGTAACACGGAAAAGTTCAATTGGATGACAGATACAAGACACTTTTACATTGTGGGTTAATAATTTATTTCATTTCGATAACACAGCACTGAATCACTGGTGTGCATGCACATGATATGGGTTTGAATCAGCGGATGGCATTTGCGTCACGTTTCATTCCCCCACTTGGTTGGTTGTTGCAGTTCATTCCACCGATGTTTAATCATCCGCTAAAGTTGTGTAACCATAGACATTATAAAGGGTTATGTCTATGAGTGTGACAAAGTGACTGCTTCCAGGGCTCTGACGTCACTGGCCTCCACTTTTTCTAATGAAGGTTCTGACAGATGTTTCAGCAAGCAGCCAATCAGCGTCGCTCTACGCGATAGAGTTCATTAACGACGGAATACTGCCCCCTGCTGCACACAGCATGCGAAGCCTTCTGATCAAACCAGGGGTTGGCAATCCTGGTCCTCGAGGGCTACTGTCCAGAAGGTTTCATATCTTTCCCTGCTCTAGCACACCTGATTATAATTATCAAGCTTCCACAGAGCTTGATAACGACCTGTTCATTTGAATCAGGTGTGCTAGAGCAGGGAAACATGGAAAACAGTGGCCCTCGAGGACCAGGATTGCCAACCCCTGGACTAAACGGACGTGCTTCAGTTTCAAATGGCCCTCCTAAATAAGATTTACGGGAACTCAATCTAAAATAAATAACGTAAAAGGCATGTCAAACGTTTATCGTGATCCTATTGTATTAGTCAACGTTGTGAAGCATAATTCCACAAATGTCCAGCTTACAAAAAAAAGGAAGACAGTTTTTCCGCGGGGGTCAGAGGATGGTGTAGTGGTTTTCGCTGGTGCTGATTATATCACTGTTACACTCCAGAGACTTGAGGACCAGCTCTATGGCTGGCTTGCTCACATTTGGGCTGTACCTCAATCTTACCCCAGAGAGGATGTGCAGAACATGGCAGCCCTTCTCAGCATCTGGGGTGGGGGGGGAGAAAAGGGGGCCGTCAGCGACCGCAAAGCGTGTCTGTTGCGTCTGCTGATATCATTCATTTAAACCTCACATTTCTCTCTCTTCGAGTCCTCCCTGATGATGTCTTTGGTCGTCATTTCCAGCTCCTTGTCCCGTTCGGTCACCTAAAAGAAGTTGAAAACACGTTGGACCCGACTCCTAGTTCACAAACTCAATAGTTTCGGGGGCAACTGGGGGCAAAAGGGATTCAAATTCAAAACAGAAGTGGGGGACGTTGCCGTGGACGCACGTGGTAAACCTCATCTTGGGACTTGACCTTGCGGAACACGACGCCCTCGTCCTGAAGAACCTGCAGGGTGTCTTTCAGGAGCTGGCGGAGTTGCTTCGATGCAGACGGCCCCGACACGGGTTCCTTAAATCACAAGATGGTTGACATTCAAGAGATTAACCCACACACTGATTAGATTAGATAAACCTTTATTTGTCCTAAGGGGGGGGGGGGGGGAGTTGCAAGTAAATAGACCTCAGACCTTTCCTGCCACATTAATTGTGTGCAATCCTTCCTTGGGCGAATAAAGCTCATTTTGACTGACAGTGGCAATGAGCAAACAATGCTGACACAGGGTTCTCTGCGGCAGCTTACCTTGTCCGCGGAAGTCGGCTGTGCTTGGCTGGAGACCAGAGGCTGAAGAAGTTCTAGAACGTCGTACGGTCGCAGCTTGGAAACCCCTTTCTTCTTCAGGTAATCTTTTAACACGCGGGTCGCCTGGCCAAGTAAACAGACAGCGGAGCCACTGCCAAGCGGTCAAAAATGGGAAAGAGTAAGAGTCCGAAATTAGAGCAGTTGACAGCTAACACTCACCCCTTTAAACCGAAGTACAAATGTTTTACATGTAGTCATTTAGCAGATGCTCTTATCCAGAGCGACTTAGTACAGGGACATTCCCCCCTGAGGCAAGTAGGGTGAAGCGCCTTGCCCAAGGACACAACGTCGTAATGGACTGCGCCACATGACCCCCACATCTGTCCATCTACTGCAGCAAATTAACACATATATCCTCTGTGGACGACTCGTCATCACTAGTAATTGAGTCAAAACGCTGGAACCTGTTTGGATTGGGGACAAAAGGTCAAGCTATGGGGTCAAGCAATAAGCTGTAATTGCATTAACCGCAGTAACAGGCAGTATTTAGGACTACTTACCCTGCAGTTTGGGGGCCCTGAGTGCTGTTCTCCAGATTGAACGGTTTATCATAGCACTGCCTGTATAGCCCCGGGACTTCTGACATCCAGGCTATCTGGATTGCCATCACTGGGTCACACACTTTATCTGCGCACACACACACACACATGTTGGGGTTAATGGAACTGTTCCAGGTAACTGTGTGTGTGTTTCAAGTAATTGAATTGTGCTGTTGGCTCTTCATCGCTAACACACAATGCTGTTGTGCATGCATCCGTGCTTTCCTACTCACAGTACGTGGAAGCCATGATCTCCCTCTGCTGCCTGGAGGTCTTGACCGGCCCCCTGACTCGGAGCAGCTCTCCTATCTCCAGCTGGGAGCTGCTCCGCTGGGCCTGCCTGAGCTTCTCCAGCTCCTGGGCTGGGTTAAAGCCTCCATGACAGTCCCCCTGGGCCGAGGAGGAAGCTGGGGATGAGACAAGGGCCTGTCAGTGACTGATAACAGCTGTGCGTTCCCAACGGGATGATTAAAGTACTGCTTATCTATCCGCCAAACCGGGACGATATTGTTTTGAGACGTTTGTTTTGCACGCTGGCTGTTACACAAACCAGACATGGAAACTTACATTTACCAGGGTCAGGGTGGTTCCTCCAACTTTCGTTCTTCCAGCAGAGGCAATTTATGACACCGGTGCCATCATCGACTGGACCCACAAACAATTTGAATGAATAATCATTGATAAAGACCCAGTTCCAATATAAATCCTATTTTACTTAAAAAAACATTCATAGTCATACAGTAGGCCTATGAGTGGCTATTCACAACAGACCAGCTTACCTCCATAACAGTAGAAGTCTTCTCTCTCTCTTTTGTACACCACAGTCCCAAGCACATCGACTTTGTAGATTGGATGTGAGTTATAGAAGTAGATCCCTGTCATATGTAATGCACATATGTAGTGTACATAAATAACACTTAGCCACTTAACAAGTTATCACTGGCCTAGCTGGCTTGATAACTGATGTTGTAATGTTGACAAAGAGGGACAGAAACTCTCTGTTCATTCTGATAATAAAATAAATGTTGATTTGATTCCATACCAGGGATCTGACAGCTCTCTCTCATCTGAAGGATGTCTTCGATATACAGTCTGGCAAAGGCGGTGAAGACTGGGTCCAGTCCCCAAAGCATGGAGGGGGGCTCCTCGCCAGGATCCATGGATGCAGGTTGCATTTCATAACTTGTTAAATGAGCTTTCTGAACCGAACTTCTGGATCGTCTGGATCATTTAAACACTAATCACGAGCAAAGTTCTTTAACCAATCATCTGAGGGTATTCTGGTCTTGACTGTCCTCTTGTGCACATAACATGAAAATAATATTGTGTTTCGAAGAAGAAAAATGTTGTTGTGTTTTTTAATTCCTTTATTCCGTGTATACATACGGTTTAACACAAATCGTTACAGCCTAATTTACCTTCATATGAAAAGCTACACTGAGAGCCAATTCAAATGAAACGAAAACCAGATGAATGATTTTCACTTGAATGTCTCTTAAATGATTATAAACACACCTAAAACTTCTCTGTGCAGGCCTACTGAATTGCTGAATCTATCTTTGATGTTTGAGTTTACTTGCCAGAGAGTTGTTTAGGGTAGAAAAAGTCCAATATTTTGATACAATGTGGCAAATCATGAACTTTGAGAGTAGGAAACGCTTGCTACGTCTACGTGCACGTGCACGTTCTGCAAAGGCTCTCGGGACATGCAGTTTCCCAGAAATCCAATCGCACAAAGGCATCTTTCTTTTTTACACATCACCGAGTTGCACAATATTAGACTCACTAGATGCAAAACACACGTACGCGTTATTTTATTTGACTGTTATTCAATTATAATTGAACCACAAACTCCAACTTCCCATATAAGTCCAGATCCTTACCCACTTCTCCAGCACTTGGGGGCGGCAATGCTCTTGATGTGACTTGGTTCCATTCCTGAATTGAACATAAAGAACTACAGTCGTGCGCGCTCATGAACGCGCTCATGAACGCGCCTTTGACACCAAATCCGCTAGATTACTGGACCCCGTGCTTCACCAAGGAAAAGAAGATTGGGTTTTACCGTACCGACGTTTGGTGTTTACGATTTTTACACTTATTTGACTTTTGAGGATATATTTTTTCCCTTTGGAATATAACTCTTTGAAGACGTTAACAGTTTGTATATTTTGCTTTTGGGTTAAGGAAAAATATCCAGAGGGTTTCGTTTTCGGACCCGTGTGTTTCAGAGTTGGGAGAACAACAAGAGCTGAGAAAGTCCATTATCTCAACAGATACAATGACAATATCTGAGAATTACATTGTTACTGGTACAGGAAATGATCAACCATGATGTGCGAAGAATCTTTATTATTTAAACTCGGATAACGTTGAAGGAATTGCCATTGATGATACTGATTGGGAATTCTCAACTATTAAGTTTTTGGAAAATATTAAAACTGAATGAATATGCGACAAGCTATTGGTTACAAGATCTCTTCAAAGACTGTACCTTTCTTTTTCGTTTCCATACAGTACAATATGCAATAGGCCCCAATACAAGCCCCCATTGACACCAGAGAGATTAATTCCTTTGTCACCTTTCCAGCTGAAGAAGCACCCTTAGGTTATGAGCATGTCATTCTTTAATTTCCGTAAAATATTCAAATTGGGTGCTGAGAAGAAGAAGAAACAATATGAACACGTCCATCGGGACGAGAATCCGGAGGAAATATGGGACATAATCGGTGAACTGGGAGATGGAGCGTTTGGTAAAGTATATAAGGTGTGTTATTTACATGTATTCATTTAACAGACGCTTTTCTCCAAAGCGACTTACAAGAGAGAGCTTTACAAAAGAGCTTTACAGTCACTGAGCATAACACCTTGATAGACCCCAACATAGAGGGCATCTAGGGACGAACTATAAGAGCATTCAGCTGAACATTATACAAGTTTATACAAGGGTACTTGTATATAGACTTCTGTTGTAAGGAATCGTCAGTCAACAGTGCACTGGGGTCTATGCTGCCAGGGCATCTCTGAATTACAACATATGTCACATTCTGTAAACAGTCATCCAGGAAAGGGTTGTTAGGGATAAACCAGGTGCGTAGTTTACATTTACATTCATTCATTTAGCAGACGCTTTTCTCCAAAGCGACTTACAGGAAGTACAGGGACATTCTCACAGTTTGCTCTGTGGTTGTGCTGACATGTTAACCTTTGTACGATTTGTAGAATACTTCATAACTCTCGACCTTATCAAGGTGTTGTCAATTGTTCTTTCACTTCTGGACCTTATTTCCGACTCTTACAACTTTGTTTTCCTGCGTAAACAAGATCATATCCACACAGCAGACAGCCAACCATCGTTTATCTTCGCCCTCTCTACCCCAACCGCAGGAAAACTAGGGTGTGAGATCAATTCCTATTAAAATGTTTAATAATGCCTCTGGTTTCAGTGACCTCAATGCATGGGCAGATTCAAAAGGTCCATTTGTGTGAGTGACACTGAATGTGATCTCCTGTGATGGTTCGGACCAACTCTTTGAGCAAAGAGCTTCAGGGAATGCCACTGACCACCCAGTTACCATCATGTTTGTTGCCTTGTGTTCTATTTTGGAACCTGTGTAACGACTTTATTATAAGGACGTGAACTGTGTTTTATTAATGCTCCTGTGATGTTTTTCTTGATGTTTTAATACTTGCAGTGTAGAGTACATAACTTTTTAAAGACACCTAAAAACCTATGTGGCCATGGTGGCCTACTACACATTTGTGTGCAGTAATCAATCTGAAGCATGATTCTCCATCAACAATTAAATTATTTGACTAAATTTAATTATTAAGATGAGTCAATGTTTGGCCAGCTTACAGCAGTTGGCTCACACCTAGTACCCTGGAAATTGCAGAGTAACTGTAGCCTGCTTCCTGTCTGTAGTCTAGGCAACGACTCACTCTTGGACTGTCTCCAGCCTCCCCATCTATTCACTGTAGTGAATTGGTAGAAGCTCTAGAACGCTAATTGTGTTTTGAAGGTGTTAACGGAGGGTTTCGCGGTGCTGGGCGTCAGCGCTGACCTCAGGACACGCCCCCTGTCATGAGGAAGTTGCTGTATCCCGTCACCCCATCTAGCACATCCTGCTTCCAGAAGGGCCAAAGCAAACAGAACAGAACATGTGAACTGGAACATAATGAGGAACACTTCCTCAGTGCAGCTTTGTATCTATTCTTTCTTATTCTTTATCCAGCAATGTGTTAGTATTGTCCAATACAGATGTGCTCATCTGCCAGTCTAGTCTCCTCTGGTGCAAAGGGGCCAGTCTAGTCTCCTCTGGTGCAAAGGGGCCAGTCTAGTCTCCTCTGGTGCAAAGGGGCCAGTCTAGTCTCCTCTGATGCTATGGAGAAAATAAATGGCTGCATCTCCCCTCCCCTCCTGCTCTCCTCACCTTCCTTCTCCCGCTTCTACAGGCTCAGAACAAGCAGACAGGCATCCTGGCTGCAGCCAAAGTCATCGACACCAAGACCGAGGAGGAGCTGGAGGACTACATGGTGGAGATCGATATCCTGGCCTCCTGTGATCACCCCAACATAGTCAAGCTGCTGGACGCCTTTTACTATGACAGCAAACTGTGGGTGAGTGGGACTCTGAGGAGGCTGGGGTTTGTAGTCTCCCCCCCTCCCCCCGACAACGTTTTGGGCCAAAATCCACGTCAATACTGAGATTAAAATCAATCATTGGGGTTAATCATTAAACCGGATGAGAAATCCACTGAGATGATTGTTGTTTCTCGTGGATTCTCATTAGATTCAGAAACAGGGCCTTAGGTGATCCTGTCCAGGGCAGTGGCGATCAGTGTCTGTTACTCACTGCTGACGGAAAGTGGTCATTAATAATCCAGTACTGCGTTTAGGAAGTGCAAACATTAGCCAGATAGTTGTCGAGCCATTACAGTGTTCTTGTTCCTCTCATTCATAATAAATGAATACATTGTTATGTAACAGTTAATTTAATATGCACTGTTATATATAGGAATGCTAAAGTAGTACAACATAGAACAGAACTAATGCAGTATGTTGTAATAATCTATAATCAAATCTTTAGTTACTTCTCAGGCAAGATGAAAGTCTCATTTATTGAATAACGGGCGGCAGAAGAAATCTATATTTGGTGGGTTAATGTGACTTCTGTGCTATCTGATACGAGTCTTTGGCAAAGTGGGCCGAATGGAACACGAGAAGGAGATTCTACAAGAAAAAGAATAAGAGGTATGAGTCTCATGCTAGCATAAGAAAATATCCCAGCAACAGCGTCCACTGAGTCCTCTTCTCCAGTCATGAGGAAGCTGTCATAATTACCTGGGTGTTTGGTTACAGCATGTTATCCAGGCAGCGCTCAGCCCCTTTCCTCCCCATTGTCTGCTGAACAATGGCTTCAGTCCAAATGGAGGCTGTCTATTGATTTTTATCTGGGCTTACATGGCTCTCTCCACTGTAAATGGGAGACGTGGAGCTCAGCGTAAAGATATTGTTGTGCTTAGCACATCTTACATGACTTGAATTCCAGACACCGTACCAGCTATACTCCTCACCACAGCGCTTATAAGATTGCAGTTCACGCCGTTCCCATCCACGACATTACTGACCTATGACCTTTATTGTTGTAGAAACTGTCACATGTATGTCTTGGTACCCTGTGAATGGCTCCTCAGTGTGTGTGTGTGTGTGTGTGTGTGTGTGTGTGTGTGTGTGTGTGTGTGTGTGTGTGTGTGTGTGTGTGTGTGTGTGTGTGTGTGTGTGTGTGTGTGTGTGTGTGTGTGTGTGTGTGTGTGTGTGTGTGTGTGTGTGTGTGTGTGTACATGCACATGCACAGTCGCTGCTCTGTAGTCTGTCTGTGTACACCACCACTGTACAGAGTCAGTGAGGTCTATTGTGCACAGCCGGCAGTGTTAAAACAACAGCTCGCCTACAGAGCGACAACACGAATCAGCCCCCTTGTGAATGGACCAGACTGTCTGAAGGACCGTGGCCCTTAGCAGCCTCTCGTGTTTTGTTTTTCAAGGCAAACAGAACGATATTGAAGGGGCGTTTTTGTTCCCAGTGCATCAGGAAGATAGTACGGGAACGATAAGAGTGTAAATATAAACTTTCACAGAACTTTGCTTCGACCCAGTGACCTCCTGAACTAATCAGGAACCTCCTCAAGATAGGAGACTGACCTACAGCCTGCAGGACAAGTTCTGAGGAAGTAAGATGTTAACTGTGCATCTGGTAGTCTTTCTTAGCCAGCAGATCATGCAAAAATAAATGAATGGCCCTTTATGACTCAGCAATTTGATTATTAGATTTGATTAGATTAGATAAACCTTTATTTGTCCTCCAGGGGTGGAAAATGCGGTTCACAACAGCAGCAGGGTAGAGTACAGCACACAGAGTTGCAGGGTAATATAACAATATGACAATAACAATAGGCGTATTTATTATTATGTTATTGTTCATCACTAATGGCTTGACTGCCTTGTTAGGCTACGCTAACACACACTCACAAATACCTAGACAGCTTGGCTAAATGTAACTGCTGTTATGCTAACCCACTAACTATATGCACTGTGCATTAAACCTCTTAATCCTGTTTGAAGTGAAGGGATGTGTTTGTATCCAGGGGCTAGAGGCGCTACAGTTCTGTGAGTTCTTCCTCAAAGCAGCCAGTCTTCATGCTGGCCAATCCTCTTATGCCAGCGGCCATCTTGAGAACTTCTTAAACCCTTTAAAGGATCAGCATGCTGGAGCAACTTCTAAATTGTCTCAGATATTTGGTTCAGGGCCAAAAGAGATGACCAGCCCTATTGAATTATATGTACAGCCTGGAACTGAAAAGTAGGATAGCAGACAGGCCACTGGTCAGTTGGTGCTGTAGGTCATGTGATGAGGTATCCGGCTAAGCTTGTTGATTGTATGTGGAGTAACTGGATGTGATTGGATGGGTCGAGTTAAGTGGATGTTTGCCCCTTGAGAACCTGTAAGACCCCTGTGAATGGGATTGGAAGCCAGGAAATAGCTGTGTAACATGGATACCGGTGTGTTGAGGGCAAAACTCAGGGATTACGGCCCCTTATGCTATTAACGCTGCAAATGTTGTTTGTGTGTTTCTTCCCATGGCAGCTTTACTTTACTTGGTGACTCATGTCCAAGCCAGCAGCAGACACTGTGAAACTGTTCCTTTCTGGCTCAGGAGAATTCTTGTTGTTCGCTTTTGTGCTTTTGTTGATGGAGCCTTCAGATAGATATTTGAGGCTAGACGTTACTAAGCATTTATCTTTCTGTGTGTCTCTCTCTGTGTTTGTCCTCTCTCTTTCTGTGTGTCTCTCTCTTTCTGTGTTTGTATCTCTCTTTTCTGTGTGTCTCTCTCTTTCTGTGTGTGTGTCTCTCTTTCTGTCTCTTTCTGTGTGTGTGTCTCTCTTTCTCTCTCTTTCTGTGTGCGTGTGTGTCTCTGTGTCCCTCTCTCTTTCCGCACCTCTCTTTTTCTTTCTCTAGATCCTGATTGAGTTCTGCGCAGGTGGAGCAGTGGATGCAGTGATGCTGGGTGAGTCAGCGTTCCTGCAGCGCCCACGCTGCAGATAAAACATTCGCGAAGGATTTTCAAACGAATCAGCAAAAGCTGAAACGCCGGTGATGCTGTCACGCCGCCCGTGGCACAGGCACCGAGCGAGCAAACAGACCTCCCACAAACTGCATCGTGCGTTTTCGAAATACTAAACCAGCTTAGTGCTAATATGTCCTATTAGTGCAGAGGTAGGCCTCCTGG
Source organism: Neosalanx taihuensis (assembly GCA_030340665.1). Taxonomy (NCBI): domain Eukaryota; kingdom Metazoa; phylum Chordata; class Actinopteri; order Osmeriformes; family Salangidae; genus Neosalanx; species Neosalanx taihuensis. Next base: position 2,598,820 of record CM059314.1, read on the forward strand.
TCCTCCACAGCCACTGTCCTGATGTTTTTAGATGTTTCCCTGCTCCAGCACACCTGATTCAATTGAATGGGTCATCATGAGGCTTCCACAGAGCTTGATAACAAGCCATTCCATTAGAATCAGGTGTGCTGGAGCAGGGAAACATCTCAAACTTTCAGGACAGTGGCCCTTGAGGGCCAGGATTGTCCACCCCTGTATTAATGCCTGCAAGGAGTAAGGAATTCTAAGAATGTGTGTGTGTGTGTGTCCAGAGCTGGAGAGGCCCCTTACGGAGCCCCAAATTAGGGTGGTGTGCAAGCAGACCCTCCAAGCCCTCCTCTATCTCCACGACAACAAGGTGATCCACCGCGACCTGAAGGCTGGGAACATCCTCCTCTCTCTGGACGGAGACGTCAAGCTGGGTGAGAGAGACAGGACCCCCCACCCTCCCCCCGTCCCCCACAGTACTATGCACAGTAAGCTGCCACAGATGCTGCTGTGAGGCATCCAGATCATTCCAGGTGTGAGTCATCACCGATGGAGGGAACAGAGCCACTGTGATTACACTGCGTGCCCTCCCGCGCCCCTGACACGAACGGCTGACGTCCGCATGCGAAGCGCCCCGCCCGGGCCAAACTCTGTGACGCATCGGCCAGATGTAGGCGTTATGAAACCGCGGTTACAGCACAGGCCTCGCTGTTTCACGCTAACGAGATTAGCATCGGGTCGCTTGTTTACTTTAATCGGTGGTTAATGCCATGTCAGGGTTTGTTGTTGTTTTGGATTCAATTAGCTTTGTCTGCATTTCAGTGTCTTATCTGTTTGTTCCTAATTACATGTGGCTTCCAGCTGACTTTGGGGTGTCGGCCAAGAACACCAAAACTCTGCAGAGGAGAGACTCTTTCATAGGGACCCCATACTGGTGAGACACATGCACGACAAAGGAAGGAAATGTGTTCTAGAAGATTCTGACTTCTTTATGACTTCTTTCCTGTTCAAAGTGCACTCTGCGTTAGTAAAGGAAACGTTTCATAAAAAGTCCTTAACAATCCTTGAATCTCATTGGTCCCAGGATGGCTCCTGAGGTAGTGATGTGTGAGACGTCCAAGGATCGCCCCTACGACTACAAAGCTGATATCTGGTCCCTGGGCGTGACCCTGATCGAGCTGGCTCAGGTCGAACCGCCCAATCACGAGATGAACCCAATGCGAGTTCTCCTTAAAATAGCCAAGGCTGACCCCCCTACCCTGATGCAGCCATCACGATGGTGAGTGCAGTGTCACAGGACAGGTGTGTGTGAGTGTATGTGTGTGTGTGAGAGAGAGAGAGAGAGAGAGAGAGAGAGAGAGAGAGAGAGACAGAGAGAGAGAGAGAGAGAGAGAGGAGAGAGAGAGTCTTATTTTTTCTATGATGTGCTTGTGTGCTTTGGTATGTGTATCAAACCATAGAGAGAATCAGGTTAAAATGGTTGAGATGAAAACTTAACTTAAACACGTTTCCATTCATGCATCTCAGGTCTCCAGAGTTCAGCGATTTCCTCAAGCGGTGTTTGGATAAGAACGTGGACAACAGGTGGAACACAGCTCAGCTCCTGCAGGTAAAAGAACCTTCACCTCACCCAGTCCATCTACAGTACGGGGAACCACAACACACTCTCTTCCTCTCTCGACCCCTCACTAACTCCTGGCAGTATGGAGACACGGTTCTGTTGATATTCACATACTCGTACACTCGAGACCTGGGGAGGTGTGCACAAGGTACGCAGCAGACAAACTCAGGACACTCCGCCCCGCGTATGTGCGCACATTGCTATCGTGAAGTCGGCCTTTACACAGCGCTTACCCCAGCACACCCTCCCCCTCCATCATCCCCCCAACCCACCCCCCACCCAGCCCCCCCGAGTCCCCATTCCTCGCCCCTCCCCAGTGACCACCTGTTTTCCTCACCTACGGTCACTCTGAGCCGACCCCCTGCTAACCCTGAGCATCCTGCGTTGCCGGGACACCTTGTGCCAACGCCTCATTGGCCGGCCCCCCTGCTGCGTGTCCTCCCTCTCCTCTCATCTGTCTACGTCAGCACAACAGGCTTTAAAGCGCTGCTGCCAGACCAAGCCAGGTTATTTAGCGACTTAAGAGGATTGAGGGGCGGACAGTGAACAGATAAGGAGCGTTCGGCCGTTCATCCTTCACAGTGACTGCCTGTCCGGCAGCAGGATACGATAGGAGGATTGTATAGTGGGGTTTTTTATCTACCTGAGAAGAAAAACGAAAAACATCTAAATGGGATTGAAAGTGCAGAACAGTCCACCCATGTCTTTTTTGATCTCCAAGAAGCTGCAGATTTTCAGACCAGCAATATTTTACGTGCAGCAGGTGTCAAAGCCCAAGACGGTAGGTCTGTCACAGGATGCTAGTTGGTTTATTTGTTTTTAAGAAGACTTTATTGGAGGTTCGGAGCTGGGCATTGACATCAACTATTGTACATTTCAGGTTCACGTTATTTAATCGTAACTTGTTTGACCGAATGCTCTTGCGGTTCCTCCCTTGGCACTTGTTTGGTTTCCCACAATGCACGCTTCATGTTCTGGCTACCCGCAACATTTGTTATGATCAGTGACCGATGCTCTTTTGTGAAGCTCTCTCTTGAAAGTCCCTTCGGATAAAAGTATGTGTTTTTTGCTGTGTGCAGCATCCGTTTGTGGGCACCGTGACCGACAGCAGGCCCCTGCGGGAGCTGATCGCCGAGGCCAAGGCGGAGGTCACGGAGGAGATCGAGGAGCATAAGGAGGAAGAGGAGGAAGAGGACACAGAGACACAGATGGTGGGTTTTCTCCTCAATTTTTCAAGGGCTTTTCTAATCGCTGATATGTTAAGCTGTGTTTGAACGTTCAACAGTCAACTGAATGGGTTGGCATTAAGAAACAAATCCTCAAACCCCACCCCTTTGTTTTTACCTCAGGGTCACAAGCGCGCCCCATCAGACGCTAGTGTGGCGAGTTCCGAGGATGAGAAGATCCCCCTCTCTCCCTCCATCCTGGAGTCTGTCCCTGAGAAGGCTGAGGTGATCCTTCCCTCATCGGTCAACTTACCAGCAGGGAACCATGTTGTAGATACAAGCACAGTAGAGGTTCCTCCTACCCCTGCTGAGGTCACAACAGTTCAGGAGACCCCGAGCACCCCAGTCGAGGATGGAGAGATCACACCGAAGGCGGTTGAGGCGGAGAAAGAAGAGAAGATGGTCCTGGAAGCAGAAGTTGCCTCACCAGAAAAAGAGGTGAAACCAGTAGAACCCAAGGAACCGGTTCTGCCGGTAAAGGAGATGGAGGAGTTGGAACTAGCAAGCGAGGAAGAGAAAGAGCTGGACACAGCCGAGGGCCAGACCAATGAGGCTGAAGAGTCGAAGGTCGAGGAAGAAAAGATGGCCACCGCGGAAGATTCGGCTCAGGCCACCGACGAGGAGCTCACGAGAGGTTTGAGGGTCACCCTGACTCTCCCTGACGAGCACAAGCCGTCCGCCCCGAAGGAAGAGAACGGAGAGATGGCGAAGGAAAGAGAGCAAAAAAAACTGCCTGCGGAGGTAGAGAAGGTCACTCCGGAGAAAATGAAGAACGAGAAAGAGAGGGATTCGGACTCCGGGAGTGGCTCGGCGGCCGATAGCAACAGCATAGACCTCAACCTCTCCATCTCCAGTTTCCTCACCAAAACCAAGGAGCCTGGAGCCATGTCTGTACAGGTTAGCAATGTTACTCTACCTTCCTGGAAGAATATCACAGATGAAATGTCTGATTTATCCTTGTTATTCATGTAGTCATTTAGCAGTCGCTCTTCTCCAGAGCGACTCACAGCAATTACAGGGACATTCCCTTTTGAGCCTTGCCCAAGTACACAACTTCATGTTGGCACGGCTGGGATTTTGAACCAGGAACCTTCTCTTTACCAGCCCAACTCCCTTACCGCTCAGCCACCTGACTCCCCCATCCCCCTTCCATACATGTGTACATACACCTCGTTGATTGCCTCCATTTTGTCTTCCCAGGACACCAAGCGCCAGAAGAAGACTCTAAAGAAGACCAGGAAGTTCATGGTGGACGGAGTCGAGGTCAGTGTGACCACTTCAAAGATCGTCACCGACAACGACACCAAAAACGAGGAGATGAGGTTCCTCAGGTAAACGGCCTGCCTCCACTGCAAGGGGGAATTCTCCATGCAAAACGATGCAAATACTTGGTGCTTCGATTTTAATATTCAGGGGATGACTCATCGTTTTGCGTTTACTTATTTTCGCATGATGAGCGTTCTATTTTTACTGCTGTCTTCATCTCAAAGCTCTGCTGAGAATGTGGTGTGACTTGATATCCTCCTCTGAGAAAGACAGCAGACATAACTCTGAGGCTACTTCCTGTACCATCACTTTCTTCTCTAACACTTCACCCTCTCCCTCCTCTTCTATTTCTTCCTCCTCACCACCCTCGTTCATCTCCTCCTCCCCCCTCGCTCCTCCATCTCTTCCCTCCTTCCTTCTCTCCCTTCTTCAAACCTTCCCCTTCTTTCTGCTCCCACCTCCCCTCCTCTATCCCCCCCCCCCCCCCCCACTCCAGGCGGCAGGAGTTGCGGGAGCTGCGCCTCCTGCAGAAGGAGGAGCAGAGGGCTCAGCAGCAGCTCAGCAACAAGCTGCAGCAGCAGAAGGAGCAGATCTACCGACGCTTCGAACAGGAAACCACCGTGAGTCCCCTGGTCCCTCCCCGCCGGCCCTGTGTGTGTGGACAGAGTCCTCGAACCCACTTCAGGAAAACTAGGAGCGATTCTCTCACTGATAGTCAAGTCTAAAGCCTGAGGCCAAGTTGTTAAATCCCTGTAATTTGAGTCATAATGAGTCTTATAAACAACCCTACGAAATTCTGTTTTCATGCATGACCCCCCCCTCTCCTACTAAGTCCTACGTTCCTTGATTCGGTCTTGCCCAGCATGCTCCTCATTCCTAGAGTTACCCGGTCTGACCCTCCCCTCAGCTCTGCCCAGATCATGCCCAGCCGCTCTGGGTTTCTACCAGTTTGTGCCAGTCCAGGAGTTCCATGCTTCTAATCCTTCTAGGCAACTCTGCCATGGTCACTCCCCCAGAGCCTATTTCTGGACCTTGCCGCTGCTTAAATCGACCCGTCAGTCAAACTCAGTCTAAAGTAGAGGCTAGCCGCAAGCCAGAGAAAGCATGTATTCTCAACAGAGGGAGAGGCAGGGATGCATTGCCTAAAAACCGATCAAAAAACAACAGAGAATTTAGGATTGTTATGCTGTTTTTCGTTCTCCCGGAGGCCAGGAACATAGACAGTATCAGCCAGAATCAAAAGCCAAGATTTCCCGAGCCGGAACGGAAAATGACGGCGACTTTTAGACCGGAGTATTTTTCGCTCCATCGAAAGCCGAGGGGGAACGCTAGGCGCAAGCTGTCCTTCATGTTCCCCCCGACCCAAACCGTCCTCTTCTCCCCTCCGCAGAGTAAGAAGCGTCAGTACGACCAGGAGGTGGAGAACCTGGAGAGGCAGCAGAAGCAGACCATCGAGCGCCTGGAGCAGGAACACACCACCCGCCTCAGGGACGAGGCCAAGCGCATCAAGGCCGAGCAGGAGAAGGAGCTGACCAAGTTCCAGAACATGCTGAAGAACCGCAAGAAGGAGGTGAGGAGAGAGAGAAGACAGGGGGAGGGGCAGGGGACAGAAGGAGTGTACGGTTGGGAAGTTGCCTGTGTGTGTGTGTGTATGTGTGAGAGAGAGAGAGAGATAAAGAGAAAGAGCGAGAGAACAAAAAATATATAAATAAAAAAGAGAACAAATTGTATGGACATGGACACTGCATTTAACTCACCTCTCTTACCAAAATCCTGCATGAGTCTAATAAAGAGTGATAAGCCTGCCACCATGACAGCTCAGGACCTATTCTGAGACACTGGTGTTGATAGGAACCCCATGGAGCTGATGGACACTAATCAGTCCAGCCCTGCCAACTCTCATCAATCTGCTGTAAGCAGCAGTATCACAGCGCTATCTGGAAAGGTGAATTAGGGTGTCGTTAGCATGACGGAGTCTGATATGGATTACCTACAGCTGTTACGCAACAGTCGTTATGACATCCATTCTCCATCTCCATTCATAAGCGTATGGTTGGGTACCCTTTCCTGCTAGCTCAGTCAGTAATCTCCAGCCAATGAAACCAGAGGAGGGGTACAACAGATGCTAACCTGTGACTAAAATATCCAGATTACCCAGGGTTCGAACCAGGGACCTTCCAATTACTAATCTGAAACCCCAACCAACTGCACCACAAGACTGGTGGGGCAGCCTATCAAACATCCAGAATCTCCTTTCGGCATGCTCGTGCTAACCCCCGTCCCTCTCCTTCGCAGGAGCAGGAGTTCCTCCAGAAACAGCAGCAGGAGCTGGACAGCGCTCTGAAGAAGATCATCCAGCAGCACAAGCACGAGCTGGCCACCATCGAGAGGGACTGCCTCAACCACAAGCAGCAGCTCCTCCGAGGTACAGAGGCATCACCGCTCACCACACTTACCTCTCTTAGTAAGGGTGTCCTATTTTAATTCCTGCTAAGACGGAACGCTACCTCTTGACCCTCAACTGAACTGATCTCAAAGCTGCTGCACGCTAACTCGGCCCCCCAGAGCTAGGGCTTGGGCTGGGGTTTATACTTAACATACCCTCCTGAAGACCCAAGCTTTGAGAGAGCTCATGGGAAATGATTATGTTCTTATGTTGGAGGAAGTTAAGATATGACATTTGCTGTAGGTTGAGAGAGGAGGTGCCTATGGAGTGAATCCAGTTTGCTGCTGTATTTCCGTGTTTCGTGTCATACATAATAAAGTGTGTGTGTGTGTGTGTGTGCGCGCAGCGCGGGAGGCGGCCATGTGGGAGCTGGAAGAGCGCCACCTGCAGGAGAAACACCAGCTGTTGAAGCAGCAACTCAAGGATCAGTACTTCATGCAGAGACACCAGCTGCTGAAGAGGCACGAGAAGGTACGACCTGCCTGACAGACAGACAGACAGACAGGCAGGCAGACAGGCAGGCAGGCAGGCAGGCAGGCAGACAGACACACAGACAGACAGACAGAACAGTAGAAGTGCAGTGCAAGAAAAAATTTGATGTAAGAGAACATTTGGATGTTTGTACAGGGATGACATGAAGTCTCTCTCTTTGCGCGTGTTTCTGTGTGTATATGTGTCTGCTCGCGTGTGTGTGCATGCCTGTGTGTGTGTGTGTGTGTGTGTGTGTGCGTGCCTGCGTGTGTGTGTGTGCGTGCGGAGCAGGAGATGGAGCAGATGCAGCGCTACAACCAGCGTCTGATCGAGGAGATGAAGAGCCGTCAGGCCCAGGAGCGAGCGCGCCTGCCCAAGATCCAGCGCAGCGAGGCCAAGACACGCATGGCCATGTTCAAGAAGAGCCTCCGCATCACGGGGGCCGTCATCACCCCCGAGCAGGAGAGGGAGAAGGTCAAACAGGTGAGGGGGGGAAAGGTCTTCCTGGTCAGGGTCCTTCCTGACATGCTGCATTCTTAGTTTCCTTCCTACCTTCTTTCCTCCCTTCCTTCCTACCTACCTACCTACCTACCTACCTACCTACCTACCTACCTACCTATCTACCTTCCTTTATGGCTTCCTAAATCCTTCCCACCTCCCATCCTTTAAGACTGACAGAACTGTGAGAAATTAGCGCGTCAGAATAAGGAAGCGTGTGTGTCTGTGTCCCAGTTTGCCACACAGGAAGAGAAGCGTCAGAAGAACGAGAGGGTGCACCAGCACCAGAAGCACGACAACCAGATGAGAGACCTGCAGCTGCAGTGCGACGCCAACATCAGGGAGCTGCAGCAACTGCAGGTGGGCGGGGCCAGGACGCACACACTGGTGCACGCACATGCACACACACACGCACACATACACAGGTGCACACACACACACACACACACACACACACACACTGGTGCACACAAACATGCACACACACACACGGGTGCCCATGTGACTTGTGTGTGTGTGTGTTCCGTCAGAACGAGAAGTGCCACCTCCTGATCGAGCACGAGACTCAGAAGCTGAAGGAACTGGACGAGGAGCACAGCCAGGAGCTGAAGGAGTGGAGGGAGAGGCTGCGGCCCAGGAAGAAGGTACGCTGTCCCCATCTGTCTGTCAGCCTCCAGGGACAGAGGATCCACACCGGCCCACTGTTACAGCTGCTCCACCGCATGATTGGCTCTCGCTGACCCCTGTGTTGTGATTGGTTTGTGTTCAGGCGCTAGAGGAGGAGTTTGCCAGGAAGCTGCAGGAACAGGAAGTGTTCTTCAAGATGAGCGGCGATTCTGAGTGCCTTAACCCCTCGTCCCAGAGCCGCATTTCTAAGTTCTACCCCATACCTACTGTCCACTCCACAGGCTTCTGAGGAGCTGCTGGTGCCACACACACACACACACACACACCCCGATACTCTTATGCATGATGAGGCTTACGTACACTGTTGACATGCACAATGCTCGCACACAACAGACAGTGGACACAGACAAACACACTGTGTTACTAGAAGACAGTAGATACGCACACACACACACACACAGTATGAGTGACTGAACAGACCGAACCTGCGCTGCCTTGCCCTGTATCCCCCTGGTGACGCAGTGGGACCTCAGGCTTCCTGTGACAGGCTCCTGCATCGCTCCTCTCTCTGGCCCTGGAAGCTTCTGGAAGGCCGTGTTGAGAAGCTGCCAGGGAACTTCTGTCCTCCATTTCAACCTCCCGCTTCTGGAGCCACCATCATTACAGGCATCCTCTTGATGTCAGACCCGACAGTGATGGTGGTTCTTAACTGCTTTTTGCGTTTTGTTGAATGATGTCAGTGATGCAGTCCTGTTTTTATTGTATTTTTTATTTGTGGTTCCTTTTTTCCCCTCAGAATCCAGTGCCTGGGTCATTTCAATCTGGTTATATGAATTTCAGCAGTGACTGACAAAGTTTGAGGCCTAATTTTTAGTCCGACTAAGTATTTGTACAATGATGAAGGATAGCATTCATGCTCCACTTATTTTGAACTTCTGAATTAATGTGAGAGACAAATAATGTTATTGAATAGAATTAACCATTTTTTATGATACATGTTGAAGGAATCCTATATTTTGTATGCGATCATAGTAATATCAGGAGAGTAACAATTGCAGTTCTCAATGGGTACTAGTGCCCACATTGTAATGCATGGTTTTGAATGCAGCCATCTTAAGATTTACATGATTATCTTCCGGAATATTTTTTTTAGTTTGTACTTTAAATAGTCACAGATTACAGTAGTTTGTCAGATGTTGTTTTTTGTTTTTTTTTAAATTAGCATGCCTTTCTGTCAGACTTCTTAACAAATCTTGAAATTTGACCTTTTTTTGACATTCATCTTTTCTTTTTTTTGCATATTGCGGAGAAAGCGTTGAAACTATGTTTATATATGCAAAGACAGTGTCACTGTGGATCCAGAACGCCTGTGTTCTGTGGCGTTACCAGGAGATATACCGTAAGTCTGTGTTATAAAACAGGCAGTTAGATCAAATTACAAGTTTGGTGTTTGCTAAAATGCAGAATCCTGAGGCGTTCAACTGCACAGTATACTTGCATAGCAGTCAAGTTATTTTTCCTTAAACAATGCTCCTATTTGATCAAACTAGCTGATAGCCTTAGTATTTTGACGATACATATGAAGAAATTGTATTCCTAGCTTTCATTCAGACATCTCTTGGCCTTAATACTTTCACTGATGGTATCATGTCCAGATGTCACAAAATATATTTCATCAAAGACGACACAGATGTTCTGACAATTAACAGTTTTTTTCACTTGACGTTTAGAAACATTTCGGAGAAAAGTACCTAGTGGAAATGTTTGTGTCTAAATGCAATTCTAAATGGGTTTTAAAAAGTTGTATATTCATCATGTACTTCCAAAAAATGGACCTACTGGTTTGGGCCATCATGACCTCTGATTGGTCCCATCTCACTCTGTTATGATTGGCTGCAGGGAGTAACTGTCAGCCAATGGTATTTTATAATTGGTCTATTGTTTTGATGTAAACAAAACAGAAATCATGAGGTCATGAAGGAGTGCTGTGCACCTTTCACTACACGAACATACTGTGCCAGTAGTTATTTATAAAGATACAACATATCTATTAAACACTATTATAAATCGGTATTGTAGGTTTTAAATTGACGCAATATTAAATGTCGAATGAAGGAAATGTATAATTGGAAAAAATCAGTGTCAATAAGTTAGGTTCATCTTGTCGTGATTTCAGTTTGATTTCTGAAACGTAGAATAATTGAATCGAATGTTGGGAGAAAATTGAAGAATGACCATAAAAGTATGATTTGTAAGCTCAAGGTTACAGATATAGTTTTTAGTATGCCTGTACTGTCGAATGGCATTGTATTGTAAATAAACGATTTCCTGTAAATGCATCTGTTCTGATTCCAACGTCAACACACTACTAGAAAGAATATAACTTTATTTTACATAGTGGTACCACTAAAATACATTCAGACAGCATTGTCACCATGGATTCTATTGTAAAAAAAAAGTACAAAGCATGAGAAGAAAATACAAGGGTTCCCAGTCAGCATGCATAGAGAGTTCCACCCATAAAGAAAAATGTCAATCACACTATACAAAACACTGACTTCATCAATACCGCATACATCAACTGAGAACAAGCCCATTGGACAGTCGAAAACTCGAGTTCAGTCCTGCAGCCAGTATTTTCACACTAACACACACACACACACTTTATTCATAGGTTTGCTAATAGTCTTTACATTTCTCAAATGGCTTTGATCGATCAAAGAGGATCTTCCGAAGGTGCATCCGGTCGACACACGTTCTCCTTTTCAAACGCCTACATTCCGCCGTCTTCTGCGAGTTGCTGTTGTGTGTTCACCTAGTCAACAGGGAGAACAGAGTTCCATATGTTCATAACTGCTTTATACTGAGCTGAAGTGTAACCAGTGGGCACATTAATACTGGGTGTCTCTCCGTACCTCTCTCGCCCTTCTCCCCTCTCTCCCCCTTAAGCCCTGGGAAGCCAGGTCTTCCCATAATGCCTTGCTGTCCTGGTTCACCTGTGTTCAGAGGGTGGAGTTAGAATGTCTATTGTTGCACAACTAGCTAGGAGTCTCATGATGAAGTATTTTTTACTGTAGAACCCCACTGCTTGGAGTTACTTCATTGACATTTGATGATGGAGAAAAGATACTGAATTAAATAACCTTTGTGTCCAGGATATCCAATATCTCCCTTCTGGCCTGGTATCCCAGGGGGCCCCGTAATGGCTCCATTAGCTGGGGAGGAAAAATAAGAAAATATAGATTGCCCCCTACTACAACACAGCCCTTATACAATACTGTGAGGAAAATTGTAGTAGTGGTCAATGTTAAATCTTTTCACCCTCAATGCTCACACTTTGACTGAGACAGTTCCCATATCTAAAGTGTGAACAGATTATGAACCAACCTCTGATGTATTCAACCAGATCAGTGACGTTTCCATGGGAACCAAGCCCATGGCTGAAGCCGGGGGGTCCCGGTGGGCCAGGGGGCCCCGGGGGCCCCTGGACAACATGCTCAGAACGTTGCGGCACGGTGTCTCTTAGCAAGTCGTGGGCTGTAGGGGTAGGAAGGGGATCATGGGTACACGGAATACGACCCTTGAAATGTCCGAATTCATCGTTCAGAGTGTGCACTCACTCTTGATGTAATCGGTCAGTTTGACTGCCATGTCGGAGAAATCGTCCGCGTCAACCAGCCTCCTTCCCTCGCTGGTTCTATGGTCCAGGAGATGCCTGTACCCAGGGTCACCGTGATCACCTTTTTGTCCCGGAGCTCCAGGAGGACCTGGGGGGCCTGGGAGACCGAACATACCCCTACCCACACCACCATTACCTGGAGACACAGCAGAAAGAATAAACACCCGAGCTGAGGGCTGGAGACGCTGATCTGGGCTGTCAGGCCCGATCGAGGTCCTCGTGTGAGAGATGGATGGTATTTTCAACATTGAAGATGGCGTGAACCTCAAAGCAATCGGGCAGTACCTCTTTATCAAGTTGGCCATATTCTGTTGTTCTAAGGAATAACCCATCAGAACGTGAGTCCATGTTTGTCTTTTTTATAGGTGCCTGCTACTGTCTGTCCACTAGGTGGTAGACCGATGTACTCACTCTTAATGTATTCCTGCAGCTGTGCTTGGGGAATGTCTTGATGTGAATTCTCTGCGTACGACACCAGAGCTCTGGAGCTCTCTGGACCCGGGGGCCCCGGGGGGCCGGGGGGACCCTGGAAGCCAACATCTACAACGGGGAGGGGAACATGAGTTAATTTGTCGTATTGTAAGCTTTTTTTGTAGCATCTTAGCTGCTATCTCTACTGCAAGAGTCTGTGTTGATACCTTGTGATGTTTCTAGGTCGTCCTCATACACTTGGTCAACACTGCAGCGCTGTACATACACAAACACATTTAAGCCTAAACTCACTTTGTAGGTAGTCTCGTATGTCTTCCAGCCTGTAACCAATACCACTGCCTTGTCCAGGTGGTCCAGGGGGGCCCTGGGGACCCGGGATCCCAGGGGGCCCCGGCTGTCCCTGATAAGCCGCTAAACCTTGGTACTCAGAATCTACAGAAGACAATCAAAGCAAAATGTCTGGTTAACCTTGGTTTAAATGTTAGTGGTTTCATGGATAGATTGGATGGATAAAAAGTTATATTGTGTCTGAATGACATCTGAGTAAACAGCTAAAGAAGATCAAAACGAACAAAAGGTGCCATGTTGTTCTCACTTTGCAGCAGTGAGACCAGGTCGCTTTGTAAGGTTCCGGGCAGTCCTGGAGGACCTGGGGGTCCTGGGGGCCCAGGCAGCCCCATCCCCTGCTCTAGTGACACATAAACAAACCAGAACCAGTCATAATCCCCAAAGAAATGAATGACGAACATATCTACATGTCTACAGTTATCCACATTAGGAAATACAAGGCACTTAATAAGACCAGTTGGCAGAAACAGGAAGAAGGCAGGTTTGGGCTCACCGTTCAGTAGAGTGAGCACTCTGCCAGCCACCTCTCGAGGGTTGTAACCATAGCTGACCACGTTGGGGTCACCAGGGGGTCCCGGGGCGCCAGGTGGGCCCGGAGGGCCGATGAGGAAACTCCGCACGTCCTCTCCTACAGGAAGACAGGCACAGTTCCTCATTGCATCTGAGCCCATTTACCCGATGTAATTTGACCTTAATCCTCAGGACATCCCTTGAGAATACGGATGGTGGGAGGAGTCTTTCAAGAACGGGTTGCCAGGTTACGAGAAGGGACCCCTTGCGTTGACACTTGCGTTCCTACTACTACTGTGTTGAAAAGCTAACGTACTCTGCATCAAGCTTATGATGTCGTTCACAGAGCTGGTGCCAGGGGCTCCAGGAGCACCAGGGGGGCCAGGGGCTCCTGGGGGCCCACTGCCTATTCCAGAATCTGGAAGCGGAAAGGGTTAAGTACATCAATGATTTGAAAATAGGTCTATAGATGGTCTTGATATACTCAAATAGCGACTTCATGCTAAAATGCTGCTGAATAATTAGGTTATGTTCAGATTGAAAGGGTGACATACTCTGGATGTAAGAGATGAGACGACTGGCCACTTCATCTGGCGACTGGTAACCAGGGGGCCCCGGAGGACCTGGAGGGCCTTGAGGACCGCTCATGAACTGCCTGACGTTGTCACCTGCAGCTCAGGGAAACATGACACGATGTAACGCTTATTACAAAACAACACATGACCACACCACTGTAGCATTGCGTCTCAGAGGCTGAAGTACTGCACTACTCACTCTGGAGGTAGTCCGCAATGTACGGGCCTATGTCAGGGGCCCCAGACCCATCTCTGCCAGGGGCCCCGGGGGGTCCAGGAGGTCCAGGGGGTCCGGGGGCACCTCCACTTCTGGAAGAACCTGGGGGATGGAAAGTTATAAAAAGGTCAGGGTTGGGGAACTGCGTGGATTGATGGATGGATGATGGGATGGATGGAGGGATGGATAACTGCAGAAAGGGCTGTATCTTACCAGAGAAACCAGGGATTCCTGGTGCACCTGGAACTCCTGCTTCACCTGAAATACAAAATTACAACTAAATCCCAACAACAGCACCCAATGCAATACTAAACACACAAAAGCAATATATGTGAACCGAATAGCTCTCTACAAACTCAAGTGGTGTATAGAAGAGAGTGTTGTCTACCTTTAGTTCCTTGTGGCCCCTCCGGCCCCTCCTCTCCTGGGGGCCCCTGTGGTCCAGTTTCACCCTCTGGGCCCTGAGCTCCAGGAGGTCCCTGGGGGCCTGGCTGGCCTGGATATCCTGAGGAGGGTGGGGGTTGAGGGTGCATTAACAACAACACTGATATCACACTGATGTCACCCTGGAAATGACATGAGCTACATCCGGAACCCTTCACTTCTGGGTTCTGGAATCAGATTCAGACACTGGTTTTAATCTATGGCTGCCTTTTTCGTCCGAAGGCGCTGACTCACCGACGCCGGGTTCACCGGGGGCTCCTGGCAGACCTGGATTGCCTGGTTCACCTGAAACAGTCAGCCATGATTCATGATCAGTGAAGACCCCACAATGAAAGACAGCGCTCTGTTCTGCTCAAAGGTCTATACACCTTCGAAGGAGACGCCCATCTTGCTTACCTTGGTATCCTTGGGGTCCGGGTTCACCTAAACACAAATGAATGAGTTAGAGAGAGCTACTAGTGTTTAAAAAGAGCTGCATTGCAAAAGCATCCACATGGTCCTGATTGTGACCTCTGACCTACCAGGAGAACCTGGAGCACCAGGATTGCCAGCTGGTCCCGGGGGTCCGGAGAAGAAGGTCTCTGATGGGACGACCACAAAGGCATTACACAAACACATTTTTCAAAGGATCTTTTTCAGATCGGTTCATCCTGAAAGACCCTAGTTGTTGTTTGTGTTTGTGGTGTGTGTGTGCCACCTACCTGGGGTGGGTACAAAACTGCCTGGGTCTCCCTTTTCTCCAGGTGGCCCAGGGATGCCAACACCTGATCAAAAAGAACGCACGGGGGATGGGCTTAGGTCACGCACTTCCTGCACACACTGACCAAAAAGTAACACTTCAAGTGTGCGCTTATGGCTCACCTGGATCGCCAGGTGGACCCTGTGGTCCAGGGGGCCCCGGGGAACCTTCTTTAGTCTCACCTGGAAGGGAAACAAGAATAATGATATACTCTTTACATGTTAACCTGCAGTTGTTGTATACCCCTTTGGGGTCTGGGTGGGATATATGTGTGTGTGTGTGTGTGCAACACACGTGTGTATTGATATCTTACCTGGTGGGCCCTTAGCACCTGGCTCTCCTGGGTTGCCTGGATTTCCTGGGTGTCCTGCGGACCCTGGGGACCCTGGAGACCCTGGAGACCCTGGGGGCCCTGGGAACCCTGGGGGGCCAGGGGGTCCTGGGGGGCCGGCCACAGCTGAAACTCCTGTTTGTACCGGTGACGAACAAATGATGGTGAAGAGACGTGTATCGGAACGCCTGATCTAACTAACCCACTTGTGGATTTACAGAAGGGAGTGTTGCTCTCGGTTGTTAATGAAGGCAGGGAATGGAATGAGGGACTTGTATGAACTGGGGGAGTTTCCCTTCCGGCTCAGAGAGAAGGACTCACTCTCAGCTTGACTGACGGTCTCCACAGTCTTGACAGAGATGCCTGGCTCGCCCGGTTTCCCATCTGCCCCTTTCTCTCCCTTCGCTCCATCCTCACCCTTGTCACCCTTAGGACCTACAAGAACAAAAACATCATAAACAAACATACCTAGGAAGTAAATCCAGTATAGAAATCATTTCTTTTTAGGGTAGAGTGAGGTGAGGTCTCTGACCAGGTTGACCAGGAAGTCCAGCTGGTCCTATTGGACCAGACAGTCCAGGGGGGCCGGACGGGCCGGCGGGGCCAGGGTTACCGGGGGGTCCAGGGATGCCAATCGAACCGGCACCATCTAGACACCAGACCAGAGGATGGGGGTTGACGGGTTAGCCAATCAATTCCTGATGAGGATTTCCCTCAGTCCAGTATGGACATCCCTATGTGCACCTCTTGTAGCAATAGTTTAGTGGCAGAGTGGATTATCAAAAGATCACAAGTGCAAATCCTGCCCACTTACATGATTATGGCAGCCAAGCATTTCGCTAACCAAGCACGCACACACAGTGCTGCTTCTTTTGACCGTGTCTCTTACCTGCATTAACTACTCGACCAGGTTCACCGGCTTCACCTGAAACACAGAGAAGATGCAGGGGGAATTCATGATTGAACATGATTCTTTGATTTCACATCCTTGTTGTCAAGGGTTAGGGTAACAAATACTGATCTAATGTCTGTTACCTTTAGCTCCAGATGCACCTGGATTTCCTGGAATACCTGAGACAAGGGGTTAAAAAACAGTGAACCAGTGTGTAATACTACAAAAAAATACACAAAAACATCCTCCAGAAAGTCATACCTGGTGGTCCTTGAAGACCAGGTGTTCCTGCAATGAATGTAAACATCATGTTACTGCAAGTAGCGTGGATATGAATCGTACTGTAAATCCCTCTAGTGTAACTTTATGAAGGTAATATTTAAGGTGAGCTGATGAGATGGTTACCTGGGAGACCAGCATCTCCAGGGGGTCCTGCGGGGCCTCGTGCGCCTGGTAATCCAATCAGCCCATGCTCACCTGAAGGAGACCAATTAAGTGATCAATCAACCAGCTAATCAATCAATCAATCAATCAGTTAAACACTTTATTTTCTATACTTCATATTCTATGCACATTTGTATGTTACACTGGATTTAAACATCTTCTAAATAAATACAATGTAAATCAATAATCAACTGTATTGATGACTGATTCTAGCAGTGCTGGTTGTGTGTACCTCGATTGCCTTTCTCCCCATCAGCACCTGGAGAACCTGTCCGGCAGAGGGAGGCACAGGTGTCAGCACATCACACTGACTAGGGTACAGTTTACCTGGACTCGCTTGGCTTAGATCTGCCTGCTCACCTGCCGACCCCTTGGGGCCCTTCTCTCCAGCAGGC
Source organism: Neosalanx taihuensis (assembly GCA_030340665.1). Lineage (NCBI taxonomy): Eukaryota > Metazoa > Chordata > Actinopteri > Osmeriformes > Salangidae > Neosalanx > Neosalanx taihuensis. Next base: position 2,615,948 of record CM059314.1, read on the forward strand.
CCTGGGATTCCTCTCTGGCCGGGGTCACCTGAGAAGGGCAGACATGTTAGAGACACACCCCAAATCACATGACATGGCTCGCCTGTCCGCCGGATCGTGGCCGGTGTGGAGAATTAACGAAAGAGGGAGAGGGAGGAAAGAGGGGGGAGAGAGAGGGAGAGACAGAGCGATAGAGAGGGGGGAGAGAGGGAGAGGGGTCACGTCACCTGCCGCTCCGCGTGGTCCCGTCTCTCCCGGTTCTCCTTTGTTCCCAGCTGGACCAACTGGTCCTCTCTCACCTGGGGGAAGAACAGCAGCACAGACCCAACAGGTGAGAGGATGGATGAGAATGAACCATTCCTAACTTCGAACCTAAATCAGATCCTAAACATAAGAGTTTCTGTGGCTTTGCTTTCTAAATGTTCCTCTCAAGCCCGTCATTGCAGCAGCGTTGAGCATTAAACACACTCTTCCCATACTCAGTACGATAATAATAATATTACATAATATTTATATAGTGGTTTTCAAGACACTCAAAGACTCAAAATCACAGACCAAACAAAATACACAAAAGCAAACATCTAGAAGGCAGTAGCAAAGAAAATAGTCATATGAACAAGTGAGTTTTCAGGGTGTTTTTTTTTTAAATGGCGCGTGAGGTTGAATCTCTGATGTGTTTTAGGGAGAGAGTTCCAGAAGGAGAACTCAATGAACTTGATGCTGAGGTGATCTCCGGGTACCTTTAGGTCCAGGAGCTCCCGCCTCGCCTCTGAAGCCTTGAGGACCGGGGGTACCTGGAGGGCAGACAGACCAGAGGAAGACGCTCAGGTCTCAGTGTAAACAACTAACGTTGGCATGACGTCAGGTCTTCTTTGTGGCAGGATTATTGGGATGTTTAAAAGGAGCTGCCACGAAAAATACTGAATATGAACAGTGTCATTTACCTGGAATTCCAGTGGCACCTTGGATCCCCATGGAACCTGAAACACACAGTAAAACATGACCAGGTGGTCTGGAATCAGCAGGTGTCATTCTCGGACTAAACACAGGAAGAGCAAGAAGTCGTCACTTCTCGTTTCCTCTTCCAATGACCTTTTGAACTCACCTTTGGGTCCCACAGGTCCAGTGTTGCCAGCAGGACCAGGACTTCCTGGTTCACCAGGGGTGCCTGGAGAAGATTCAGGCCAAATTCAAGCGAAACACAGTCAACAAAGCTCTGGAGCTTCATGATTTTCAGCCAATCCCTGTCCCAGATCCCTTTAGGGTGGCTGGTGACAAACCGTGCATGAGAGCTTCCGCATCTATTCACCTTTTTCTCCCTTCTCACCAATCCCATGGGGTCCTGTCTCTCCTCGGGGGCCCATGGGCCCTTCGCGGCCCCTCTGGCCGGCCGGGCCCTCCGCACCGGGCTCACCTGGGCACACGGAAGAGGACTGTCGTGTTTGGTCTGGACCAGATTAGCAGTACTGACTGACAACAAAATGGCGCCCATCTCTTTGATTCTTACCCGCATTTCCTTTCGGTCCTCTGGGCCCCTCCAATCCTGTGTGACCTATCTGACCTGGAGGACCTGGGGGCCAGGAGCAGAGCCAATCAGAACAAGGATGACATGTTGACGTTGATTTATGTGTGGGACTGTGACATCACCTTAACCCTCCTGTTGTGTTCCGGTCAAAAGTGACCGATTTACATGTTTTCTCTTAAAAAAAATGCAGTGAATTCATTCTGATTGCCATGAGATTTCATGACTTTGTTCACACAGGGTATCTAAACAGCCAAGATCATTTGTTAAGAATTTCAAAAAAATTTGGGTGTTTTATTTAACTTTGTTACACCCATGATGTTCCCGGTCAAAAATGACCGGTCATTCAAATGAATGGTTAAGTCAAAAAATATATGTGTAATATTTTGTCCAGGCACACACACATTCAACAGATGAACACACTAACACTCCCAGCCCCCAAAATGCACAAACATACTACATACATACACATTACTCCCCTTCTTGGCTTCCATTGCTACCCCCACGAGACCCTTGCCTAAATTGAATCTTTCACCCATGGGAACCACACCCAGATAGAATCTTTCACCCATGGGAACCATGCCCAAATACAATCTTTCACCCATGGGAGCCAAACCTGTTAGATTTGCTAATAATTCATGCTACGGCAGCACGATGACCAAACGGTATTCTAAATGTGAGGCTATTGATCACATCTTTGACCCTGGCACTGATGAGTGTCAGTGGGGAGTTTCAAAATGGGAGTTTGTCCTGGGGTTCATCACCACCTGAGAGGAGAGGTTGACTGTCAGCAGAAAATGTCATCCGGATGACACCAGGGCCAACCAGATAGGCCATGGGTGTCCAATCCTGGTCCTCGAAGGCCACTGTCCTGAAGGTTTTCGATGTTTCCCTGCTCCAGCACCTGATTATAATGAATGGGCTGTTATCAAGCTATGTGGAAGCCTAGATAATAACCTTTCATTTGAATCAGGTGTGCTGGAGCAGGGAAACATCTAAAACCTTCAGGACAGTGGCCCTTGAGGACCAGGATTGGACACCCATGAGTTAGGCCATCTCCCGGGTTGATGACATCAAATCCTGCTTGGAACTGTTCCCCACAGTCTCCCAGTCTTCTGTCTGCTATACTAACCTATACATCCATCTGCTGAACTCATTCTATCGTACAGTTATTGCCGTGACGCATGTGCGTCTTCTAAAGTCACCAGGCTCGGCTTTGCTAACAGCCTCACCGTCCCAAAACAAGATGAATATTTCTGGCTCCAACACACCTGATTCTAATAAATTGGTTGTTATCAAGCTATGTGGAAGCCTGGATAATGACCTTTCTTTTGAATCAGGTGTGCTGTAGCAAGGAAATATCTAAAACCTTCAGGTCAACGGCCCTCGAGGACCAGGATTGGACACCCATGAGATAGGCCATCTCCTGGGTTGATGACATCAAATCCTGCTTGGAACTGTTCAGAGTCCATTAAAATGATAATCATGTCCTTGTAAGATCTTTATACAAAGTAGTCTATCATAAATAGAACAATATTTGTCATCTGGATACTTGTTATATTCAAAATAATCCATAATTTTGCTGTTTTCACTCAAAAACGAGTTGCATGTGCTTAGGTCAATGAGGCCTAGAGACCATAAAGGGCAAACAGAAGTTAAAAACTTGTAATATTAACAAGAACTTAAGTTGCTTAAAACATCTAACACAACATTAGTTGATAATATATGTATTATTATGGAATTATAATCAGCTATAATGAGCCGGTCACTTTTGACCGGGAACACAAAAGTAGTGACAACAAACGAACACAACAGGAGGGTTAATACATCAGTATATAATTATTTAACTTCTAAATTACCTGGTAGGCCAGGGAAACCATTATCACCTGAGAAAGCACAAAAGTGTCTTTAGTGTGGGATTCTCTTACTGGTGATTGTAACTTCAGACTCAGAGACAATTAATAAATAATTCATCAAAGAGAAACGATTCGATTGGCTAGGAAGCAGGAAACAGGAAGTTACTGACCCTTGGCTCCTGGAGTTCCTGAGTCGCCTGAAGTGAGACAATAGTCACGTAAGTAAATGTGAAATAAGAGAATTTTGTTTTTGATTTGTAACTCTGTTAATGATGGATGTTGGATATATTTCTTACCTTTAGGACCTGGCTGGCCCTGTAGAGAGTATGCCAGTGTTTCTGTAACAAAGACAGGAAAAAACATAACGTGTGGATAAAACAACTTCTAAACTTTTAAATTATCCCCCCCCCCCCTAAAAAAAATTAAATGAGTAAAAAATACGTATTTTGGAGGTTCTTCTTTGTTTTACCTCGCACACTGTCCGAGCGTAGCTCAGCCTTGACCATCTGCTGTACTGTCCTCTGCAGGTCTACCCTGTCATAGCCCGGCCCGGCTTCACCAGCTCCAGAGCGCGGTGCGGCCGCTCCCACGTCGATGTTGTTGTCCGTCCGGGTTCCTCCAGCTGAGGTCTTGTCCGTGAAGGAGGACAGCAGCGGGTCATCGATTCTGACGGAGGAAGCGGAGAGGCGGCTGGTGCTGCCGAGACCGGCGGCCGTTTCCAGGGCGTCCACACGAGCCTTGAGGCGCTTGACCTCATCCGCTGTGAGGAGGAGGAGGAAGGGGGGGGGGGGGGAGCAAGAGATGGAGAACGTGAGGAGGAGATGGAAAAAGGAGAGAGAGATGGAGGAGGGGACATATTAGGCCGTCAGGGAGACTCCAGGACATCCAGGGGTTGTTCCCCGGTCTCCTTACCCAGGGCGATGAGGCCGAACAGCAGCCCCAGGAGGAAGAGCAGCCCCAGGAGGAGACCCAGCAGCCACTTCCACCAGGTGCAGCAGGAACAGGCATTCAGGCCAATCCCGGACTCATCCTTACGAATCTCTGAGGAAGAGGAAGGGAGGGGGGGAGGGAGGGAGTTGGAGAAGAAGGGGGAGAGAGAACAAAATAGAGAGAAAGGAAAGAGAGGAGAAAGAACAGGGTACCGAGGTAAAGATGGAAGGGTAAACGAAACAGAGTTAGGAATCCGAGACAGAGAGATCAAGCATCGGCACAACTACCAAGTCGCAACTGTGCAACTACAAATACAGCATCCCGTCAAGTACAGTAAGGACACACCTGCGTAGGTAGACTTGTTTTTGGTGGACACCTTCAACGTCCCACCTGTAGGAAACAGAACAGAGCGTCTTAACGGCACATTCACCATGGAGTGACACACGCATGCTACAGACTGTGTGCTGCGCCTCACCGCCGGCCTCCGTGGACGAGTCGCTCGCGCTGGACACCGTCTTCTTCTCCTTCTTCAGGGAGTCCGCAGAGTGGGTGACTGACGGACGAGCACGGACCAGATAAGATGGGAGCGTTGTTTAGATTGGGGTCTTCATCCATACATTTTTGTCATTTAGTAGACGCTCTTATCCAGAGCAACTTACAGGTACATTCCCCCCCTGAGGCAAGTAGGGTGAAGTGTCTTGCCCAAGGACACAACATCATGTTGGCACAGCCGGGAATCAAACTGACAACCTTCTGATCGCCAGTCCGACGCCCTAACCACTCAGCCACCTGCCTCCTCAATACACGAAAATGTCCTTTACGAATGGCGCATGACCTTTAACCCTAACCCTCGTAATTCCCTTGTCTCACCAGTAGCAGGCGCTGCGCTGGAGAACTGCTTGCCAGTGTCTTTGGTCATGATCAGCCTCTCCGTCTCCTTCTTGGCTGGAGCGTTGTCCTTCTCCAGCAGCATGAACTTGAAGTCCTTGGGGAAGACGTCATCGGACATGCTTGTCGGACTGCCAGGCGTCACTGGAGGAAGGGAACGCAGAAATAGAGGACGTCTCATCTCACTACCTGGCATTAGACCTGGGTCTGGGTCTGGTCTGAGACTGTACAGATATCTTCAGATATGTGTGTGTTTCTGTTCAAAACATACAGATCTTAAGTGTGTTTCAGATCTTGAGATATGGTATAAGATAAGATATAACAGATCTTAAGATATGTGTGTGTTTCAGGTCAATGATGATCACTGAGGACAAGTTATTCCAACTGACAGATGGATAACGATTATTATTATCATTCAATTGTACGTCTATTTTTCTTTAGACCTACCAGTAGTTGCAGACACTCCAGCGCTGGTAATGTTCTTCTGAACACCATAGACTAGTAAACACAGATACACAGAACTGTGAACACGTATAGTTCATTTGACCGGTGGGTCTATAACTGTGAGCTCAACTCCATGGCGGTGTGGGTGTGAGTCACCTACGTCACCTACCTGTGTGAGCGCCGGCTGCCAGCATGCTGCTGTTAGTGGTGGCCAGGTTGTTTTGGAGGCCGTAAACTAGAGTCAGACACAAAAAAAACATCTGAGCGAGGGAGGGAGGGAGGGAGGGAGGGAGGGAGGGAGGGAGGGAGGGAGGGAGGGAGGGAGGGAGGGAGGGAGGGAGGGAGGGAGGGAGGGAGGGAGGGAGGGAGGGAGGGAGGCTGAGCTCACCAGAGGTGGGGGATTGGAGGCCGGCGACTTGAGAGGCAGCGTTGAAGGACAGATTGTTCTGAAGTCCTGAAGGAAGAACCAGCCTTTCATTGTCTCCATCGTGCGACACAGAGCGTGAAGTTCGTCAGTGTGTTGTAACAGGGGTCTGTCTTACCTAACAGGGCTGATTGGGATGCAGGGAGCAGGTTGTTAGGGCTGGTGTGGTAACCATGGCCACTGGCCATGGAGCTGGACCACATGGAGGTGTCGTACTGACCTGAGGAAAACACAGCAGTGTGTGAGACTGTGTGTGTGTTTCAGAGAGAGAGAGACAGAGAAAGAGAGAGAGACAGAGACAGACAGAGAGAAAGAGAGAGAGAGACAGGGAGAGACAGAGAGAGTGTGTTGAGTGTGTACCAGACTCGGACAGGGTCCTCGTCTCCACGCTGGCCTTCTTGGGGATGGGAAGGGTGTTGGTGGGGGAGCGAGGGGGGCTTATGCTGCCTGAACGGCTGCCCTTCAACAGACGTTTCACATCATCCAGCTCCGTCCCTGAGAAACAGACAGACCAGCAGCCTGTCAACATGTCTGCCGTCCCCGTTCACTACTTCTGTTTAACATGACATTAGAACGCATGCTCACATCTTGATGAGGGAGAGGCGCTCTGCAGCCTGGCTCGGATTTCACTCTCTGAACAAAGAGAAAATATATTTTGTTATCTTCTTCTACGCATTTTATTACATATTATTAACATATTGGAATGATAAATGTTCTTTCTGAAACATTATTGAATATGTTAACTATGTTTAATATGTTATATATATTTAATATGTTATATATATTTGAGAAATATTTCATATAATAATATAAAAGTACTTCCTCGTGTGATAAGAACACACCTCTACTGTGAGCCCGCCCTCTGGTGGTGGCGCCTGTCACTGCACCGGTAGTTGCTAACGTGAAACGAAATGCGTTCAACTGATTAGATTAGATTCAACGTTATCGTCACAACGCATAAACATGGTCATTTGGGTAAGAAGTATTTTAAAATGTGTGTTACCGTATCCTCTCCTTGATGAAAAATCTGGTGAAGAATTTGCGCTGGAACTTTCTGAAACAGACGCAACAGAAGCACTAATGTAACCTACTTCAAGTTGCTAGAACACATTTTTAATGTCTGACAAAGCCTCTGAATGACCTTTCACATTTGCTCTCACTGACCTTGGTAGGTCCCTGAGCGGGTGGAGGTCAAGGTCGTCATGGTTTTCCTCTCCAAGGGTCCCGGGGAGTAGCTTGAGGTCAAGGACGACTTCCTCGAACCCCCGGCCCCCGCCCCTGGGTGGTAGGTGGTCTTTGTTACCGCGGAAACAGTCACCGCGCCCAAACCACCTCCTCCGCCTCCTCCTCCACCTCCTCCTCCACCTCCTCCACCTCCTCCAACGCTAGACGACATGGTCGCACTGCTGGAACCACTTCGGCCGCTGACGCTGAAGCCAGAGCTGGATCCACCTCCGCTGTAGCTGGTGCTGGTCTTTAGGGAACTTCCAGACATCGCAGCAGAGCCGCTGGTGAGGCCGCTGGTGAGGCCGCTGGTGAGGTCGCTGGTGAGGCCGCTGGTGAGGCCGCTGGTGAGGCCGCTGGTGAGGCCGCTGGTGAGGCCGGCTCCCAACCTTTCACCCGAGGATGAGGTCTCTGACGATGAGGCCCCAACCGTGGTGATGGTGATGGTTCCAGAGCCTTTGCTTGACTTTGACCCTGACCCAGATGCTGGCCCAGATGCAGACCCAAACCCAGATGCTGACCCAGACCCAGACGCTGACCCTGACCCAGAGGAGGAGGTGACTAGCACTGAACTAGAGCTGCTTCCCCCTCCAGCTGCTCCTACCGACACAACCTTGGACCCTCCTCCTACTGCACCTCCAACAGCCTCTTCTGAAGAATCACCACTTATAAAGAGACCACTTGAGGCTGGGGACAGAGAGAAAGAGTAAGAGAGAGAGAGAGAGCGAGTCGGCATTACAGCGTGATATTTAAGAAACCTCTGTCCTTAAGTTGAACGCGTATGCCTTTTTTATACATCTCAAATCTCTATGAATGTCATTGGCAAGATAGAACAGGCCAAACCTAAGACAGATTCAAGGTGAAAAGTTTTCAGTTCCACTTTTCAGATCCAATAACATTCCAATTTCTGCATATTTGTGATGGTGTCTTTGTCCAGACAAGATTCTGAAGGGGAAACTAACTGATTTATGACACTTCACATACATGTTATGGCATAACTGCTGCTGCTGCTGCTGCTGCCACTCTGGGTTATAATTTTCTTCTCCACAGCGCCACGCTCTGACGAGCTGGAGGAGGACACAGTCTTGCTGATCACAGAACTACTGGCGCCCTCTGGTGGAGAGACAGAGAAACTGCGTTAGCGTTGCCATTAAAATGAGGGGATGCAGAGGTATGAAACTATATGCGCCCCCGCTTGTCGTTAACATCCTCATGTTTGATAGAATAGAACTGTTTTGAAGATGTCTAGTGGTGTTCAGCTCACTTGGAGGCAAGGAGGTCAGTCTTGTTGTGGTGACGGTTTCGGTCACAACTGCAAGGAGAGCACACAGCGTATCATTAGATTGTAGCACCAGGCTGAGGTAACATGAATCAGAAAAGTATAAAATAACTGGACACATGCTTTAACGAATCACCTCCCTTGACGTCTCAACAGTGTGTGGCCAACGTGCATTAATTTCCATGCATTTTACTGTATAACAACGGCAAAAGAGTAGGCCAAGAGGCAGATCCTGGATCAGATCTTACAACACAACATGCAGCCAGCATTGATCCACAAGGTGCATTCATGTACATGCATTGTACGGCAAAACAGTTGGCCAAGAGGCAGATCCTGGATCAGATCTTACCTTTGCCAGTCCCTTCTTCCCCGCCACCTGCCCCCGCTCGGACAATCTTGGAGCTGGTTAGATTGTCCATCCCATGTTAGCTGTTGCGAAACAGAACATGCTACAGTTGCCATCATTCACAGCCTGATCTTAAGCGATACTCAGCGATCGAGAAACCAATGAAAATAGATATGCAAGCCGTGATTTAAAATTCATTTGAAAGGGGTTTGTTTAAACTGAATGAGAGAAATTCCATAGGCCTGACCTGCTATAGTATCTTATTTAAAGTAACTAAGAGATGGTCCTTTTGAAATTGGATCTACTGTAGGTGCTGAAATGATTTACAGTTATTACTTGGCTCAGGGCTTTCAAAGTAAGCCTCCAGCTTAGTTTTACCTGACACCTTCTTTGCAGTCATGAAATATGTGCAATTCGGGTGAGTTTCTGTAATAGATACATTGAGACACAAAGTAATGCATCCTAAAAGTACAGTGTATTGATAACTTTGTGGTAGAAAACCATAGACAGGGATTTAAACAGCACCTGGGGTATTTGAAGTGAATTTCTTTAAGATATAATGGGATGCAAATTGACATTCAAGTGTGTATCCTATTTATTTACCATCTGTGCATGTTTCTGAGTCCTGGTTTAATTTCTGTTAGAAAATATTGCCAAATCTTTCAGGTTACTTGAGTTATCTCGACAATGATCAAGGGCCAACCATGTCACATTTTTTTATAGTAGCAAAATCAACGTAACTAATTAAGAAAGGATTGTGTGTGCACATTTTTGATTTATATTACTGAATCAAGATGATGTCAGGTGCATAGGCTCAAAGACCAAAAACACCACACACACGCACGCACGCACACACACACAGACACACACACACACACACACACACACAGGTTCCTCCAAAGCTTTTTGTGCAGCAGGCAGTGAAAGAGCAGGACCTGAGCTATGAATGTGCAGAAACAAACCAATTCTGTCAAAACATTTCAATTTTCATGCCTCAATGGACATACATGCACATAGCATCAACACATTAAATGACTAGGTAAGAATTTCCTTAACATAATAAAAAGTATTATTATTTGAAGTACAGAACAGCTATGACGGTATTACCTACCTTTATGCCACAAATTCGGCCAAAAAGCCCCCACTGGGATATTTGCAGATCTCCTGGTTAAATCTCAACACCAGAATATCTCCTGTGAGTCTCTCCAGCTGCTGTGTGGATGCCTCGCTCGCTGCCAATGTCTTGTATGTGCCTGGACCGTTTATGTATTAACTTTTCTGACTCATGGCTTCTTAACAAGTCCCAACAAGGTAGAGGTGGGCTGCAGCCTCTGGGTTCGACAGACCAGAGCCACCGTTGGGATGGAGAGGGGAAAAACAGCCCCCGGGGCTGTTCAAAATACAGTACGTGAGGATTGAAATGAAAATTAGGTTTGAGAACATTGTTAGGTAGTCTGTTTGTGTGTTTTAAGAACCTCTCTTGATAGACATGGATATTAATATGAAGGTGTTCTAAACTAGCCCAACTTCTTAGAGTGGGTCCTGTTTTATGTTGTAAATTAACAGTCCACTGTCCAAATAAACACTGTCCAAAATAGTGTTTGAAGTTTGAGGTTTCAAACTGAGGTAAAAGAGGTTCTTCTCACTCAGGCCTGCTGTGGAACTCATGAGCGTGCATCAAATTCCACACTGTGTGTCCAAACTGGCCGTTTGGTTTATAGTTCGGGTGTGTTTGAGATGGTCGGTTGGGAGTTGGGCTGTTCAAAAACATCCTCTTCTTTTAATATTGAAAGTATTTTAAGCGTAGGCCTTTCTGGGGGAGATTTGTGGAAGGTGTGTACATGTTTTCGGTAGGTACGCTTTGTTTGCGTGTCACTGCTATAGAGAAGCTCTAATGCCTGACTTTCAGCCCATATTAACTTCACCCATCCTCTCTCTCACCTCCACTGTCCTATGCCTATCCATTTAACGGAATACAACATTACTTTAGATTTATGTTTTCTCAAAGGAAGGATTTGAGTGGTCTGGTGCCTGGACATAAGATTTTAGGTGTTATTTTACCATGATTTACCATGACTAGGAGTTAAAACCATGACACATAATAGACTTGGCTGATGTATTTATTTTCTTGAACAATTGTTAATTTGAAAAAAAATATATAAATAAGCGATACTTTCTTGCAACAGACCAACACTTGCTCCTAAATAATATTTGTAATGTTTTTGAAAAACCTGCTGCTGAAATAGTGTTTTTTTTTACCAGTGTGCAAAATTTGTCTGAACTAGCCTGGGAAAAAAAATCTGATGGCACGGTATTTAAAATTCTTCAGTGACATGCATGCTGCAAATATTTATTTGTTACAAAGCTTATGAGTTCTCACTTTTTAATATTTTAATATCTGTCTTCTGTACCCTTCCCCAAATTCCATTCCATTCACTAAGCCTTAATGATTAAGACACCTTCGTCCCAAGTGACACACAAACATCAAGGAACATTCCTTGAGCAAGGTGTGATATCACCACACAATAAATTGTGATAAAAACACAAACAGAAACAATATTTACTAAGCAACAAGACCATCTCAGTTCAATCACATTAAAAAGTACAGGGCAGCGAAGAAAAAAAAAACCTGTATGTATATATATATATAATTTTTTTTTCTTGCTGTCAAACCAGCACCAATAGGATGATTGACTACACACAGCCTAGGGCTGAATGATGAGTGGTATTAAAAATGTTGTACCCATGGGCAAAGAACCATCAAACAGGTATTTACTAGTCCATACAAGTGCTGATGGAAATATTTTCTTCAAAGTCATAAAGTCTCTATAGTCTACAGATCTGTTATGAATGTTGAACCTAAAGCAAAGTTAAATGCTGTTTGTTTTACTTGAGTTGTAGACGAATCATTTTGGCATTTCATGTTGGAATGTATTTTTGATGGGGTCAGGTAAAAGATGAGTGGTAGAGCATGAAAGTAAAGTATTGTGTGATGTGATGTGGTTCAAATATCGTGTGTTGATATGGATCGAAGCATCTGCCTAAAGTACGTCATTAAGATTACTTTTTTTTTGTCATGTTGACAGACGTCAACGGGTTTACAGAGCCAGAAAGGGGGTGAGGAGAGAGAGAGAGGAAAATAAGAGATGCGACCAAACATGATCAAGCTCAAAACATGCCATCCTCATCTATCATTCTGCGGTCAAACTGATCCGGTGGAATGATAATTGCAATGAACTGGAGTTGCCTGAGAGGAGAGAAGGGAGGTCCAACATGGTGCCAACATCTTCAGTTGGCAGCCTGGCATGACAGCTCGGCACTTGGCTCAAACCTCGGCTGACCAGCCTGAAAGATGGACAGACCAGACCCGGTGACATCATTTCTGTTGTACGAACCACACAAACACATTCCGCAGGTGCGTTGTTTCACCATTTGCGAGGATATATATATATTTTTTATTGTTTTCCGTGGTCACACTTAGTATCTCTGTTCCCATCAAACTCGTGGATATTATCAACAACAACATTTGTCAGCAGGTGTTACCAGTGTCCACGAAAAATCCCATCATTGACCAACAGATTGCAGTGGATTATGTTAGTCATATTTGGCTCAGTTTCCACGGACACAAATAACACCTAAATGTTTCCAGCTTTGGCATAAGCATGTGGTTGTAAAGTGAGGAACAAACTGTGAGACAAGAGCATCTGTAATGGGACATTTGAGTCTAAGTACCTAGTATCTGTGAACCTCTGTTATAAGTGCCAGCAATGTGAACCAAGTCCACCTTTCTCAAAGAGTTCTAACTGACCCTCGACGCAGGACTAGTCAGTATCATGAAAACTGGTTGAATATCAAAAGGCTGAGAGTACCTAGGGACCCTTCAATAACAGTTGGTGTGTTTAACTGGGAAAACCCCCTGATTAGGCCTCTGATATTAATGAACGGCCTGAGGTTTTAAACTTTCCTGTTTGCATGCATGACCTTTCGATGTCTTACTTTCATTAGTCATCCTTGTTGATAACATCTGAGATGATGCTATTCATCTACGGACATGCAGGGCATCGGATATATGTTGTGTCATAGCGTGAAATGCATGCTGGTTAGTCATCTCATCCCAGGTGCATTCCATGTATTGGCCAATGGTCCTTCCCAATTTTCCTTATCCGATGCTGTGAGTCATAGTATTTTATGACACAAACACCACCTGTCTTTTACTCTCATATCTCACGAGAAAGAGGCTGCTTTCATAATACATTCGGATTATTTTAACACTGATTTGTAAGAGCGTCTCAATCGAGAGGACATGTTTAGAGCACAAGTGACAAGTTTGAATACAAATCCTCGATGAAAATGTTCAACCAATACAAACAGAATCTCAACCAGAGAGTCAACATGGAACTAAGATAGAATAACCCGTATAAAAACCTATAAAAACATGATTTGCCATGGGGGTTTTCAGTGGCAATGCTTGGGCTTGCATCAATGACCTTTCAGTTATGTCTAATGACATGTTAATCAAACAATAAATCTACTTGTGAAATACTTCACATTCTCTTTCAAGTGGGTATAGCATGCTCCTGCCGAAGGGGTGCCTTTGCTGGCAGAGGTTCATCAGGTGGCACAACCATAGATCATAGATATACAGAGGCCTGCTGCATACAAGCCTGTATATGTATATCTATGGGCGCACCTTATTAGATATTCGTTAGTCTTAAAAAAATGCATATCAAATTTAAATAATAGCATTAATAAAACAAAACAGACTGAAAAAAATCTTAGATTTGTATTTATTCACGATATGGTAGAAAACATTCGACTTTGATTTGATTAACCCGCTTCACTTCCGGGAGCAAAAGTCAAACATGGCCGAGTCCTAATGCGCGCATAGACATTAGAAATACATGTCTATTATGCGCATCCTTATCCTTATAGGGCACGGATAGTGTTTTTGGGCTGCAGTTTCTGCACCGAACGAAGACTAAATAAGTTGTCAAAATGCAAGCGACAGACGCCGTGAAACGGATCCGACGGATGGCGTTCATGTATGCCATCGGCGTGTTCGGTATGATTGGCGCATTCGGATTATACACGATGAGTTTTGATATAAAACCAGTGCCAGGTAGGCTGCCTATAATAAACCCCTCACTACTGGCTTTGGTAGTGGAGCTATTTCAAGCACAATTTACAGCCAAATCTTGCTAAATAATATTTGTAGTGGATTGATTATTTGAAATGTTTTTTTTTCTTTCTGCTTCACTTCATTTTTTCAGAAACTAAAAAGGATGAAGAATAACCTCCCGATCCCAACAAGGTGGTTTATTCTACCGATTACTCAAGCACCACCATAGTGTACAGGGAAATCTTTGTCCCTGCCTCAACCAAATTAATGAACCTGATCAAATCTGTCTTTGGGGACTCGACCTCAGAAGGACAAGACTCGAAGAAATGATGTTGCATTTTGAGAAAAGACAATCTGGAACAGGACAGATTCTGTCTCTTGGAAATCCAGTTTTCCTTCTGTTGTGGATGTGTCCAGTTCAATACACATGAGTGTACAGTGTTGGGAGTGTGACACTTCTGAATTTCTTTTGCATTTTGTTTTGTTGAGCATTTCTGAAAGTCTGGCACAATCTTTGCACTGCTGTCAAATCTACACCAATAAAACGTTTGACAAACACACCCTATTACAAAACTCAGTCATTTGTTCAATAACCTCTACGTTGAAGTGTGTGTGTGTGTGTGTGTGTGTGTGTGTGTGTGTGTGTGTGTGTGTGTGTGTGTGTGTGCGTGCGTGCGTGCGTGTGTGTGTTACTCATATCTCACGAGAAAGAGGCTGCTTTGATATTCGGATTATTTTAACACTGATTTGTAAGAGCGTCTCAATCGAGAGGACATGTTTAGAGCACAAGTGACAAGTTTGAATACAAATCCTCGATGAAAATGTTCAACCAATACAAACAGAATCACAACCAGAGTCAACATGGAACTAAGATAGAAAGAACCTGTATAAAAAAAAAACCATTAAAACATGATTTGCCATGGGGGTTTTCAGTGGAAATGCTTGGGCTTGCATCAATGACCTTTCTGTCCTTATTAGATATTCGTTAGTCTTAAAAAAAATGTATATCAAATTTAAATAATAGCATTAATAAAACAAAACAGACAGAAAAAATCTTAGATTTGTATTTATTCACGATATGGTAGAAAACATTCGACTTTGAATTGATCAACACGTTTCACTTCCGGTAGCAAATGTCAAACATGGCGTCCTTGTAGGTCACGGATAGTGTTTTGCGTGTTTTGGGGCTGCAGTTTCTACACCGAACGAAGACTAAATAAGTTGTCAAAATGCAAACGACACACATCGCGAAGTGGAACAAACGGGTGTCGTTCTCGTGGTTCATCGGCTTGTGGACATTGATGGGCGCATGCGGATGTTACACGTTGGGTTACTATGATAAAAAACCAAAGCCGGGTAGGCTGCCTATAATAAACCTCTCAATACTGGCTTTGGTAGTGGAGCTATTTCAAGCACTATTTATTTACTTTTTATTTGTTATAGAGGGACAGTATACATTAATTGACATTTTACAGATCAAATGTAAATGCACTCAATTATACAGCCAAAAGGCTAGTTTCCATTGGTAGTCCCCCTGCCAGAAGGAGAATGGCAAAGTTACCTATCATGAATGAAATGAACTGTAATTTACAGCCCGATCTTGTTAAATAATATTTGTACTGGATTGATTATTTGAAATGTTTTTTTTTCTTTCTGCTTCACTTCATTTTTCAGAAACTAAAAAGGATGAAGAAAAACCTCCCGATCCCAACAAGGTGGTTTATTCTACCGATTACTCAAGCACCACCATAGTGTACAGGGAAAACTTTGTCCCTGCCTCAACCAAATTAATGAACCTGTTCAAATCTGCCTTTGGGGACTCGACCTCAGAAGGACAAGACTCAAAGAAATGATGTTGCATTTTGAGAAAAGACAATCTGGAACAGGACAGATTCTGTCTCTTGGAAATCCAGTTTTCCTTCTGTTGTGGATGTGTCCAGTTCAATACACATGAGTGTACAGTGTTGGGAGTGTGACACTTCTGAATTTCTTTTGCATTTGTTTTTTTTGTGTGCATTTCTGCAAGTCTGGCAATATCTGAGAAAACGGTGAACAACACAGTCATTGCACTGCTGTCAAATCTGCATCAATAAAACGTTTGACAAACACACCCTATAACAAAACTCAGTCATTTGTTCAGTAACCTCTACGTTGAAAGGTTTTCTTGCATATGACGTACTACTGTATCTTACCAGTAGAGGGTATTAATGACCGGAGCAGTCGGAAGTTGAGTGTGTGTGTGTGTCAGATCCATGGTGTGTGTGCAGTGTGTGTGTGTAAGCAAGTGGAACAACAATGAAAGCGATCATTCAGAGAGTGACTAAAGCCAGTGTGACAGGTATTTGTTTAGTTTCAATCCAAGTCACATTAATCATATTTTAGGCTGTTTCATTGAATTGTGTCAACGATTGTCATCCAGTGCACGGTTATGCAAGCATGAACCCGGTTAGCATGCAGGCTAACATTGGCTAACCAGCCGATCAATGGAGGAAGTGTGTGTTATTATACCAGCCTGGCAGCAGGATTTAACTGCAGGCATTTCGAGAATTAAAGAAAAGAGACGAAAAGTTGACACGCGCTGTCAGAGTCAACGCACGCGCTGTCAGAGTCAACGCACGCGGGCGATGTCCTGCAAGGTGTCAATCAGATATATCGATCATTGTCAGATCAGAATGAGGTTTAATCACCATGCAACACAGAATTCACTGTAGAAAGAAATGAGCAAGCATAGAACATATATGTGACATAATAATAAAAAATGAATACAATGTAAAATACACTACAAATAACAGTGGTGCAAAAATCACAGTAAGTTTTTTAAGGTGTTAAAGGTGCTAAAGTGGCAGAGTGCAGTGGGATTCTGGAAGGAGGTGTGGGTGAATGTGGCATTGTCTGTTTTTCCAGTGGGATCAGAGCTGGTCAGCTCCATAGGTCCAGGTCTGTGCGTCCTGCTGGGGATATCGCTGGAGGACACGCAGAAAGATGTGGACTACATGTAAGTGCGTGTGGCACGGAACTCCTCATTCATGAAGAAACAAACAAACAAATCATGCATGCTGCAGTTAGGAGGGTGAAGTCCATAATGGCACGTATACATGTTGATGATTAACTTGCTGTGCGCAGCACAAGTCTATATATCTACGATCATGTCATTTTTGGGGTAGTTAATCCATTATAAAACCTCTAATCTTCCTTTCTCTTACCCGGATCATCTCTGTGCTTTATTATTTTCACATGAACTCTCCTGTGTTTGGATGGACCTGTCCCCAGCGTCAGAAAGATCCTCCACCTGCGGCTGTTTGAGGACGAGAGCGGCCGAGCGTGGAGCCGCAGCGTGATGGACCGGGACCTCGAGGTGCTGTGCGTCAGCCAGTTCACCCTGCAGTGCGTCCTGAAGGGCCACAAGCCGGACTTCCACGCTGCCATGCCGGCCGAGCTGGCCCAGCCCTTCTACACGCACCTGCTGGAGACCATGAGGAGCGCCTACAAGCCTGAACTCGTCAAAGGTATTAATATATACAATACCAAATATAGACAGATATATAACACAGGGCAAATTCGCATCTGCAAAGTACTACAATAGGTCTTTCTCTAAAAGAGTTGGAGTTCAGTGTCCTTGTGCATAGATAATACGTTTCTAAGCTCCAGTTCACCCTTTCGGTAAGATATATTTATATATAAAATAATATCTAAATATATATTTCTATAAATATAGAGCAGGGTCATCTAAGGTTTGGGCCTGTTATTTCCTATGCCAGTGAATCACCATGGGGACCATAAGGAGTGGGCTGACAGGCTGGCTGTTGCTGTGTTCATGCTGGGATCGGTATAATTGCTGGGGGACCTATTATAGTTAAAGGTTGCGGTGGTCTCCACTCTAGGGGGGAGGGGCTATATTAACCTCCCCGGGTTGCGGTGATGGCAGCGATGTCATCGGCGGTGACGGTGTTGGATCTGGGTCAGTCCACTGGGGAGCCGCAGGTGCAGGAGGACTCCTTGTCCCGGCCAGGGACGCTCGAGCTTCTCTCTAATTAGTCCTCTCTCTCTCTCTATCTCTCTGTCTCTCTCTCACTCTCTTTCTTCTCTTTCCCTGGCTACCTCTTTCCTCTCTCTGGCCATCTCTTTCCTCTCTTTTCCTGTCTCTATCTCTCTCTCTCTGGAGGGAAAACATGATGATGTTGCACTTTATTTCTTTCCTCTCCAGTGTCTCTGTGTACAGATGGTGTCATAAATCTACCCTGGTAAAGAAAGGAGAGCATTTAAGTTTTTACTTATCCCCCTCCCCACACCCCCTCACCATTCCTCCCTCCTCTCTTCCTCCCCTCCTCTCCTCCTCCTCTCCTCCTCCAGCTTGTCCCCGTTGCACCACAGCAAGGTGCCACCTCCCTCTACCATTACACTTCGAAGTAGATTAATAGGAGGTGCAAACTCCCGAATCACTGTTGGTGGTAGATGCTATTTCAGGAGAGGAACCATACTTGTGGAGAGGGGAATAAATATGGTGTGGAGCACCTCTAGGGCCTTGCTGCTTGATTGGCTATCGGGAACAGCCGCAATGTCCCTGTTCCAAACAATTATGATTCGTTGTGAAGGACTGTCGTAACTCTCTCTCTTTGTCTTTCTCTCTCTTTCTTTATCCCTCTCTCTGTTTCTCTCTCTCTATGTCTGTCTCTCTCAGATGGACAGTTTGGAGCGTACATGCAGGTTCATATCCAAAACGACGGTCCGGTCACCATTGAGCTGTCGTCTCCCTCTGGTCCTACAGACCCCAAACAGGTACAGCCCATGAACCCACAGCGCCTTCCAAGAACACGTGCATACTGGAGGGGGGAGGGGGGGAGGGCTTACGTGTCATTCAGTCAGGACTGAATATTGTTTCCGCTCGTTTGGAACCATGTTCGGAATATGACGTCTCCTGCAGTCGACCACAGGAGGGCGACGCGTCCTCTCGCTGGGATCCTCCATGGGGGAGCCTCTCTCCGCAACGTTAGCTGCATGCCACCAGATCAACCCCCAGGCTCCCTGAGCGTGAGCTCCCTCCCTCCCAGCTGAGGAGGTTGTGTTGGGGCCTGCTGACTCATCGCTGCCCTGATCCTGCCTCAAACAAGCAGCCCTGAAAGCCCTCCTGCTGGGCACACTGTCCCATGCTGGAACCGTGGTCACAAGACAGAGAGTGTGTGTGTGTCCGGCGCCACGCTCGCACCGCGGGGGGTCCGTCCACTCCCCGCACACTTGACCCACTCTGTTGCCATGGCGATAGACTGGGCACACTGTCCCACACTGGAATGGTGGTCGGAACAGAGTATGTGTGTGTGTGTGTGTGTGTGTGTGTGTGTGTGTGTGTGTGAGAAAGTGTGAGAAAGTGTGCGCCACGCTCGCTCCGCAGGGGTCCGTCCACTCCCCACACACTTGACCCACACTGTTGCCATGGCGATGGGCCCTAACCGCTGGCCCACGCCGTGTCACGCTAAGGCGCAACCACCAAAGTGGAATAATGATTCATGTCGCATTGACCTGTGATGCGTTTCCTGTAGTGAACCCTGCGCTTTGGTACTTTCTCCTCCACACTGTATACAGACATTGATTAGATAACATGGTGTCCGCTTTCTGAAGCCTGTGGTTGTCTTGTGTAACCTAAAGACAACTTGATTTCATTCTTCGACAACTAAGGATCGGGGTCAGTGTCATTGACTGGAGTTTTTGCAACAGAAGGGGTTGGTAAGCCGAACTAATGTGACACACACACACACACACACACAAACTTCCTCTCTAAGACAGTCAAAAGCCCAGCTAAGTCTGCCACAACCAATCAGGAAGCAGACAGAGCCAGGGAGATTGCCTCCAAACCAATGGGCTCACGCTTTAGTCCTTTGAAGCCATTCTTGATTTATTCATCCCTGAATGGGATTCTAGTCGCTTCTGTGGAACAATGCCAGTGTGCATGTGTGTGGTGAGATGAGGGAATTGTTTGTTTGTATGAGTGTGTGTGTGTGTGTGTGTGTGTGTGTGTGTGTGTGTTTGTGTGTCAGCATGCGTGTATACATGCGCCTGGCTCTGGTTTTGGCAACTTTGCTGACCGAATGGGGAGATGTTAAGCAATCCTGAGAATTTTAATCTTGTCTCTTTGGGACTGTGTGGTTTAAGAGTGGGAGAGAGAGAGAGGGAGAAAGGGAAAGAGAGAGAGGGTGGGAGAGGGAGAGAAGAGGGATGGAGGGAGGGAGAAAGAGAGATTTGAACCTGGGTCACAACAAGCGATGAGACGCAAACAAGATGAGCTCCACTCTGTGAACAGTGTGAATGTTTGTCCAAATACATGCTGTGGGGGGGGGGGGGGGGGGGGGGGACAGGAACCAACTTTTAGACTTCCTGTTGTGGGGTAGGACCCGACACAGGATGACAGATAATGCATCCCTCCTTCACACACACACACACACCTACACACACACACGATTTATCTTTCGACGGGATCCATGCTTCCCTCCTCCCTCTCTTTTTGCTGTTTTGTTTACTCGTGTCGGCCCTACGTCAGAGGGAGATAGTGATGGTGGGTCTTGTCTGTCCTACACGGTGGGGATGCTTTGTGGTGAGGTGGGGGGTGGAGGGGGGTGCGGGGTATCCAACTAGAGATACATAGTGTGTTTTGTGTCTTTGACTTCCCATCGTCCATAATTCAGCGTCGGACCTATGTAGCGTTTTTGTTTTTCTGGCATTTAAGTCATAAATACTGCATTTTCCTCCGGCCTTCATGAAACTTTCAGCATATGTGTTTATAGGACTTTTCCTGCCAGGGCTGGGGTAGGCCGCTGCAGAGTGTCTGTGTTGTGGTGGTGAGGGGGGGAGGGGGGGGAGGAGGGGAGGAGGGTCAGGGTGGCTTCCCCCTTCGTTAAGAGGATTGCTGAGTTGCTGATGAATGTGCCCGGCTTTCATTGTCCCAACAGTATACTCATCATGAAAGTGATCAGGAGGAGTCGTCATAACAGCACCGAGCAGAGAGCAGTCCCTCCCTCTCTCTCTCTCTCTCTCTCTCTCTCTCTCTCTTACTCATGTCTCTCTCTCTCTCTCTCTCTTACTCATGTCCCTTTCTGTCCCCTTACTCATTTCCCTTCTCTTTCTTAGTTTCTTGTTTTTTTCCATTCTGCTCCGGCCGTCAACATGATCATGGTTTCAGATGAGAGCAGTGCCCTTGGCTGTACTGTTTGTTTGGCTAATGTTAGCATTATCCTGAAGAATTCTCATGTTTTGGAGTCCAGTCCTCCTCTGGCTCCTTTCTTACTTCTCGTCCCCCCCTCCCCTCCCCTCCCCTCCCCTCCCCTCCCTCCTCTCCCTCCTCTCCCTCCTCTCCCTCGCCTCCCTCCCTCCCTCCCTCCCTCCCTCCCTCCCTCCCTCCCTCCCTCCCTCCCTCCCTCCCTCCCTCCCGTCCCTCCCTCCCTCCCTCCCTCCCTCCTCCCTCCCTCCCTCCCTACCTCCCTCCCTCCCTCCCTCCTCTCCTCCCCCACAGCTGGCCAAACAGGAGAAGCAGCAGCAGCGGAAGGAGAAGTCTCGCTCCAAGGCTGCCTGCGAGGCGGGCAAGGAGAAGGGCACCCCCGCGCCCCAGACAGGACCCCAGCGCCAGCAGCGGCGCCGACGGGGATGTGTCCTCCGAGAGGGAGCCCTAGAGCCAGGACGGTGGGCCCTGGGGGGGGGGGGGGTCTCCATACTTTACCTTCCTGGCTGGGAGGGTGGAGGGAGGAGGGGTGGGGAACTGAATAAACCCCAAGATGGCAGCATCAGCAAGGCCTCAGCTCCTTACATAAGGCCACTTTGTCTGACTGGGAACGAAAGCACTGGCCAGAGAACCTGGGGACCTGAGGGAGGGAGGGGGGAGGGGGGAAGGGTTTGCGGGGAAGAGAGAGAGAGCGGGAGAGTCGGAGGGAGGGAGGGGAGGAGGAGAGAGGTGTGACGGATCGAGAGAGCTCTTTCGTGGGCACTGCACAGCCAGCAGTTTCCAGGGATGTGTTGGGAGTGTTCAGGGGAGGAGGCGGTGGGGCGGTGGGGGGTTGGGGAGGGGAGGGGGGGAGAGATTTGGAAAGTGGAGAGATGTCAAACAAGGACTTCGCTGCGTTCCGTCCCTGAATCTTTTAACAGGTCGGAGCGGCTCCCCAAGGTTTGCTTAGGATGACTTAAACATGAAGCTGCCAAGTGTTCCTCCTGCTCCTCCTGCTCCTCCCTGTCCGCTCATCCTGTCCTCCTCTCTGCTCCTCTCCACTTCTGCTCCTTTCTGCTCCGCTCCACCTCTGCTCCTTTCTGCTCCTCTCCACCTCTGCTCCTCCCCCCCCTCTTCTCCTCTCCTCCCCCTTTTTTCCTCTTCCCTCCTCTCGTCTCTCCTCCCCTATCCTCCTATCCTCTCTGCTCCTCTCCGTTCCTCTGCTCTCCACATCTGCTCCTTTCCTCACCTCCTCTCCTCCCCCTTTTCCCCTCTCCTCTTCCTCGCCTCCTCTCCTCCCCCTTTTCCCCTCTCCTCTTCCTCCTCTCCTCCCCTATCCTGAACTCCTCCTTCATTTCTCCCGCACGACCGAGTGGTCATTGGCTAGCGAGCATGCGGGGGCCGTCTGTCCCTATCTCTCTCTTCCTCTCTTCCTTCCTTCCTGTTTCTTTTTCTGCTCCGATTAAAATAGCAGGTCGTTTTAGCGTCGAGTCAGTTCCACTGAAGCTGTACGAGGACTTCATCCGACCCTGAGCAGTATAAGGCTCCTGACAGGGACGTCCAGAGGAGTGATGTAGCCGGCTACACAACATGAATCCCTTCCTCGTAATGCCTTGTAGGTGTCGCTCCCGCCTGTCGCTCGGCAGAAACGTTGAGCATCACGGTGGTTTTGTTTAGTTCCTGTGCGCGTGGGGGGGGGGGGGGGGGGGGGGGGGGGGGGGGGGGGGGGGGGACACACGATTGGTCTTTCTCTTTTCTCTTTGTCCCTCTCTTTTTTTTCGAGCATTGACACTGTATGCAATCTCCCTCCTTCTCTCCATCCAAACCCCAGGCGGAGGGCCCACCCTAAACCCCGTAAGCACCTCTAGTCCTCCCCCCCCCCCACCACCACCACCACCCCCCTTTATGGGGTGTTGCGATAGGCTTAAGGACTTCAACATTAGCTCCATCTTCCATTTTGATTGGTTGCTTTTGCCTAGACAGGTCTAGGAAGTAGTGCTGTTTGGGGTTGGTATAAAATATGAAGCATAAATGTCAACCGAAAGTTGACGTAGCAAAGATGAAGTGGAGGGCCGAAGTCTGCAGGTGGGGGGCACAGGAGACCCCCACCTCCCCTTCCCCCCAGGACTATTACTGTTGTGTTTCGGTTTGGGCTCAATACTTTGCTATGTATTCGTATTACAGTAACACTTAACACTGAATGTAAGATGTCATCCGTTTTATAAAAGATAAATATGATAAAAGAAATGACAGAACAACGTTTTTGTTTTGGTGTGATGGAATGTGTGGCACGTGTGCGTGTGTGTGTGTGTGTGTGTGTGTGTGTGTGTGTGTGTGTAGTGTGTGCGTGTGCCAGTGTGCTGTGTGTATGTGTGCCGTGTGTGCAGTGTGCAGTGTGCAGTTGCGTGTGTGTATGTGTGCATGTGTGGCCTGTGCGTGTGTGTAGTGGCTGCTCTTCATGTAAAGGTGCGTCCTCTTTCCCCGCCCCTTCCTCCCCCAGTACCTCATCATATCCCCTCCCTCTACCCCACATAGCCATTACCCATCAGTCCCCCACCCTGGTATTATTTAGTTCATGGAGCTATTCCTGTCCCCTACCTTAGCGATGTGCTGAGCCCAGGGTTTCTCCCCATGTTGTGGGAAGAGAGCAGAGCACAGCCGCACTCCCTGGATAGGGAAGACATGACCCAAATATGTCTGGAGCAACCGCTGTGTGTGTGTGCCTGTGTGTGTTTGTGTGTGTGTGTGTAGCTACAGCCTCCGCGCTGGGTCTAGCGATCCCAGACTAGAGGTAACTGGAGGGGTGTTCTTGTGTTATCACAGCAGGGAAAGAAGGTGCTGTATTATTGATGCTGACGCACATGCAAGCACACACACACCGACCGGGAAAGCAGAAAGATAGAGAGGGTGATTGCAGCTCGGTTGGAAAAGATGAGGGTATGATTGTGGAGATGATGTGGGGTGGGGTGGGGGGTGGGGTGGGGCGAGACGAGGCGGGCAATCTAGGTATGTGTTGTGCGTGTGTACTTGTATGTGGAGAGAGGGGGAGAGGGGGAGAGAGGGAGAGGGGGATAGGGGGAGAGGGAGAGAGGGACAGGGAGAGAGAGGGAGAGAGAGAGAGAGAGAGAGAGAGAGAGAGAGAGAGATTAGAGGAAGCGGGAGGAGAGATCAACAGAGACAGAGAGAGGAGACAGAAATGTGGCTCCAGTTAGTCTCTATGAGAGTGGTGCCTGTGGTCATGGTGGTCTGGAAGACTGAAGCTTTGCTCACTTGGAGTCTCTGACACCGTCTCTCTGAGAGGGATATGGAGACACGCCGCCCTCTGCTGTTCAGGTTGGGAACAGCACTCAGAGGCCACAGGGGGTTTTGGAGAGGGATAGCAGAGGAGTGATCCCTCTTGGGGTCAGGGGTGACACATCTCTTATGGTTTCCAAAGACGGAAGTAGTTCAGAGTGAGCCTCAAGTGAACATGTTTACATTCCCGTATCATAAAGTTCAATGACCTGGTTGAATATCAAGTTGCACAAATCATGTTCAAAGCTAGAAACAAACTGCTACCAGGTAACATCCCAAAACTTTTTTTTGACAGAGAGGGTGGTTATAATTTGAGGGAACCATTAAACTTCAAGACACTGGCTGCACGCATGTCTTTAAAAGGTCATAGCATTTCAATTGGTGGTGTGAAACTGTGGAATGGTATGAGCACGGAGTTAAAGCAATGTCCAAACATTATTCAGTTCAAAAAAAAATTCAAAGCAATGATTTTTAACAGGTACAGGGATGAGGAAGAGATTTAAGACGGAAAGTATATGTATGTGTGGATATGGATATGTGAGTTGTACAAATATAGAGATATGGATGTATGAATTGTGTTGATGCATATGGTGGATGTATTTTTGTATTTCGTATGGACGTATGTAGTGGATATTTCATTTCTTTTTTCGTTTGATTTTTGTTTATCCTCGGGAGACCAATTGAGGGGTGTCCCTCATTTGTAACGGCGTCGAGTAAATATGGATATATTGATTGTATAAATATTAAATTAAAAAAAATATATATACATATATAAAAATTATTATACAGCTATTGAGCTGTGGAAAAGGGGTAGGATTAAATAAGTTTATACTTCTTCCTACTCCTTTTCAGGCATATCAATTCAATGTTATGTTTATTTTGTGTTTATTTTGTTTATTTTTTATTTGTGAAATCATTTGAACATATTCTTTGTGTTGTGTTTTCATGCTCTTAGTTGTTCTTTTTTTTGATATGTCTGAAATAAAGTTTAATCAATCAATCAATCAATCAATCAATGTTAGAACATGCTAGAACATGGTAGAACATGGTAGGGAACCGTACCATCGCTGACCTCAGAGTTCTGACCAGCTGGCTAGAGGATGTCCATCATCCCTAACTGATCCATTTCCGGTGTGTGTGTGTGTGTGTGTGTGTGTGTGTGTGTGTGTGTGTGAGTGTGTGTGTGTGTGTGTGTGTGTGAGAGTGTGTGTGTGTGTGTGTGCATGACAGATTTACCAGCCTTCAGATGTCCACACTTCAGCTGGTTAGCAGAGCTGTCCTTAGTTCACCAACATGTGTGTTTACTTTATCATCCTTTTAGAGATACAAGCACTGCTGTGTGTGTGTGTGTGTGTGCGTGTGTGTGTGTGTGCGTGCGGGGGGTGTGTATGGGTGTGTGACTGTGTTTATGTGTGTTCGGCTGATTAGGAGTCATTTCCTTTGTTTACCAACATGTGTGTTTATTGGATCCTCCTTTTAAAACACTGCTGTGTGTGAGTGTGTGCATGTGTGTGTGGGCGTGTATGTGTATGGGTGTGTGTTTATGTGTGTGTATTCGTTTGTGTGTGTGTATGGGTGTGTCTGTGTATGTGGGTCAAGGTTGTTGCTTCTTTGTCTCCATGTTTCCTGTCTACAGGAAGAATGACTAACCGATTTCCTCCTAATGCTGTTCATTTGGCTCTTAACTTTTCTCCATTGCTTTCTCCACTAGGTCAGTGTTGGGATTCAGTTTCTGTATGTGAGGGAATCTTCTTTTCTTGCAGTTGTCTGTCTTATTTACAGAACCATCTCTTCATCCCCCCCCCCTCACACATATTTTCTCTGGCCTCTGTCCTATACCTCCTCTCCCTTCTCTTCTCCTTCTGCACCTCTGTAACATTAACCCTTATGTTATCTCTCTCTCTGTCTCTCTCCAGTTGATTGATACGTTTGCGTTGGAGATAGGAGAGTTGACGCAGGAGATGGTGCAGACTTCTCCGCTGGCAGACTTGCATAAAGACCCTTTGGTCTTGCAGGGGTAAGTCTAGTCTAGTCTCTCTCTCTCTCTCTCTCTCTCTCTCTCTCTCTCTCTCTCTCTCTCTCTCTCCCACACACACATCTTTCATGTGTGTAGCTCCGTCTCCATCATAGTTTTTTTTTTTCTATCTATCATCTTAACTTCCAGTTTAATTTAATCTCATACTCTGGACGAAGGGTCTACCTGAAATTCGGTCCGTTCCATCTTTGGCTGCACTCGCACCTCTCTCTCTGTCCCCACCAAGTGGCAGAAGTGTCTGATATCCTCCCTCCATCTCTCTGCTGCCCCCAGGCTGGAGGGCGAGGTGAGCGGGGTGTACATCCAGTCTCCCGCCTGCGTGGTGGCGGCGGGGGGGGGTGAAAGGGATTCTGGGTACGACTCCCTGCGGCGGCGGATGAGCGTGCTGGACCGGCTGACGCGGACGCACCCCGTGTGGCTCCTGCTCGCGCTCAGCGAGGAGGAGGCCGGCCGTCTACTGCTGCAGCAGCCGCCAGGGGTGAGAGGGCGGGGGGGGTCAAAGGTCATAGGTCTCACCGACCGAGGATCTGTGTGTGGGTTAAGGGGTTAATGACTTACTGTTTAGCTCTCTGGACGATGTGAATGTGTTATGGAGCGGAGCAGACCTCCCAACCTGTAAGGGACAACTGAAGGAGTTGAAATGCCAAGCTCTCCCTCTGCTGACCAGGTGTTTGTGGTGAGGAAGTGCTTGACCCTCCAGAGGAAGATTCTGTCTGTCAGGATGAGCACGAACACGCCCGGACCGCCCCTCGCCCACTACCCTATCAGAGACAGCCAGTACAGTGAGTACGCCCCCAACACGTTGTTGCATAAACAAGGTTTGTCGTGTGTTTCGTGTGTTGATGTGGGTGGGGAGGGTCCCGTTAAGGAGACACAGGTACACAGGTACGTTGGTTTGGATGTGTTGCGGCTGTTTCATGTGTTGTGGCTGTGTGTGTGTGGGTCTGTTTCCATTTGTTGTGTGTGTGTGTGTGTGTGTTTACAGCGTTCTCCCTGGAGGAGTCGGGAATCAGCTTCGCGGACCTGTTTCGTCTGGTGGCTTTCTACTGCGTCAGCAGGTACGGGATGATGTCACTTCCCCTCGCACCCCTGTCCTCGCCTCGGTCTGTTTGCGGTGGAAATGGAGATGTCGGTCGGTCCATTTCCCGTTACGCCTCTCCACTATCGTTCACTCGGCGTCTCGACTTTCTCACTCCCGCTCGCGCTCTTTCTCTCCCTCTGTCTCTCTTCTCTGTCACTCTCTCTCTCACCCCCTCAGTAACTCTCTCTCTCTCCTCTCAGTCACTCTCTATGTCTCTCTGTCACTCTCTCCGTCTCTCACCTCTCAGTCTCTCTTTTGCTCTTCAAATTAGCTCCCTATTTCTTTCTGCAAACGCACCTCACTGGACCATTCCAGGGCAGTGACAGGGATGGATTTCCCAAGCCAACACGCCCATGGATGGAAATACTATTTGTTGAGTAAGCAGTGAAGTCCATGCCTAGGCCTGCACTAAAGACCCTCCCTCCATTCCAACCACCCCCTCTCTCTCTCTATCTGTCTTTCTCTCTCTCTCTCTCTCTCTCTCTCTCTCTCTCTCTCTCTCTCTCTCTCTCTCTATCTCTCTCTCTCTCTCTCTCTATCTCTATCTCTATCTCTATCTCTCTCTCTCTCTATCACTCTGTCTCTCTCTCTCTCTCTCTCTCTCTCTCTATCACTCTGTCTCTCTCTCTCTCTCTCTCCCTCTCTCTCTCTCTCTCTCTCTCTCTCTCTCTATCACTCTGTCTCTCTGTCTCTCTCTCTCTGTCTCTCTCTCTCTCTCTCTCTCTCTCTCTCTCTCTATCTCTCTCTCTCACTTCTGGTTTTGACTGTCAGCTTAACAGACAGACCTCAGGAAACAGGAAGACGGTACCACCGCAAATATGAATGTCCATCCCTGCACAATCATGGAGTCCCGTTTCTCCTGAGGAATTTGAAATAGACCAAAACAAGGGGCAAAGTTAGTCTCCCCAGCATAGCAGGATGCCATATTTCATTGCTCTCAGGAGAACTTTCCAGAAAACACTTCAACCTGTGTTGAGATGTTATGAAATCCATCTTCTTCTAAAATTAGACCTGTTAAGTGAAGTCATGTAAGCAGGTTTTTACAATAACAAAATCTTTCACTTCTCCCTGCGGTTTTCGTGGTCCAGCTTTCTGTCACGACAGCCAGTCGCCCTTGACCAAACATCCGCATCACCTTGGACACCCAGCACGTCCAGCTGGTGTGGTCAAGCGAGGACACGGCGTAGGAACCAGAGTCCAACGCTAGCATCTCGGCTACCTCTTCCTCCTCCGCAGTCAGCTAGCGTTAATATCAAACCCTCCTCTCCTCTTCCCCCCCCCCCCCCCCCCCCCACAGGGATGTCCTACCCTTCACACTACGACTCCCAGAAGCCATTGCGTTAGCCAAAACCCAGAAGGACCTGGAGGAGGTGGCTCAGTTAGGTGCAGGTACTGTCCACTTTTGTCTTGTGGTTATATTTTGTTCCGTCTGTGTTCACCAGTTACCTGGTGTACACAGGGCCTGGCTTCAGACCGAGGCCCAGTCAGGATATTTTCGTTCTCTCTTCCTCCTTCGCTAACTGAAGCGTCAGTGAGTCAGCTTCCTATGGAACGATGGATTAGCCGAATGGAAGAGATTTGCCACACGCACACACACACACGCAGATACAAAGATTGGTAAAGGTGCTATAGCAATTTAAAATATGGTTATTATTAATATTGCAAGTGCACACACACACACGCAAACACAACACGGCATGGATTTAATCCCGGCCCCTTTAATGCATGCACAGCTGCTTGTGTGTGTGCGTGCGTGCATGTGTGTGTGTGTGCCTAGGTGTGTGTGCTCCCACGGGATGTGGGCATGTGCCACCTTGTGTTGCTGCTGTACAGAGCTCGGTGTGAGAGGGAGGGAACATATTTGCATGATGACTCTGCTCTGGTAGCTTAACTTAGGCCGGGCAGAAATACACTCATGCTGGGAAACACCCTTTCCACCCGCTGCCATTTTGAAACAGCTGATTATTTTGCGAATTGTCTGCCGCCATTATGGAATATTGGAAAGTAATGTTTGAAAGCACATGTGTAATTTAAACGCAGACATATACCGCGTGTTTAGCATAGTTTTTTTTCTCCAAAAGTCAGTTTGAATTACTTTTGCTGCCATTGCTCATTTGTCCTTCACTATTAGATTTTTCCCGTGATATATTATCTGAGGTAGGCCCCAAGGGCAGGAGACTTTGCCCTGTCACGGTCCACGTAACTCAGTTAATCATGTGTTTTGACACAGAGCACATAAATTAAACAGAAATAATGGTTCAATTATTAGCTCAAACTCAGGGGTCACGCTCTGTTTTGAACACTGGATTCATAAACTAACCGGAGAGCGTTACTGTTGTGGCGAGACGTAACAGTAAGTAACTGCACATCTAGGCTCTTTCCTCCATGGGCGTTAGTTAAATCCAGTCCAGGATGAGTGAACTCTAGGTGGGGTGGAGATCAGAGAGAGGCTGGCTGTCTGAGCCTCCAGGGATAGTGGGAATACATCAGGCTTGTTCAGTCTGCAATTTCCCCTCTGTGGAACGAATAAAGGATCCAGTACACATGCTTTAGAAACTCTTTGGGAGATGATCATGTGTTAGTATCCTGTCTTCTACAGTCTACATGGTAGGAAACCTGTGGTTTCTTTGTTCCAGAGAGGTTGCTCCATAAGAGGTCTGATGGAATTCAAATGTCTCAAACCGGAGAGTTTCAATACAGGTGAAAGTGAAGCGACTATCAGAAATGAAACAGATAGAAATGTTTGATTCTCAAGAGAGAGACAGACAGAGAGAGACAGAGAAAGAGAGAGAGAGAGAGAGAGAGAGAGAAGTGGAACTAAGCCCAGCACTCAAAAGGAAGAGCTAAGGGAAAAAGGGGAGGTGCTGTCTGGTGGTGTGTCCAGCGTTGTGAGTCCGCCCATCCCTTTCCCTCCGTCTCTCCCTGCCTCCCGCCTTCCCTCCTTTCCTAGCAGGATCTGGGTGTGTGTCTGTGTCGGCTTCACTGTAAATCAGGGGAAACGAGTCAACACTCCAGCTCTCTGATTCACTCAGGATTCACGCAAAGACAGAGACAGACAGACAAATACAGTATGACCAACAGAAGTTTGAGACTAGAGAAAGAGGGACAGAGAGTTTAAGAATCACGTGAGTAAACATATGAATAGATTCCTTTTTTTGTGAGCTGTATAGTAGTTAGAGAATTTGGTTTCCTTAGTATCTGTTCTAATATGAAGGATGTCTTATTGTTTTCTGTGAGTGTGGATGGGGCTTGTTTGATATATTTGTATTTCCTGCTCAAGATTAAAGGATTATGGGAAATGTTTTTGAATGTATACTTGAATGTATACACTCAAGATGCAAGTTAATCATTCTCTGTCTTCTTTTTCTCGTGTGGGTGTGTGTGTTTGTGTGTGTGCATGCGTGTCTGTTACAGGTTTCTGGGACTCTGCCCTCGGTAGCCAGCGCCGCTCCCCCTCCCCCTGCCCCCCCCGTCCTCTGAGCCGGACTCTCAGCCCCCAAAGAGGCCCAAGAGACAGGCGGGAGACACTTAGACCGAGCGGCCTCCGTCACGAGAGTGCCCCCCCTACCCTCCGGTCCCGCCCTCTTCCCCCCTCCACCTCCCCTTCGCCTTGCCAGCGGGGTAGTCAGCCTGGCCAGGCGCTGTGCTTCGTCAACCCCCTCTTCCTCCAGACGCACCACCGCTGTCGCCAGGACCCGCCTCTCTCGTCGACGTCGTCGCCCGACGGCGGGCGAGACGGAGACCGCGCGATCGCCCAAGTGAAGGGGAAGTCCCGCACCCCTCCCCCGCGCCCGCCGCCCCCGCGCCTGTTCCTCCGCCGGCCCCCTCCGCCTCCCGTCCAGAGGGCCAGGAGCATGTCCGGGACCGCTGTCGCCCTCGCCAGACGGCCCCTCCCTCAGCAGCAGCGCCCGCCCCCTCGCCAGAAGGCCCCAATGGGAGTAAAGCACAGCAGTGTGTCGAAAAAAACGAGCGCGCCCATCCCGGTCCCCCAGAACGCCCCTCCGCCTCGGCCCAAAAAACCCGACATCGACGCCCACCGCTGCCACATCGCCCTCGACGACGACACCATCGCCGAGGCGCTGTCCCGCGCCAAGCTGCCTCCGTGCCAGGCTGCGCCCCCCTCACCACGCCCCGCCCTCCTGGTGCCAGAGAACAGCGTGGGGAGCCCCCCAGACAAGACCCACCCAGGACGCCTGCGCCTCAGCGACGAGAGCATGTCCACCTCTTCCTCCGACTCCCTCGATTTCAGCCAGTCGCCCGGTTTCCCCCTGGGCCTGCCCCCTAGCCCCGCCCACCGCCGGCCCCGTGCCCCCCGGCAGGAAGACAGCAGCGAGGACGAGGAGGAAGATGAGGAGGAAGAGGAAGAGGACTATGGAGTGAGTCTGGAGGACAACGACCTGGGCAGGGACATGCGGCCGCCCTTCAAGGCTAGGAGGAGAGGCGTGGGGGCGGGGCTCAGCAGCAGCTCTTTCATCCTCCCCCGGGCGCTCAAAGGACACTTCCGGAAGGTGAGCGGCGTGTTCAGCTCGCTGATGACGCCGGAGAGGCGTGCGGTCAAGAGGATCGCCGAGCTGTCCAGGGATAAGAGCTCGTACTTCGGATGCTTGGTCCAGGATTACATCAGCTTCGTCCTGGAGAACCGGGGCTGCCACACCTCTGGGCTGGACCTGCTGCAGACCCTCAGACAGTTTCTGACCCAGATGAAGGCTTACCTGAGGCAGAGCTCCGAACTGGATCCCCCCATCGAGTCCCTCATACCTGAGGACCAAATTGGTGAGTGTGTGGGTAGGGAGTGTGTGTGTGGTGGTTCTGAGGATGTTTAGTCATCACATTTTATTTGTACAGTTCTTGTGTGTGTGTGTGTGTGTGTGTGTGTGTGTGTGTGTGTGTGTGTGTGTGTGTGTGTGTGTGTGTGTGTGTGTGTGTGTGTGTGTGTGTGTGTGTGTGTGTGTGTGTGTGTGTGTGTGTGTGTGTTTGTGTGTGTGTGTGTGTGAGAGTTTTCCCAGACAGCAACGTGTTCGTTCGTAGATCTGTCCGTCAGCATAACACCTTAGTGGCTGTTGTCCCATGTCGTCGTGAGTTAACCTCTCCTAGTTTCCACATCTCTCATCAGGACTATAATGGAGAAGGCAGACAGATATTAGGGTCCAGACTGACAACTTTACCCCCTGACTGTAGCTGGGGAATTACCCCAGATATGACAAATGTTTCCTTTAGATGACCTAATGCAGTGGTTTGATTCCTGGCCAATACATTGAACATGCAAAATGTCCCCACTAATAAGGGATCATCTCTTTCTCTAACAATTTTCAGACAGCATGTACATGGGATTCAGATGAAAGCCTGTTTAAATCTAAATGAGCTAGCAGAGTGTCTGTTTGAAGCAGAGGTCAGGTTTCAGGAAGCTATTTTAGACTTGTGTGGCATGGCTTCACAGCCTGGTGGTACTGGAATACTGCTGCCTCATGTAGAACACCAGAACGGCCTGGAAACAGGAATAAACGGTTTGATTAAATACATACAATAAAAACTAAGATATATTCAATTTGAAGTGTAGGAGAATTACATTTAAGATAAAAAAAAATATTCCAAAAAGTATTCAAATTAAATTGAGATTAAAATTGTATTATTACTATTTAAAAACGTGGCCTGTTGTGTTTGTGGTTCGCAGCCTGTGTGAGTTCACGTCAGTCCAATGTTTGTTGACACACACAGTCAGTCAAAAGGACGTTTCACGTGGACGTAGTCTCAACCCGCCATGTTGACGTAAACATCCATCCTGAACTTTGCACGCGTGTCCGTCCCACTTGTTCTTTGTAAACAACAGTAGCGTGGCCTTGTTCTGCGTCTCTCTGTGTGTGTGTTTGCATATCTGTGTGTGCGTGCGTGTGGGATAAACAGAAGCAGACAGTTTGCAAACAGAGCTCACTCTAGCCCTCCCGCGCATTCACAACACAGGCCACACTAAGTAGTCTGCATGATTACAACCACACTTGTAACCACGCAAATATAAAGTACCAACATTCATATAGCCACTGAGGCATCATGTACTATTAACACCGTATTCACAACATCCATCCCTGTCAAAATCCATAGCTTTTGGAAGAAACACAAAAGAAACACACAACGTGCTTTCAAATGAATAACACGCTCAAACGTGCTGCGTTTTTGCATGAATAACACTTTGCTCCCAGAGAAGTTCAGGCTCGGTAGCTGCGTGTGTGTGAAGGCGAGTGGCATTGACGTCAAGCGTCGACCCACAGCAAAGGCTAACGAAGAATAGTGACGACACACATTTTATATCTAGAAATCTAGATACTTATATATATTGGAACTGGTCATCATGTAGGTGACACACTCATTGCAGATCTAATCTGCAGATCTAATATGCTGCATTGTGTAATCGAAGATTTAATCAAGATATGGGTGATGAATCTATCTTCATTACATGGTTTAAATTGAAAACGTATTTAAATTACAATCTGGTAGGACTGGTACTGTCATTCAGGGGGTAGGAGAGAGAGAGAATGAGACGGAGAGAGGGAGAGAGGGAAGACTGAGCGTGTGAGCGTTCTTCTGAAGGGAAGCAGTCGTTCTGGGTTTTAGGTTGCCGCTGAACTCTGTGGAGGGAGGGTGTCACGGTGAAGGAAGAGCCACAGTTGCAGGTCAGCAAAACATGACGCTAATATGTTGGCCGAGTTCTCACTTTGTGTGTGTGTGGATGGTGGTGGGACCTATCTTGCATATATCTTGCGTATATAAGGAGTTATTAGATTTTAAACCCAAAGGTAAAAAACCCTCCCTAATATCCAACAGTCCACTCTTAAACTCACAATGAGCCAGCCAAGCTAACTGCTTTACAACGGATGAATGTCACAATAACAAACAGAGCTCACGCTACAAAGGAGACTGCGGGGCGACAGGAAGTGTGCAGTGAGGAAGTGTGTGTGTGTGTGTGTGTGTGTGTGTGTGTGTGTGTGTGTGTGTGTGTGTGTGTGTGTGTGTGTGTGTGTGTGTGTGTGTGTGTGTGTGTGTGTGTGTGTGTGTGTGTGTGTGTGCGCGTGCGTGCGTGTGTGTGTAGTATGTCTCTGTCTGCATGTCTGGGTGTGTTTTCGTGTGTGTGTGTGTTTTTTCTAACCCCTGTCCTTCCCGCACATCCAGATAAGAAAGAGGAGTTCCGTAGCACTCAAGTCTACATAAACAGTCGCCCAGTGCGCGAGTCCACCTTTTATTTATTTACTACGTGTAACGGGGCTAAATCATCAAGCCCCACCCCCTAGTCCCCAGTCCCCAGGCTTCCCCCCCCCCCCCCCAGCCCCCCAGCCCCCAGAGCTGGACCTCAGCTAACCCAGAGCTAGTCTGGAAAACAGCCATGTGTGACAGGGGTAGGTTTGGTTCCAGGCACAACAAGCACAGCCCTCTGATTCCTAGAACCAGCTTCTGGTTCACCTTGTAATCAGCTTCTGGTTCCTAGAAATCCCTGGGTCTCGAGACATGGAGGCATATGTACGCATGTTTGAACGTGGCGCGTTGGGGGGATGTCACATGAAAATACAAAAAGATCAGAAGATAATATGTGTAAAACTGCTTACGTTGGATGACATCAGCGTTTAACCTGTGGTTGTTAAAGTTGGGCTGTAGAATCGTCTCTTTATGTTCGGGTTATAAGGAAGGGTTCAATAAAGGGCTTGTGTAAGGCTAAACTGTTGCTGGGACGATCAAAGTCTTCTCATCATTAAACATTTACAGTGGGACTAAAGTGGTTACTTTCATAGTTTCATTGGTTGGATTACTAACAAGAGAGGAATTTATGTCTTTAGAACTGTGTAAAAAAAGTTTTGGGTCTCTCCCTTTTTGTGGGATATTGGAAAAATGTGTACTAGTAACAGTGTGTGTGCATGTCTCCTTCTCCAGACCATGTCCTAGAGAAAGCCATGCACAAGTGTGTGTTGAAGCCTCTGAAGACAGTGGTAGAGGCAGCCCTCCATGACTTCCAGGTGAACTCTCCTCCCTGCCCGCTCCGATCTCCATCTCTCCTTCTCCGCCTCTCTACTCTCCTCTCTTCCCCCTCACCTCACCTCTCCCCTCCTCTCTTACATTGAAATGTTGTCATATAGCAGACACTCTCTAATCCAGAGGGTCTAGCATCAAGTATAGGGACATTCCACCTGAGGCAAGTAGGGCGAAGTACCTTTCCCAAGGACACAACATTGTGTTGACACAGCTGGGATTTGAACCAGGAACCTTCCTTCCCTTCCCCCAGGTGAGCAGTGGAGCCTGGCAGCAGCTCAGAGAGAACCTGGCCCTGGCCAAGGCGAGGCAGCCCCAGGACCTGGGTGTGGAAGGGGCCGTCCCTCCCGACCCGGTGGCCGTGGAGAAGATCCGTCACAAGTTCCTGAACCT
This sequence comes from Neosalanx taihuensis, assembly GCA_030340665.1. Taxonomy (NCBI): domain Eukaryota; kingdom Metazoa; phylum Chordata; class Actinopteri; order Osmeriformes; family Salangidae; genus Neosalanx; species Neosalanx taihuensis. The sequence goes on from CM059314.1 coordinate 2,651,955, forward strand.
GAGGAAGATGTACTCTCCTGAGAAGAAGGTCATGCTGCTGCTGAGGGTGTGCAAGCTCATCTACACCATCATGCAAGACAACTCAGGTATAGCTGTGTGTGTCTGTGTGTGTCTCTGTGTGTCTCTTATCTGAGAAATCTCCACACCTTACTCTCAACTCATTTTGTATGTGTGTGTGTGTTTCTGTGTGTGTGTGTGTGTTGCTCTCCCAGGTAGGATGTACGGGGCAGACCACTTCCTGCCCATGCTGACCTACGTCCTGGCTCAGTGTGACCTGCCGCAGCTGGACACAGAGATCCTCTACATGATGGAGCTGCTGGATCCTTCCCTGCTGCATGGAGAGGGTAGGCACACACACACACACGTTTACACACACACATACACACACACACACGTTCACACACACACACATATACACACACACACACGTTCATACAGACACACACGTTCACACACACACACACACACACACACACATATACACACACACAGACAAGAGACATGAGGTCTACAGTATGAGAAGGGAACTGTGCCTGTCTCCCACTTCCTGTGTAAAGGCCACAGATAAATGGATGAATATTTCCTTTCATACAGAACCGTCACAGTCCACATCATCACGGCAACCTTCATCCACCATTTAACCTGGCCAATTAGAACGGCCGAGCACTTTCATCCAATAGCCATGCGTCTTCACGCCTACACAAAGCCTTACTGTCCCACTCCAAGAAGCATGCTCGCTCACGAGCACAGCACATCACTGTCTGCTTTGTCAAAGAACCCCCCCCCCCCCCCCCCCCCCCCCCCGCCGCCCACAATCTCCACGTGAACTCGCACAACGAGGTTGAGGAAAGTAGCTACTGTAGGTTTGTCAGGAAACAGTTGGTTTGTGTTCCACAGGAAGGTTTGTTGGACCAGGCTGAAATGTGTTTGTTTCTTTCCATTGTGTGTGAGTGTGAGTGTGTGTGTGTGTGTGTGTGGGTGTGTGTGAGGGCCTTATGTGTGTCTTGAGTGCTTGTACAGTGTGTCAGTCTGTGAAGGTCCATGTTCTCAGGTAGATCGTTGAAAGGTTCGTCAATCCGTGCACTATTGTTTAAAACTTTCAAGAACACTTCTTTTCTACCTCCCTCCCTCCCCCACCCTACCCCCCTACTAACCTCACCCCCCATCCCCCCTCCCCCTGCCTCTAGGCGGCTACTACCTGACCAGTGCGTACGGAGCCATGGCCCTCATCAAGAACTTCCAGGAGGAGCAGGCGGCCCGCGTGCTCAGCTCTGAAGCCAGGAACACGCTGCATCAGTGGCACAGGCGCCGCACTGCCCAGCGCACGGCGCCCTCTGTTGACGACTTCCAGGTATCGCACCTGACCCGACCCACAGTTGACCCCCCCACAACCTGACCCCCCCATCCCCAGGTAGTCCGATCTCCGCCCCCCTCCATCCCCCCCACCCCCTCCCACGCACCTCCCTCGCCTTCTGCCTTGCTCTACCGCGGCATGCAGAACGTGGTAAAACCACATCAGTTGGAAATGACATGAGATGTGTAAGAGAATTACTGTGGGTGCTTCTGGGTTCTGTGCTGGGTAATTATCTTGAGGTCATCCCTGCTCGGTCTATGCGCATGTATACCTTCTATAAATCCCTCTCTGTGCTTGTCTTGTCTTAATGGCTATGCATGTGTCTTGTACCTCTGATTTGTGTACAGAGTCCGTTAACAGTCTGTGTGTTTAACTGTGTCTAGTGTTTCCATGTGTTTAGATAGAAATCGTCATTTTTTTCCCTCGGTTTCACTCATGTTATCCTTCCATTCAAAAATGGGTTGTTGTTGTGTAACTGATTGCACAATACTGCCCCTCTGGAGGGAGAAGACCAGTTAGTTTCCTCCAATAAACTGGTTCTTCCTATGCACATCTCTCATCTTCATCTCTCTCTATGTCTTTGTAGCCAAATCTCTCTCTTTCGTGTCCCTTCTTTCCTAATCATGCATGGGGATTTATCAATCAGTTGCACGGCTTGATGTCATTTATGTCCGCTAAATAGAGCATATAATTGTGGATGTCCTGCTTTTTTACGTGGGATATTGTTCCTGTTTCTGATCAAATAATCACGTTCCCCTGACCACGGTTCTCCTGGGGGTCTTCCTCTCCCACAGAACTACCTACGAGTGGCCTTGCAGGAAATGGACTCTGGCTGCACAGCCAAGACCCTGCAGGTTCACCCATACTCCACCACAGAAGAAATCTGCTCTCTCTGCGCCTACAAGTTCAAGGTCCCCGACCCCGAAAACCACGCTCTTTTTCTGGTCACCGAGGAAATGCGCCAGCAGCTGGCGCCAGACACACACCCTCAGCGAATCAAAGCAGAGATCCACAGCCGCCCCCATGCGCAGACGTTCCACTTCGTCTACAGGAGGGTTCCCAACCTGAATCTCTGCATCCCTGCGAGCCAGAACAATGGAAACTGCTTCTAGAACCGAGTGGTGGTGGAATCATTGTACCGTACTGTATTCTGTTGATGTTTATGAGGGACTGCAGACATTTCTAGAAGTTGTAGGCCAGCTCCATTGAAATTTCGTAACACTCTAATGTAGATTATATTAGATAAACCTTTATTTGTCCTCCAGGCGGTGGAAATTGCAGTTCATAGAGTGCAGTTAATGCTGTTAATGGAGTCGTGTGTTGTTTTTTGTGTTTTATTGTCCAGGCCTAATCTTGCTTTTTGAGACGATCAGAAAGTTGGAGATGAATGAGACAGACTGTAGTACAGTGAGCGTTTGTTGTTGGTTTTGTGTTGAGTTGTGATACTACACATGTAGTATGTGGAAGTGTGGCATCTTCATGTTAAAAAGCCTTAGAAACAAGAGGGGGGAGGGAATAGGAAGTTCATAAGGAAGTCTGTAGTGTGTCCTTTGTCGAGTTTCGACAGTTCCGAACGTCTTTTGAATGAGAAGCGAAGACATTGTGCCTTTCGCTTTAGAAGCTGAAGTACCTGGATGTCGTGACATCATATACTGTTTGCCCCCCCTCCCACATCCCACGGTACTTAGGCAACAATAGGACATGCGAGCATTTGAAAAAATGAAAGCGTTGTGATCGCACTGTTGACTTGTTCACAACTGCTTAGAGATGTATGGTTACCTGGACTTTGAAGAAGAGGAAATTAAACATCCCATTTATAAAACAAAAAGTCACTGTAAAGAAAAAGGGAAAGAATAGAAGGACAATAGAAGGAAGTGCCTTTGATGTCAATCACGTTCCCCTTCATAAACGTGTGTATCGCTATAGAAATACTGTCTCTGTATACTGTATACGTAAATGCTGTTATATTGTTTGTTTGGTTTTTTTGCTGCAATTGCTGGTCAACTGTAGAAAACATAACGTTAAATATATACATATGGATGTAACACCGATGATCAGTATGTTTTATTTGCTTTGGAACAAGTTAAGAACTTCCAAGGGCCTTCATTAAAATGGATCTGAGGAGTAATTGACTAAATCAACAAATTAGGTGGAGCATGTTCACGTTAATTTAATTAAGTTTGTCCATAATCTTTGCAGGTGAAACATCACTTTGATAAAAAAAAAAACGTAAAAGACTTGCAAAGATCATTTTCATGATCATCAAGATAATCAACTAAAGAGGCAGTTCCTCTCCCTGACAGTAGGTGGCAACATAATGCATGTTCTTAGTTAAGCGGTCAAACTGTGGGAAAAGAAACTCCACCAGTTCAGACCTTATATAAATCTATGGTTCAGACTCACGCAGGCGAACAGGTAAGATGAATCACGGTAGTACAGAAAGTTAATAAAAGTGTTAATAAAACTTGAATAGTTGAATTAGGCAAAATATCTCATTCGTGGCCGCTGTCAGTGTATTTTTTGAGTATTATTGATAGCCTATTGACTTGTTGCTACTTACTCAGTGGGACGGTTGATTTAACCGGTGAAGTCATCATGCTTCCTTATTATCGTTCTTCCTGGTTTTACAATCCACGCTGTAATTCAGCTAGCTTGCACTGAAAAATCGTTTATATTCATTCTTTACGCCTGTAATAGTATTTGTACTATATTGTACTATACTATACTGTATATATTTACATGTATTCATTTAGCAGACGCTTTTATCGAAAGCGACTTACAAGAGAGAGCTTTACAAAAGAGCTTCAGTCACTGAGCATAGCAACTTGATAGACTCCAACATAGAGGGCATTAGGTTACAAAACATACATCCTGAGAACCAATAAGTGCCAAGGGAAGAACTATAAGAGCATTCAGCTGAACATTATACAATATTTACAAGGAATTAACTAAGATCTTACTTCTGGATTTACCTTGGCAGTACTAGAGACTGACATTAAACAACAACACGTCAACTTAACACCCTCTTCACAAGATGAGCGATTCAGGAAAGGTGTTTCAATGTCGCAAGGCTCAAAGTTCATCTGAGCAAAGGTAAGATATGAATCTGGTAGTTTCTGAAAATATTTTACAAGCACCAACTTCGGGAAGGGATTCAACCAATTTTGCATTTCCCTTGACAGGCAGTCAGACTTCCCAGAATTAGTAGAGATCCAGAACAAGCTCAAAGCCATCTTGAAGAAAAAATATCAACATCTGAAAAGTGAAAACACAGAAGCGGGAAGATTTCCCATAGTGCGCACCGACCTGCTAGTTCGACCCCGAAAAGTGGAGGAAGTGTATCGTCATGAGTTTAGGCTCATTGAAGAATTAAACTGGAGCCCAATGCCCAAACCGGCCCTTGAGAAGTACCCCACGGCTGACATCTTTAAGTGTGTATGTAAAATAAGACATTTCCGAACATTGCTGACGGTAGGCGTGTCGGGTGTAGGGAAGAGTACACACGTCCATAAAAAGGTTCTGGATTGGGCTGAAGGCAAATCAAACCAAGATGTTCAGTTTGTGTTCCCTCTCTCTTTCTGGGAGCTCAACTTGCTGAAGAAAAAGAGACTGAGCTTACTGGATCTACTTCACACCGTGTTCCCAGAACTGGAACAATCTGGAATTCCAAACTTGGAAAACTACAAAGTCTGGTTCATCCTCGACGGTTTCAACGACTGTCGTCTGACTTTAGACTTTAAGAAAACAAAGAAAGTGACCAAGGTTGACCAGTTGTCCTCTGTGGGATGCCTTTTGACAAACCTCATCCAAAAAGATACACTTCTTCCCTGCGCCCACATCTGGATAACATCACGGCAGGCAGCCGCCAACCGCCTCCCCATCGAATGCATTGACAAGGTGACGGAAATCCAGGGCTTCAGTGACGTGCAGAAGGACAAGTTCTGGGGCAAAGCGATTCAAGATAAGAAGCTGGCAGACAAACTGATCTCGTGTTTGAAAACGCAGAAGCGTCTTAATGTTCTGTGCCAGATACCCTTAGTGTCCTGCGTTTGTACCTGGGTTCTCAACAAGACCCCCCCTAAACCAGAATGCTACTGCACACTGAACTATATCCTGGCAAATCTGACTCATATCTACACCTGGCTGTTTTACAATGGCCCCTTTTTTGAAGCGTCAACCATGTTGCAAGAAAAGCATGCAACCATCTCGAAACTGGAAAAGTTTGCCCTCAAACTCTTGGAAAAAGGCAACATGATCTTGCACGAGGGAGATCTCAAAGATATCGGCATTTCCGCCAGCGACATGTCCGAGTTTGCCAGGACGAACCCTCTCGTCATGAGAGAAGTGGTCGCGGTCGACAAAAGCACAGTCTTCCAGTTCACCCACCTGAGCATGCTGGAGTTCCTGGCCGCATCCAGCGTCATCCACGCGTCCATACAGTTGTCCATGTCTTCCGGCAAAGACCCCGTGGACACTCTGCTGAAGACCCCGGTCCTGATGAAGAACGTGGAGAAGACTCTGGCTTGCAGGAACGGCCAGCTGGACATCTTCCTCCGCTTCGTGGTGGCGCTGTCCCGAGACTGGGTGTCCGTCTACTGCAAGGAGAGGACCGCGGAGTACGCCCTGGCTGTGGTGGGACATGTCAAGGAAAAGCTCCTGGAAAACCCCACGTCGGACAGGTGCATCAACCTGCTCTACTGCCTCGACGACCTGGACTACGACCTCCTGCGGAAGCAGGTGATGCAGTACCTCAACAGCAGGAGGGCTCCCATCAAGTCCAGGTACACACCTGTAGAGTGGGCCTTCCTTGCCTACCAGGTGCTGTCCATAGCGGGCGGGCAGGAGGTCTTCGAGCTGGACGTGTCCACGGCGTCCGATGTGGCGATCATCGGATGTCTCCCGGCAATCGCGGCGTCCAGGAAAGCTTCGTAAGGGACAGTCATAGTATTCTAGAGTCTAATGTCTCCGTCTCTAATTGTTAAGACAAGTGTTTCCTGTCATAACCTTGGTGTTAGTCGCCAAGTAAACTTCAGGTTTGTCCAATGGTGGTAGCCTAACAAAGTCACATACATTCTGTTTCAAGTATGATACGTTCATGGAAACTAGCAACTGACCCACCCTCCTGCGTCCTTCCTTCCCAGTCTGAGGTTCTGTAACCTGACAGATGACTGCTGCGAACCCTTGTCCACCATCCTGGGCTCAGACACGTCCTACCTGAGGGAGCTGGACATGGGCTTCAACAACATCACGGAGCGGGGTGTGCGGTTCCTCAGCAGAGGCATGGAGGACCCCAACTGTCGACTGGAGAGGCTGAGTCTGGCCGGCAACAGAGTCACCCCCCCAGGCTGGGAGGAGCTGAGCCCGGTGCTCAGGTTTAATGTCTATCTGAAGGAGCTGGACATGAGCGGGAACAACGTCGGCACGCATGGTTTGAATTCCCTCAGCACCAGAAGGATCACCCCCAACAACCCGCTGTGCTCGCTGAAGTACGTTACGCCTCTCATTTTCAGAACAAACTATCAAATATTTGTTGTTTTTCCAGTTAAAATGACTTGTTTGGATCTTTCCACCTCCAGATATTTGCTTGTGAAATGCTAGCGACAATTCCTTCTGATAAATGTTCATCCAGGCTGGTGGTCTTGGGATGAACTGTAAATGAAAACATGCTCTGATTTTGTGTCTGTCCCTTTGTAGCCTCTCGTTTTGCAGAGTGGATGTGCGAGCCTGTCAGAAGCTAGCTGCAGTTTTAGATTCAGTTTGCAGCAACCTGAAAGATCTTGATTTGAGCATCAACAACCTCGAAGACGATGGCCTCGGAACAATCCTACGATCAATCAACAGAAATAAACTAGTCAAGCTTGAGTGAGTATTAACGCCACATTTCCATCCACCTAACTATTTTCCTGATAAACCTTTTTATTTTTCTAATTTGTATTATTATTTTCTTCAAAAGTGCAGAGAATTTCAAAGTATATATATTTTTTCTCAGCTTGTGCCATTGTCAACTGACGGAGAAGGCCTGTGATATGCTTGGTGATTTTTTGAAGTTTTACACTTGCCTGAAAGTCCTGAACTTGAGTAGCAACCCTCTGAAGGATGTCGGAATCTCCTACCTCTGCAAGGCCCTGAAGGAGCCCCTATGTCCCATAGAGACACTCAAGTCAGACAATCTTCCTATCCTGCTGTTTGTGTCTCTCATTCTTTCGCAGTCATTTTTTTTTCCTTTGCTCCTAACTCTTTGTTGCTTATCATTTGGCCCTCAGTCTTGCCAGCTGTCAGCTGACTGAGAAAGGTTGTGAGGCCCTGACCACCGCTGCGAACATAAACCCCAAAACCCTGAAAAACCTCGACCTGAGCAGAAACAAATTTGGGGATGCCGGCGTGATCAAGCTAGCTCCCTTATTAAAGAATCCACACAATCAACTAGAGATCCTCAGGTAAAAAATGATCCCTGTCAAACGAGGGAGAGACACGGGCAGGCGTACAGATTGGACCCTGTTTCTACCATCACCCTGTCTCTTCCCTCCAGGCTGAACGACTGTGGCCTGACAGAGAAGAGTTGCACGTGGCTGGTCGAGGGCTTGGTGAAAGACCCGTGTACGCTGAGAGAACTGGAGCTTAGCAACAACAACCTGCAGGACCAGGGAGCCAAGCTGCTCTGTGATGGCCTCAGCCTGCCAGTCTGCAAACTAGAAATACTGCTGTAAGATCCCCACCCCTGGCTTATCAAGAGGTCCCATCAAACATGAATAGTCACAATCACAATCTTTGAAATTCTAGAATGTCTGCCGGCTGAAAAGGGCATTTCATGATGCAGTTAATAATGACGTGATATCTTATGTAACGTGTTGCATTTCACATAGACAATCACAAACTGGGGCGTGTGGGAGTAAAAACCTTTGTTGTGGAACGTCAGCAAAGAATTGAAGTCATCGTCTGTGTTTGTGCTTCCAGACTTGTAAGCTGTGGTCTGACCACGCTGAGCTTCACTTACCTGAGAGAGGCCATTAAGGCCAACCCCTCACACCTGACGGAGCTCCACCTGATGGGAAACCAGTTCAGCGAGGTGGCCGTTCCCATCCTCACCAGCTTCAAGAACGACCCAAGCGTCAAGATTGCGGTCCTAGAGTGAGCACCCCTCCTTCTCCTCCTTCTTCTTTGTTTTCATAATACCTCACTGTAACTCTACTCTAGTTGTGTTCCTCACATTTGGGAGTTGCTTTTCAGCATCGACGCGGTCCTCGAGGAAGATTGTGGTAGCGCTGTGCCAGCATGCTGTGGCTTGTTGAAGATGGAGCAACGAGAAGCAGCCAAGATCACAATGAGTTCGTTTTGTTCTTGTTAAATTTTATTTTTTTAAAGAAACTTTTATGTAGCATGTTTAAGTCATTTGAAAACGTGGACATTTTTTGCATTGCAAAGTATTTGTATATATTTTTTAAGACTGCAAATTGTATTTGTAAAATCATCTCAGTGAAAACGTAATCACGTGCGTGATTGTGTGGTTATTCGTCCTGACCTCAATATGAACTCAATTCGTAACATTGTGGACGTCTTTCTCGATTTCGTCTGATGTGTTACAAAAAAAACGAGCCACAAGGTGGCGCTTCACCCCAAAAGTCAGCTCGCATTTGTGAAGCCGACCTGACTTCACCAATGAAGCGAAAAGCCCGAGAACTCATCTGTCAAGGCCAGTCTGGCTTTGATCAAATTTGCGAATATTTATGATGACAAAACACACGTGAATCCACTCTTTCCCGTAAACTATCCTGACACATTTGATCTTCCAGCAACGCAGCGAAGACGTTTCAGGTCATGTGATGCCTAGGAAACGCCGCTGACATAATCGGCGTGTCTTCACTTGTTCAGTCTGAATTCACATGAGGTTGACTGTGACTCATGACTGGAAGGTGAATTTTTGACAGTTCTTCTGCGGTCGTCATTCGTCCTGACATTGTATGATTAGGCAGCCTTGAGTAGTTCCCTCGGTGAGTTTCAACCTGCCAACCATCAGTCAGTCATTGTGTGTGTAGTACACAACATACACAAAAACACACACTCAGGCCTATTCATAGACAGAAAACCACTTCAATCACTCATCAATATGGCGGAAATATTAATTGTGCGTTGTTTTTAATGAGTGGGTTTTTCCTCCTCGGCCTCCTATCCAGTGTTGGCAGTTGACGTGTGAACAAAGCACCGTTTTCCACCATGACTGACAAGTCAAGTTACCTGTAGAACGACGACAGAGGCATGGCCTGGCTTGTTTACCACGTCTCTCATTACTCCCTGTATTGTCTGTCCTCCGAAACCCCGGTTCGACCTGTCAGTCAAATGAGACAAGCCTGAGGAGAGCTGTGGCCTCGGTTCTAACCTCTAACCATTCCCTCACGCACATCCACACACAAAAACGTACGCACACACACACAGCCATGCACAAACACTTGCAGGATGCCTGACCTACGCAAGTAAGTATTGCACGCAAGTCCGTTTACCTACACACAGATATACACTTGTGCACCTTAAAGGAAAAAGGAAAAAAAAATTCTAATGATACACGTTTGTGAAGTAACAATTTCCTGTGGCCTCCACCGGTGGTAATTACGCCACTCAGTGAAGAAGTCTTTCAGCAACAAGCTTAAGCTGACAGAGCAAAGGGTGGAATTTGGGGAATGTGGTTTTCTGACCGCTGCACTGGATATTAGCTGAAGCTTTCACTGCTCGACAGTTGAACTTATATGGACAAACAAGACGTTTGCCAAAGTTGAAAGCAAACTATGATTATTATTATTATTTACGGGTGGCAACTAATTCTTCGTCGACAGTTTGTTATGTCTTAGAAGCCTTTTCATGAGGGGATTATGAATATTTTCGGGCTTTAAACGCCACAACAATGCTAAAAAGATACGCAAGACAACACAAAAGGCGGACGATTGTATCAACCGAGACAGTTTACCTGCGTATGAGCTCTGGGCGTAGTGTGTACTGTTGAGACATGGTGCATTGTGGGAGTTTCTTTCGAGTTGAATTGTGGCGTCTGTGATCTCATGCACGATGGCCGGCTATCTCCACCCCTTAGTAACTCAGATAGCAGTTCCATAACGACTGCCAGGACAGGACGGTCCATGCATTCACCGCCTGCCCCTATCAACCCAACACGGGTCCGCCATTTCAGAGCCTCCCCAGATAGTCACACCGCGGCTACAGAACCTCTTATGCAACATGGAGGCGGCTGGCTTTGTCTGCTGTCTCCACAGGGTGACCGTCAAGTATCGGCCTCCGCAGACATTACCGCAACGGTCGATCCATATCTTTGCGAGAGAGTAACAAGAACATGGAAACATTCCGAAGGGGATTTGGAGAGTGGATCTGGGACACGAATCTAAACCAAGGATTAAACGTGAGGGGACATTCAGATGGTCTGATAAGCCAACCTCGACAAGCAGATACAGTCTACCACTGTGGTCTTGGGTATATTGCCTCACTGAAAATGTCTATTGTACGTCCTGAGCACTTGAGGCTGGTCCATTCATGGTGTGTTTGATTAGGGTGGCAGCGCCCACACCCATTTTTCCAGAAAAGCATTAGTCACTTAGCGGTTGTCATCCGAAACCCCAACGAGCACCTCATTGGCTCTTCAACCGAGCTGGCAACCTGTCACTTGCCGAAGAAAAACCTTGTCGGCGTTCCAGCGCTTGGCAACCTTATCGGATAATTAAGAGCGGTCACGCCCTGCAACCCCCCCCCCCCCCAACCCCCCCTTCCCACCACCACCACCACCCCTCTTTGGCAAGTGTATCTTCTCCGTCGCCTCGTCTTCCTCTTCGCCTGCCAATCACACTTATTCCACCATCTGTCTGGGACGCCGCAGATAGAAAGTGCCCTTAAGTGCTGGTCCAGGGCCAGCCTTGTTGTCTGTTTGGCCTCTAATGGTTAGAGGTTTGGAGTGTAAAGAGAGCAGATTCTTCTGCTAGATGTTCTTCAGTACAGGAACGTCCTTCACCAGAGAGGCTGGGTGCATTGAGACAAAGCTACGTGAGGAATTCTGGGTCTGTCAAATCGAATCAAAGCTTTAGCGTCGGTCGGAGCGTGTGCGTTCGTGAATGGTTGTGAGAGTTCTGACCTTGGTCAGTCACTGGGAAATGTCCATGTTTCTAAATCCGATGACATGTTCTTTTATGGGAATTTAAATGTTACTTTATCTCAAGTGTGGAGATGTTGGGATTAGAATGATGACCTGAGATGACATTTAAAATACCATTAATGTATTAGTTATGCATTACTGAACATAAAGTATTTCTGCACTTCAAAAACACATTTGTCAGAGGATACAAAGCTTTTTTTTCTCTAAAAGTATTGTGTACAGTTGGGTACGATGTGAATCAACACCACAAATGAAACAGCATACTTTGCTAACACAAAACGTACAATTACAGGATATAAATGAAAAAAATTCTCCTTAGCAAGAAAGATAGAACACTGACTGTTTACACTAGAACCATTTTTCCGAAAGTTTAGTAGTATGATTATGTTGTACTCTGTCACCTGGCCCTGACTAATCCTCTTTTGTGTTGTCTTAACATTTTTGGATTCCTCCCCTTTTCTCTGCTACGTCTGGAATGAACTTTTCAACCCTTCAACTCTGCCTCTCTCCTGAGGGACAAGGCCACTCCTTCAGGGGTTTTCAGCTTCAATGACATTTTAAGACAGTTGTCTTTCTGACACACACACACATGCAGACACACCCACACACACACACACACCTATACTGTCATGTCACCTCATGCTCAGCCCTTTGGCCATGTTGGTTATGCAGACAGTCAATGAACTCCCGGACGTGGCTACGTGACGTTGTGTCCTTAGGCGAAGCACTTCACCCTACTTACCTCAGGGGGAATGTCCCCGTACTTGCTGTGGATAAAAGCGTCTGCTAAATGACTAAAATGTAAATGACAGACACGTATCTGCGCTCTTTCACACAAGTTCCCACAGTCAACAGAGATAGTCAACAAAGATAGTCAACAAAGATAGTCAACATGAACACAACAGTTTGGCGATTTGGCAGTCTTCAAGAAGCCGATGCTTCTTGAGATATCATGCGTTGAGCTGAATCGGAATCCCTAGCTGACATACCCGCACACATGACCTTGTGAACTATGTGCTGCTTGTGTCTACCTATCGCTGTCACTCAGACACGCATTCTTCTAGCCGTCCCCCCCTCCCGCTGTCTGTCTGTCGGCCGGTCTGTCTGATTATGACGGTGTCCGCCCAGAGCCCTGGCGCCACTCTGTCCCCGTCCCCCACCTCAATGGGAGCCCTGCGCCACCACGACTGTCTCCTCCAGAGAGCATTGTCTCCCCCTCTGCTCCTCCTCAGCCTCTACTTTCTCTCCTTTATGTCGCCTTTCTTCTCCGCTCTCAATGGGCCGCTACCCCGAGGGCCACAGCGACAGCGAGAGGGGAAGAGAGGAGGGGAGAGAGAAAGAGGGAGAGAGAGAGTGAGAGAGAGGGGGGGAACAGAGAAAGGGAGAGGGACAGTGATGGAACAGAAAGGGAAGGGAAATAGAGTGAAGGACAAACAGAAACAGAGAGAGAGACAGAGAGAGGGAGAGAGACTGAGAGAGCACTGTAACTTTAAACTAGGAATTAGTGTGATGCAAATTGGGGTTAGATGTCAGCTATATCTCTTCTATAGACCAACAAAAAGTGTATACATCATTACTGCCAGGTGTAGACAATTTACAAAGGACATTTTGGTAAATAAAGAGGATGTCAGTCAAACCTTGTTGGCAAAATTATGCTGCAGGCATGCAGCAGAACACACATAAATGGCTTGGAAGGATTCGTCTAGACCAGGTTTACAGTCCCCAAAAATATTTTATATAATAATAACAAATAACTTTCCTTGGTCTGACAGCCAAGTAACAGTCAATTGCACATGGTATTGTATTGGCAATAGTATTGGCTTTTATGTATCTTTCAACTTTCTGAGTGTGTGCATGGATTCATAGTTGCCACTAGAGGGAGTTCCTGGCACTCGACACTGACTGGGGTCCCCCGATCCTGAACAGGTGCCCCTTCAAAGTCACAATGACTCTCTGTGTGATCCTTTGTACTAACCAGTACCAAGTACACACCATTGCTTACCTTAGCTTAGCTCAGACCTTCTCAATTATTTTTTGTTACGGAAGAAAAAAGATTTGCCGTGATTCGCCGTGACTATAAATAGTATCATTTGTTTATAAAATTTTATAAGTACACTTCTGCATAACACTGAATCCTTATTAATGTTAAATAAAACATAGATGTAGATCTACTTACAACAAAGGATAACTTCATTAACATGGTTTTTAGTCTGTAGCAGAAAAGATTTAAAGTGGATTGTGATAAAGTGCAGAGGTATTAATATATTCCTCTGTGGCTCAGTGGGTAAGCATGAGTGTTACCCAATCTGAAAGCCATTTCAGCATTCGGGGTTCAAGTCTTGCTCAGATCAATTACTGAATTGTTTAACCAATTTATATGTGTCAAGTAACAGTTAGTTTACACAAATCAAAGAATCATCTGTGGCTTAGTGGGTAGGCATGTGTAAGGCCAAACCTGACAACCTTGGTTCAAATCCCACTCAAGCCTATTCCTTTAACTTAATCTATCAGCAATAGATAGGTTGTCTAGCAGGGTGGTGGGTGGCAACCCAGGTTCAAATCCAGCACAAGGCACAGTGGTAAATGCCTAACATCCTGTAAGTGCAGTGTCCCCAACTGTCTTGATGACCACCCCTAACCATCCAACACACTTTCCCCCCAAGGTGTGAAGTGGAACAAATTACCTTTTACAATATATTCATGCAAATGTAATAAGGTAACTACTATCATTCTTACTTCTTAAATAATGTCTAAACATTATTCTAAAATGCTAGCTGCTCACCTCCCTCTGTTACATAACCCCATTATGGTAGATGTCAAATTTCCAGGGAGGACACGGCCCCCCCTGACCCTGGGCTCTCCAGGGACTCCGATCATCCGTGCCTGGGATTTGAACCCCGGTCGCAGTTGGCACTCCGAGCCCGCCAGTGACGTTAGTCCACCTGACTCTTCATCGTTAACGACCGGCAAACCCACTAGGCCACAGAGTCTCGGCGGTAACAGACTTTTTCTCCGGGCGTATTTCAAGTGCCTCTTCCAAGCTCTGCTTTAAAATGTGTCACCTAAATGCCAGGACTTGAACCTTCAACCTTGAAGTTCAGAGGCAGTGTCTCATCTCACTGAGCTAATTCCAGGTTAACATTAACTGGTTCTCTGGGCGTATTTCAAGTGCTTCTTCCAAGCCTCGTTTTAAAATTTGTCACCTAAATGCAGGGATTTGAACCGTCCACCTTGCAGTTAAGAAGCAGCATCTCATCTCACAGAGCTAATTCCAGGCTATCGCTGAAATGTTCTCCGGGCGTTTTTTGAAGTGTGTTTTCTAACAGATGCTTTAAAATATCACCTACAAGTAGCTGGGGTTGAACCCCCAACCTTGTATTCAAGTGGCAGGGTCTCATCTCACTAAGCCAACTCCAGGCTAACAGTCACTGGTTCTCTGGGCGTTTTTACAAGTCCTTCTTCCAATCTGTGCTTAAAAATTTCACCCCTACATAGCTGGAATTCAAACCTTCAACTTTCAGGTCATGAGGCAGCATCTAACCTCACACTATAATGTTCTTCGGGTGTTTTTCAAGTGCCTCTGCCAATCTGTGCTTTAAAAAAAAAAAACACGTGTTTAGCTGGGATTCAAACCGTATCGTTGAGAAATTCCTTCGTGTCCAACTTTTTCGGGGGACGAATCCATGTATGAGCCAAGCAGGAAAGAATTATCTTAAATAACGTGCGAGTACTACCCACACAACGGCCTTGCACAAGCATATAAGGCTCTGCTCGCAAACACGCTCATACAGATACACACTGCCTTTTTGCACACTCTCACAACACAAAAGCATATTTTGTAATCCGTTCCGTCCCTCCAACAGCAAGGTAATCTCTGTCATAACCGAGTCCTCGACCGGGCCCTGAACTATTTTCTACTGAGCAATCCTTCCCGCCATTGCAATCCACCGCAAGCCCTTCACAGTTGTGGCTCTTGTGCCACAGTCGAGGGGTGTCTCGTTGCGGAAGAAGAATTCACAAATGTCTAATCGCACCAACGTCATTTCAATGCATCACTATACTCAACTCGTTACTCAGTCTGGAAAAAACAGGCTTTCATGGCAACCTTATTGTGTTTCCAACGTCTGAGTCGAGATTGCAAACAGCCTTGGACGAGGGCTGTAGGTCGTCATTCGTCAAGAAGAGACAGCTATCTATCCTTCCCACACAAGTTTGGGGTTAGAGGGCAAGAAAATGGAGGGAGGCTCTCTCTCGCCTTTATACATCCACTCAGCAGTGTTCGATGACAGACAGGAGGGTAAACGGCACAGGTGAAGGGCTGGGTCAAACCTGCTCAGCATCTGGGAGGTGCAGAACCGTCTCCTTAGTGACGGCTAGAATATACATATCACACCCACAGCCTACACATCCACACTCACAGCCATGACCCAGCTCATTGTACAGAACAGGGGACAACGAGGAAATGAACCTAATTTAATGGTGGGGGGGGATGGATGGATAAAAAGAGAGAGAAAGAGAGAATGGCTAGAAATCAGCTCACGCTCATCCTAATGAATACATAAAGGCGCGGGTCGGAGACCCTTAACGTCCCATCAGAGTTGGAGCATTATGGCGGCCTAGTCGGGCCTTTGTTGTGCGACAGACGGGGGGAATATGAAAGCAATCTGTCCTGTAGCGAGGCTGGCTGCAGAAGCCCAGCCCTGATAAGGGGACCCCCTGGCCTCCCCGCTAGTGTTTGGTCCAACGGGCTAAGCTTCAGCTTTCTAATCCCCCTCCCAAGGAAGGAAGGAAAAAAAAAGTGCTTTGATTATTTGCTGACCAATAAAGCTGGAACTGGGGTAGAGGTGTCAGGGAGGTTGGCTGGTTGAATGTGTGGGAGGGGGGGTGGGGGGGGCAAGGGAAGTGTTGATTGGAGCGTTTATTGGGTCTTGCGTTTATCAGTTTCCGCGATCTGGCCGTCGGTTAATAACGTGCGAATCGGGAGGCCTGGGTGTCCTGCACTGCCTTTGGTTCTTTTGTACCGGGGGGGGGGGGGGGGGGGGGGTTCTTTTCTTTTCGCTCTCTTTCACTTTGTCTCTCCCGCTCTCTTCGCTTTTATCAGCGTAAAACAACTACTTCAAAATGGAGGAAGGCTGAAAGGGCCTAATCCTGGCGTTGGGAGAGGTTAGGTTCAAAGGCTCTGGAGGTGCCACTCAGATTGGGGTGGTTGGAGAGTGTTACCAGCAGCCAATGACTGGACTCTCACCATTGCCCCAAACCTTATATTAATTATATGGCATCACATGCGTTCACAATGCAAATTACTATTCAGGTTTAGGAGAGATATCATTTTCCACTTTAACTATGCATAATTATTCTCCTTCTTCCCCCCCCACCCCCCAAAAAGATATGAAAAGTTAAAAGACGGAGAAAAAATTAATATATTTTGGCATCTTGCTATATATTTAGTCTGTTTGGGTAGCACTAAGGATTTATTACAGTCTGTCACCTTCTTCACTTTGGGAACATTAAAGTCCCCCCTTCCCTGCATCTTCCTCTAATTAAAGTGTTTTTTGTCACACTCAGATCCGTGGTGTGAAATCAAGTTAGCAGTTGATGTAAGAACCATGGAAAAAATCAAACACTTTGTTCATCAGAAAGACAGGGACTTCAATCACTCAGAGCTCATATATATGTTCCCATTGTTGAGTTTGCTATCTGCATGCTAAGCCAATTTTCTACTTAAGTCTCCCAGCTTTAAAAAAAATGTTATTTGGTTCCATATGTGGTCTTAATTCTTACCCCTCACTGATAAGCACAACCATGGCAGACAGAGAAAATATATGCCCAATTATAGAGGAATTTAAATTCCAAATCGTTCTTGGGAGGACCAAATAATAATGTTAATAAAAAGTAAAGGGAAAATGTATTTTCGGGGATGCGATGGTCCATTCCAAATGCCAGAACCCTGTTCCCTGTGGACCACTGGGCTCAATGATTCAATGTGTTTAATACTCAACCTCTAGGACTCTGAGGCAAAGAGTGAGGAAAACAGGAAAATTGAATGTGTGAGCTGACTCGTGACAAAAATCAGAGGATTTTCTCCACCATCTATGACTATTTTGTTAATCCTCATATTTCCAGCCGTTTTCCAGTTTTGAATGTGGCTTTAAGCCGTGAAACATGCTGGCATAAGGGGTTACCAGAAAACAAAAGTCTGTTTGGTTAATATAGGCTATTGATATCACTAAATACCACTATCAAGTACATCGTCCAGCTGGGTCGAGGCCTGTGCATATGTAGTAGGCAACAATGGTTCAAGACCCAGGGATCCGGACCGGGGCCCAGGCCAGCTGCAGCTGGCCAAGCCAAGGCTAGGGCTCTGTGTCTGGGGCAGGTGTGGCTCGATGTGGGCCTGTCTGGTGCTCTCGTGTCAGAGGGGGTAGGCAGACCTGGCAAAGGCCTGGTTCTCTGTGGTTTGCTGTCAACATAGTGCCACCTGGCCCTGTAACCCCCCTTTCAGCCCCCCTGGGGGGGCGACAGGATCTGGTCCAGGGGGATAACAGAGCAGGAAAAAGAATCCAATTCCTTATCCCGCCTGGCAACTGACTTAATTCCATTTTTGGCAGCCCACGTTGAGGCTGTCTCTCACTGCCTGCAGCTCTCCTCTGGCGCTCGGGACCGGCTGGTTTAAGGATAGACGCATTTCTTCTGAGCGGAATTCCTGTTTCAGGAGCATTCCGCAAAGTTCCGTGTGATAACTTCCCTTAGGATTTGTGTGTGGGGGGGGGGGGGGAGACTCCTTGCCAGGGGACCCTGTCAGGACCGTCCACAGCGCTGATCACAAGGTGTCTCCTCCATCACACCACCACCCCCCATACTCCCCTTCCTCCGATCTCAGTCCCCCCTCCCTCCCTCTCCCCCCCCCCCCCCTCCCCCGACTGCAGTCACCAAGCACACATCACAGGACATCACAAAGATAGCAACAGTTCCAGTCCACTCCCCCTCTAAGGGCCACCGCCGAGCAGGCCAAATTGAAAAGGTGGGGCCAGGGCCCTGGACCATGAAAGAGGATAGAAGGGGAAGAAGAGAGAGAAAGAGAAAAAGAATGGAGAGACAAGAGACAGAGGGGCGGCCGGCCTTAAAAGGACCCCATCCTGATCACTTAAGAGACATGAGAGGAGGGGGAGAGGGGAGAGCGAGTGACGAGGGGAGGGGGAAAAAGAACAGAGAGAGACAAATTATTAACACTCCCGCGGCCACTTTTAAGGCTACAAGGGTGTCGGGGGGAGGGGGGTGTGGGGGAGAGGGGGGCGCAAAAGAGGTGCGGGGGTGCAGAGGGCAGAGAGGGAGGAGGGCACTGATGTTTCACCCAGTGGGCTTGCCCTCTCCTTTAATTAGCCACCGGGGCTAAATGAAACTGGGGAGGAGGGGTGACCCCATTCTTGCACTGTCACGTCTCCCCTCAAATACTGCGCAGGGTCGGTTAGGTAAACCCAAAGGGTTGCCCCCATGCTGAGTGGCCTAGCTCGTCCACCCCTTCAGCCCATTCTGTTGTTTTTGTAATGAGACAATCCAATGACATGTTTTTCTGCTGAAGCGACGTCGCTCTTTTGGTGAGGTGAAAAGGATGGGCCGAAAATGAAGCTACCGGAAAGCAGTTGGTTTGTCCAACTTTCCTGACTAACGATGACATCCCATAATGTGAATGGCTTGATGGAGACCGAGACCCAGTTAGCGGCTCAGATAGAATCAGAGAACTGCACCATGTAACCACATATCTGCTTACATCCCTTTTCATTCACTGGTGGCTTTTGCCTGCCGGCAATAACACAACATCAGAGTCAAGGTCAGAGAAAACAGCACTGTATTGCTGAGTCAATTGTCCTTGATATGAAACGTGTGTGTGTCTTTTTGTACGTGCATATGTGGCTCTGTCACGTGCCTCTTGTCGTATCCTGTGGTGAAGTCCATATGTCACTGCACTCATTCAAATTGATTCAATTTAACTGAGATCTCCTCTAGATTGCGAGCCTTCGAGTCTTGAATTCTTTATTTTATAATTTGCTCTTAATCGCCTTCCTCTAAACTAATGATAAGAGCCGATCTCTCCGTAGGCTAAAGCCCCTCATTGTGAGCCCTTAAAGCTCTTAAATAAATAAGATTAGTGCATATCCCATGCAACATTTGTGAATAAAAGCAGTCATATCTGATCTTCTCCCGGAGCTGTCTTATCAGCGTCTTCTCTAAATGGTCAGAATCTCACCTCTCCTCTCCTCTCCTGTTTGTCCATCACTCCATCTCTTTCTCTCTTTCTCACATTCACTCTTGTTGGTGTATTCATAAGAGTACCCATGGATAAACTGCAATAAAACTGGGAGATGGATGGCAAAAAATACCATACCTCCGGGCTCTTAAAAAGAGTAGGCATATTACTTTCATGGGATTTTTAGACCACAAACTCTCTCAATCTGAACTCAACATTGCTTGCTCCCATGGAGCAATGACCTCGCTAAAACTTGACTTCCTTGAGGAAAAATATTCATCCAGGCCATATAAAGCCCGTTGACTGTCTTTCGGACACATTAGCTGCCGTCTTTGGTACCTGGCCTTAAAACGCCAGTGTTTATTTATGTTTGGCCGGCGTTAATCCCAGGTTCCTTGTGTTGCGCTGAGCTGTCTGTCAAACTATGACAGCAACACCGAAGGGCACCTCCGACCTGGGCTCTCGCACGCGTGTAGGGACACGCTGCAACACACTACGACAAAGTTTACCACAAACAAATAGATTCCTTTCTTTGCCGCAATTAGTTCTACGGCATCAAAGTGAGAGGCTGGGTTTGCACACCCAACCAAACAAGATACCGCCTCAAGATTTAGGGAGAATTTGTCATTATTTACTATAAACATTACCTGCTTGGATGAAACCGGTGTCAGTAAAGACAGAAGTCAAAACTTCTTTTGATCTCTAGATTGGAAAGTCTTGCTTCTTCATTGTTCACGTTAGTAATTATTCAATTTAGCTTTCATCCATAGCAACAAACAAATACTTAAATACCTCGATATTGGTAGTTTTGAGAAATGAATACAGAATATTATTTACATCACATGTGAATACATATGTAGAGTTATGTGTAAGCCTGAATGTATTAATTAATATAGCCTATTCATTGACGTCACAAGAAATTGTGTCAGATGACATGAAAAAAACACTATTCTTGATACACACCGAGAATAAACTGGTGTGTTTTTTTTTTTTTTTTAAGCAATAGCCTAGGTGTATCAATGTTTGGGAATGGACTTCAATGAACAGCTCTTTTAGAGTGCTCACATTCCCCACAACACTCCAAGACTCAAGTTAATGGGGATCGCCTGTAAGGCACTGGTATTGAAAATGTTTTTTTCTTCCCTTAAGTGTTAATCCTTGGGAAACTTCCACCCGTATCGGTTTGTTTGAACCGAGCCACTGGCTATCCAACTAAGCACGGCCCCCAGTCATCTGAATCATTAGATTAGGCTTAGGCACAACCCAACAAAGAGATTCCCTATCGCCATTTGTTTCAAGGAGAGGCCCTGGTTTAGCTCCCAGATTCTCAGAAGTAAGAGGTACTTGGAGACATTACTTCCACGCAGGGAATCCTCCACGATCTGCTGACTTCTGAGCGTTAAACTTTACGTGTGCGCATTCGGTAACAGCTTGCCCGATATGTTTGGTCAAGGGGATGTCAACTTGGAAGTTTTTCGAATCTCATCGGAACTGCATCAAACCATGAGAAACTTGTACTTCTATATCAGTAGAGTTTTTTGTTTGTTTTTAAACACCCTGAAACACAACATGGGCAACTCACAATGTCCCCTTTTGTCCTCATGCAAGCATCTCGTTGTTGCTTTTTCCTTTTAACAATGCCCCCCCCCCCCAACCCCCATTGCTGGCTGACTTGACGCGTTCTTCGAGGAATAACGAGTTGAGGAATATTCATGGCGGAAACCTCCAGATTTGCTTTTTAAGTAGCGGAGGAGCCATTTTGTATGAGAAGGAGTCCTGGACATGTCAGAGATGTTGACAGTCTGTGCTCAGGATTAGTGGGACCGCGGCACGGCGATCCCTAATCCCCCACTGTATCGTAATCTATTTACCCACCATGCAAAGGGGATTTCCATATGAAAATATACACAAGGAGCCGTATACTGGAAGTGCACAATATCAGAAACCATGATTTGGCTTTTCTCCTCTTTATGTGTTGTTCCCCCCCCCCCCCCCCCCCCCATCTCTAAAGTAACACTGCTGGGTGGTTGTGTTGTGAGGGGAAAACGGGACGGTCCTTTGGGTCCTCTTAGAAAAACATATTAGAAGTGTAGGGGATCTTGTCAATTATCAGCATTTGGTTCTGACAAGGGCTCAACAACGACATGGTGGTTGAAAAGAAAAACAACGTGCTCTAGTACAGGTCTGCAGGACGCAGGCCTATTTATGTTAACAAATCTCTTCGCAGAGATTGTCTCTAAAACTAAACAAAAACGTAAATTTCTTCTCGTACCAAATTGTAAATACAGCACAACATATTGTCCTATATTCACAATTTTACTTGAATTCTAATTGAACATATTGAAAATATGATATTTATTCAAAAAAATACTAATAATGATTACTTCCACTGCATTTGCGGTGTGAAGTACCAGACGTCTGATAACCGCCACGAGAGAAAAAAATGAAGCGTTGACCATTCACCGATGGCAGCTTCCAAACGGCTGGCCCTAAAGAGTCTGCTGCGGCTGTTATTCGAGGGGATGACCGTTGGCTAGAACCCGTATACCCATCCCACCTCCTCAAGCACACCGCCCTCCTACACACTCATCCTGACACGCTAAAGTGCAGACGCCTGTCACGGTTCAAGTCGCGGACGCCTCCTCGGCGCAGGTCACCAACAGGTTTCGATGCAATCAAGGAAGTAGCTTGGCCACGTCCCCACTGTGAATAATTTAGGTGTGGGACAGGAGCCCGGCCCAAAGTGTCTGGTTCTTATGCCTACATGAGTGCCTACTTGAGAGGTTACTTTGATGTATTTCTAGAGCATAGGACTTCTCCTTATTAGGAAAAGGAAGCGTATCCGTCGGAATGAACTGTAGCCAAGAGGCCTGAGGTTTCAACTGTACTCTGCAAGTCGAAGGAGTTGTTTTTATATGTGCAGAAAGCAAAATGCATGGGAAGACATTCATCATGCTTCGAAAGCCTGTTCCACTCCAATTAACTGCCCAGGATGATGCCACATGAATCATTTCAATCTATAAATGTACCTTTCATATAATTCATACATATTTTAACTCTCTCAAAAGATGTGATAATGAAATTTGGCTCATGAAGCAAATCTCAGTTTGAATATTACCCTATGATGGACTTCTCCTTATTAGGAAAAGGAAGTGTATCCGTCGGAATGAACTGTAGCCAAGAGGCCTGAGGTTTCAACTGTACTCTGCAAGTCGAAGGAGTTGTTTTTATATGTGCAGAAAGCAAAATGCATGGGAAGACATTCATGGTGAGCCAAGAGCCAGACATTCAAGAGCCAAGAGCCAGAAAGATACACCGCAACATATTCGATTCACAGCGCAACAGAAGTTTTCAAACCGCAAACGGAACTGTCAGCCCAAAGGAGCTTCCGCCATCGGGATGTCAAAAACAGATGTTAGGGATATGAGTGTTTGTGCAATTTGAGCAACCTTGATTGCCTGAACATGGCCAAAGATGATTTCTTCCTTGTTCAATGCAAATGTGTTAAATCCCAGATCTGTTTGCGGGAGGAAGGGGAGAGGAAGGGAGGCTGCAAACTGGCTCTGCCCAGTGGGACGCAACCCAGGCAAACACACACTGTGTATGGCTGCTCCTGGGTCCCATGTTTACCTAAACCTATTTGTCCAGCTGTAACACACCCGTGTGGAACACTGCAAGAGACGAGATGGCTGTTAATTAAAAGCGTGATTTTGTCCCTTTTTTTTCTCTTAGATCAACAAAATTATACACTGCTGTCAACATGCAAACATAAATGCTGGGATTCCAGGCGACATGTTTGCTAACCTGACCAGCTCTGATTGAAGATCTGTAGGGGGTTCTCAAGCTGAGATGATGTCACAGGAAAAATGCAGTTTGAAGCAGGAAAATCTCTGGACTTTCTGGCATGTGGTTCGTTGCGTGAGCTTCTACATGGCAAATGGATCAAATAGTCCATCAAATTAATTGAAATAAGTGAAACGATCTACATGGATCTAGATCTTTATATGAGTTCAAGAGATGCCAGTTCTTTAATAGGAGCGTGATTGCAATGAGTACGCTGCAATTTCCATGATTGAATGCAGGTGCACGCAAAATGAACATGTGAATTAAAGACAGTTTAGTCTAGTTCAAAAACTATTTGCTTCAATGTATAACTTTTTAATTAATTTCCTATGAATTCATTATTAGGAAAAAGTTAATTCAAGGATTCAAAGTTTTTTTTTTCTGGGAAGCAACCAAAGAAATATAAACATTCTTTCGTTTGCTCTCATGGCTTGGAAAACATGACAGCAATAAACTTTGCAACAAAGTTTTCAATCGTGTTTTCAACGAATCTTTATTATAAAGACACGAATGTACATTTGAAATCTCAATGGAATACTGACATTGCGTGTCTAATTCACATTTCTTTGTAAAGAACAATAGCAAAATATTTGACCTTATAAACAAGTGCTGCAATTAAACTTCCAAAATACAACACTACAGTCCGGACAACGAGTTATGAACAATATCCAAGTTGATTTCAACATAAATTGGAATATCAGCAAAATGAAAAGAAGAAAAAGAATTACGATAGCAGCGTCATGATTTATTAATGTCAAGTCTGATATGGGTGAATCACAATTGTGATTCTTTCACTTGACTTTTTATGACTAATGGTGATGATCTACTAATTGAGGGTCAATAAGAGTATTTAAATCTAATCCAAAATGCAATCTCCTGCTCCAACGCAGAATAAGGGGAGGAAGTAAGGCCTACATGAGTTGAGCTCAATAGTGGCTCATTGTCTCAAAGATATTCCTTGTTGCCCTGTGGGTATCTGATTCAAATTAACCAGTAAGGTTGTTCCTAGTTATAGCTGATTCATTTTCTAATAATAAAATAAAACTCAAGGCTGAATGGGCATGTCATGTCATCTGTTTTTTTTACACGTTAATTTAAAAGGGTCCTGGTAATTGTCTCTACTAACTTCTTAACGTTCGGAAGAGAATGCTCTTCAAAAGAATACGACAAAAACAAGAACACTTCTTCGAAAACAGAAATAAACAAGAATAAGAACAAGTCACAAGACTTGGAATCGCCAGGAAGCCTGGTCTTTGTAGTCCAAGCAATCCGAGGCATTGAAGTTGAGTTTCCATGAGGAGGCCGCAGCGGCCGCCGCCGTTTGTTCTTTGTAATCCAGACAGTCTGAGGAGTTGAAGGCCAGGCTTGGCGCGCTGTAGGCCTGGTGGTGGTGGGGGTGATGGTGGTGGTGCCCTGACGTCTGGCCTATGTGGTGATGCGGGTGGCCAGACATGGAGGAGCCCGTCATGGGACTGAGCTGGTGGGGGTGGTGGGGGTGGTGGTGAGAGTGCATGGGGGCCAGGTAGGAGCTGCATTCCACCCCTCCAAAGTAGGACCCCGAGGCTGCGGCCGGGTAGCCCTGACCGTAGGCCGCCGCCGTCTGGCTGTAGGACACCGGGTATGAGTTCGTTCCTCCACCGGCTGGTAGGGACCGCTGCATGCAGGAGGCGCTGGTGGGGGGAGCGGGGTCAGGCACCGGGGGAGGGGCAGGGGCAGGGGAGATGGGCGCGGGGCTCCAGATGGAAGACACAGGGGCGGTGATGGAGGTAGAAGTGCTCAGGCCTTGGCCTCCGTGGCCCGACGCGTTGGAGCCGGACGAGGCCGAGGAAGAGGAGGATGAGGAAGAGCCGGTGCTGGACACAGCCGGAGGGGTGAACTGGCCGCTGCTCTCTGACCCCGTGCTCTCCCTAGCCGGAGATGACTTCTTCTTCACCGGTCGAACTTTGGCGCTGTTCCCACTCTGCTGCTGCTGACGGCATTTGGCTCTTCGGTTTTTAAACCACACCTGAGGGACAGAGACATAGAGGTCATTTCATGAGACAGGTCAATGTCATAATCCAGATTTGTTTTCAACCTGTAAACCTGTTCGATGTTAAAAGTGCAGGAGAACGAATGGAGCTTTTGGTTTTTATATTATAGTAAAATGCCAAGCATTTGGCCAACACTGAGAAAGTAAAAAGGATCAGTCATTAATCGAAAGGGAATTCTCTGTTTGAATTTTAAAAAGTACATTCCAAGATCATGACAGTGTGAAGTGGTGACTTCATTGGCGGCTTCTACCTGGGCTGGGTGCCTACTTCCCTGTCTGCTGTGTACATTTCTCAGCTAAATCGCTGAAACTGTAGAGGGAACGGCCATAATTGCCGTATAAGCCCAGGAGAGGGGCGCTAAAGCTGGTTACATAAAGGCTCTCACGCCAGTTTCAAAAGAGGATTCAAAACTTCAAAGGATTGTCCCTTTAAGTGATTACGTTCGTAAATTATTTTTCGAAGCAATAACTTATATGTACATTATTACAGACCTCGAGTCAAGTAATATAACTAGCTAATGGCTTGACGAAATAAGTTTCCACCATGTCATGTTGTTCTTAAATAGAGTAGGGGGGTTTCATTTCATAAAAGATGTATATAAATGTCACTACAAACCTGAACTCTAGATTCCGGCAGGTTTATTTTCAACGCAACCTCTTCTCTCATGAAGATGTCCGGGTAGCGGGTTTTGGCAAAAAGGGACTCCAAAATATCCAACTGAGTTCGGGTAAAAGTTGTTCTTTCTCTCCGCTGTTTCCTGGGATTACCTGTGAAGGATTAGATTACATTAGATTCAACATTACACCGTCCATTAAAAAGTTCTCAACGCATTTCGCTCCAATAAATACCACGTCTCTCAAGAGTAAATATGGTCGGCAGAAATGGCCAATTCTTCGTAAAACTTCTTAATGTATACGACGGTCATTCAATAACTAAGGTGAATTTTTCGGGATAAGGACTTCTAATACAGATAGAAGCTTACTTTTTCACATGGATGTAATTTTGTAATTTGTAACAAAAAAATATATTTTTTTAAAGTAAGCTTTTATATGTATTAAAAGTCCTTATACTGAAAAATGCACCTTATTTATTGAATGACTCTCGTATTTGTAGCCTTATGCACAACCTACATGTATGAGAATACTTAAATACCAGGCTGTGGGCCTGTGGGTCAACAGACTATGTGTGTTTCTCTTCCTCTTTTCTTACCTGGATAACCCACAGAGGGGTGCAGGAGGTCCATGGTCGCTCCACCGAGCCCCAGTCCGTTCATGCCGTACGGGGCTTGTTTGAGGTAGGACATCATGCTAGAAACGGACCCGGGGAAACCAAAGTCAGCCCCCAAAAATATTTCCCCGATGTTGCTGTGGGTCGAAAGGTCACCTGTGTGGAGAGGCACGGTGAGTACAGGCCCTAAAATCACCTGTTGAACTGAGATCACCCATGCTGCCTTCAAACCAGTGCGAATCTAGGAACCTAACTAGTTCAAGAATATTTTTATAGGATCACAAGTCTTTATTTAAGATTTTATTTACATTATGGAGGATCAACACGCGAAAGGGAAAAGCATATTATGGCCAAATAGTTTTAAAACAAACTTGAAATGAGTAGAAGGCAAAATATGAACCTGGTATTTATTTGAAAATAATCAATATAAAGTAGCCTAAAGACGCCATATAAGGGTGCATGGCAGACAAAATGACTTAGTCAAATGTGTGGCACGTTCATTGCAGTTTCTCATAATTAATCTAAACTAAGCGACTTTCAGTACCTTGAAAAGCGCTGTATAAATAAAATGTATTATTATTATTATTATTATTATAAACTGGATTATTTGTACAAAGAAATTGGTTGGTAACCAAATTCCCAAACAAAGTATGACATGACTTGTTCACATGGATAAATGATATCCAATTATAAACTGAGGTTGCAGTCATCCATCACTACGGTAAAGAAATAATTACGGGTGAAATCTGTGTTAATGCAATTTGACACATGACTTATTATGGTCAACTGCAGACACCCTTATTTCGTTTTTAGCTGTTAAAATAAACAGCATACATTAGGCATCATGGATTAATTAATTATTATTGTTTATTAATTAATCAATTTATAATTTATTTATTAATTTATTGGATCAATATAAATTTAAAAAGTATTTAAGGGAAGCTTTGAGTCAACGGAGCTTGCATAAATGAGGTCATCGAGGAGTTTCCAATTAACTAAACTACGCATTTTATGGCATTAGAAACAAAAATGCTCTCTCAAGTGAGGGAGTCTGAATATTTAGGCCTTGGACACTCCTATATTGCATCAACTTATCTCCATGCTATGAGCGCATTTAAGGCTAAACTGTATCCAAAATGTATAGTTTTCACCATTTCCTTTGATATCCTAAATGTTGGGCCATAGGCTATTGTAGGCCTATACTGTTAAATTATATGGGTTATGGGTTATTTATGTTATATTATATTACGTTACGTTATATTATTATAATATATATTATTATTATTTAGATATTATATTATATTTGTTTTAAACTGTACCCCTCTATGTAGCTATATCTGGTATTAGATGGTGGTATTATACAATTTATAAGCCTAAAGTGACACAATGTAAAGTCCTGATTTTTTTTCTCTCCAAGTAACCTCTGATGGCATACACTGCAATCTATCTGAATCTGCATTTACATAATAAGTGGGGGTCGTTTAGATAGTTATTATGTAAAAGTTGAGACAAATAGGTTTGGTTATTCACTCCATTGGGTAGCAACAATCAATATATACCTTTAAATAGACCTACTCGGACCCATGCTGAGGACATGGACCGGCTGATGGATTTTTATTGAGGCGTAAATACTTGCCTGTATTTCCATAAAACGCAGGAAAGGGGTTTAAGCAAATGTAAATGGTTAAAAACTCTGTGCAAATGAACTCTATTACAATTCAGATTAGACCTCCAGGGAGACAATTAACAGAGCTGGTCTTATCAGCAAAAATAAATTAACAACACACCCCAAACACACATTAGGGTCCCCATTTTCTGAGGCCTCAGAGTTTTTGCTCTTCCAAATCAAAGTGGGGCAGCCAAAGTTGAAGTGTTGTTTGCATCATGTCACATATGTCACTGTGGTCAACCTTGATTGATATTTCTGGCGTTAAAACTAGTTTACTCTTATAACGAGGATGATTGTTTTGAATGAATAATTTACCCATCATTTGGAAAACATATCCCAATTGGCATAATGACCCAAAGTTAAAGATGACAAATAATAGAAGGGCAATTTCAATTTTCAAAAGTATGATTTGGCAATTCAAGCACCGTGATGCAGATAGGCAACATGTAGGTAAAATAAAAATAAAAATCAATAGAAACCATAAAAATATCGAAGCAATTTACCTTATATTTCGTTTTTGTTGTTGTTTGTATTCCCTGTCTCTGTGTTCAAGTCGAGAAGATCCCGTGTATGAAAAATATCCACATTAAGAAAAGTCTTGAAAAGGAGACAGCCAGGTGCTGCAATACAAATCGACGACTTGGTGCCTGTTTATATACCTAAAATTATAGGATTATATAAAAGGAATCATATAAAAGTATATTGCAACTGTACGCCCTTCGTTTCGAAGGCAAAATTCTGCTTTGAAAAATCCAAAACAAAAATCAAATCAATTGCATATTTGCGTCTTGCAACTATGGTAAATTGGCTGCCAATGTTGACGGATTGAGACTGATCCCACTCTCATACCCTCCGCTGATGTGAGCAGAGAGATACATGCTGAACCGCCCACTTCATCCATCATCCAATCACAGCGCCTGGACGTCCTCACAGGCGACAGGAACATCCAATCAACAGCGAGGGTTGCATGAAGGCCCCTCCCCTTCCAAAGATAAAGTCATTCTTTAACCACGTGAGCGCATGTAATGGATGAAAGTCGTTATTATGCTATAGAGAGGCCTAATATATATATATATAAATATACGAAAGTTCGACTTTGTTTTCTGCTCCAATTAGATCTTTACTTTATTTTTGTAACTGTTTTCGTTTTGCGTGATCGAAGGCAATCACAGAGCAGTTTACAGCATCTGGACAATGGAGAAGACCAGCTTGGTGTTAGGCAACCCCATTGACTTCACTGTTAAAATGCTAAGACATTATACAAGTCATAAAAATGTGTCACTGTTTTTTGTTGGTTTGTTTTTACAAAGCTACAGACTACAGGACAATCAAACCTTAATAGAATTTTTGAATGTTCAAGTGTATTATCCAGTTACATGGATTGCAACAAGGACTAGTATTGATCAATGAAAGCTGCATTTTTCATACAGGCCTGC
This sequence comes from Neosalanx taihuensis, assembly GCA_030340665.1. NCBI lineage: Eukaryota > Metazoa > Chordata > Actinopteri > Osmeriformes > Salangidae > Neosalanx > Neosalanx taihuensis. The sequence continues at coordinate 2,681,903 of CM059314.1, forward strand.
TGCACAACTTGAAGTAGTCCTACAAAGCTGTAGCTTTTCAAAGCATTTTCTAGAGGCTCTGATTTAACCATGTCATATATTTTCATGAATATTAATGTTGAGATAACCCCAACTATGATTTCCACTGCAGGACAGAAGCAGAGTTCAGTTTAACTGGGCCAACCACTTAAGAAAGGTCTGAAAATGTTAAGATCAATTTCAGTGGCCTCAATCAATGTTCAATAAAGGTCTTGTGTAATGGTGTAAATAATTTATTTTAACTGTTGGCAATTCACATTCACAATGATTTTCAGTAAAAAAAAGTTTCTGTACCCAACTGCTTGGTCAAATCACATAAAAAAAATATTGCAAGTAGCCTACACCAAAAATATTTAAGAAAAAATAGGCAACGTTTTAATAGGCCCCTACCTAATATTATGAACGTTTTGCAACACTCCTAATTATTTGGGTCTAGAGAGCTGATAGCTGATTTAAACAGCAGAGTCAAAAAGTTTGAAATGAGAGATGGCATGACACGTGACACAAAAAATAGTAACCCCTATTTCCTTGGCTAATCTCACAAATTTGTGACAACCTTTGTAGGGTTCTACCACCACACAGGCCTGTCAAAAGGGATGTGATCGATTGCATGTATCAAGATATCAAATAACAAACGCCATTGTTGCAAAGGTATTGGGGTCTAATCCCAAATTGCAGTAGAATTTTCTTAATACTAAGCCCAGTAAATCCAGGGGATCAGCCCAGTCTGAAGAGGTGGGGGTGTAAATGTGGTCTTTTTTAGCTTCTAGGATTGGAGAGGGTCGTGTATGTTGTCTTATTATAACCATGATGCATAAAGTCCCAAGCTGTCAGAAAGCTTAAGCAGGAGTTGCACTAGGCCCCTTTTTAACACACTCCACTGTCTGTGGGTGAACAAAAATCCTTGTGATCAACACCTGTGCAGTATTAGAGACTGACTTCAAAGTCTGATCATCTGCAGTGTCAGTCCACTCACACCTGCACAGGTAGGACACCGGCACTTGACTCTGTGTTAAGATAAGTCTGATCGTTTTTTTTGTTTAGTTATTTTTTTTGTGTTTCTCTTTTTTTTAACAGTGTTTTATATTGACTTTATCAAGGATAACAGACGCTAAACGGATTTTTTTCTTTCTTTGGATGCAAGCAGTAAGTGTTTCATTGCCCAGCGCTGGAAATATAAAGGTAATAAAAAGTAATAAAAAAGGGTTTGTCACGCACGATTTTACAATTATTTATTTTCAATTTTGTGAAAATTGTAGCCGATTGTGCAAAAATAATACGTTCATGATTGCAGATCCTATTGACTAATTTAAAATGGAAAAAATATTAGAGTTAATATTTTAGTTTTTCTTCTATTGATTTATATAATTATCAACAGTTTTCATAATCTAAGACAGCTTCTGTATGTCAATATCGCATTCAGGCCATTCCAGAAACATTGCCAAAAGTTGTAATTAATACACTTTTCATTGAGGCAGGGCAGGGAAAATTCATCTGATTTCCTCAATTCATAACTGTATTGTTGATATACACATGGATCAGTGCCAGTTTCTGTCACATATAACCAGAGAGAAGACTGCACATGTCAAAACGTCTTTGAATATGATATCTTATGCATGAGAGTGCTGTTATGCATTGTAGCCATCTGTGCTGTTTAAAAGTATTTCACCTTTTGTCAAATAAATAACAAATTGTGACCTTTATTGACCATTTTAAACTACAAAATCCCAATCTGTTGATTTAAGAAGCACAAAACTATATTTAAATCTTAAATCCTTAAACCACTTTTAATATTGACATAGGACAATGCAAATTTCCATATATTATAAACTTGAATATTTCAAATGACACTTTTTTAATTAAAGGATGATTTAATATCAGTACTACCGTGGTTAATAGGCTTAATACACAATGATAGCATGTCAAAAAGTAAACCACACATTAAGTTAAAATAACAACAAATAAAAGGCTTCAATGTCCATCTCACACTTACCCCTTGAGCAGAAACACTACAACATTAATCCAAGTAAATTATCACTATAATTACTACTCAACCCTTTCAAACTAAACACTTAAAAAGCACTAATAAGACTAACAAATAACCTGTCACCTAAAATAAGCAAAACATTGAGAATAGAAGTTGAACCCCATGAAGGGCACGGTTGTTACCAGGGGTTTGACCCCGGGGGCTGGTGACTGGGAACATGGGGAGCTCCAGAATGCACTGTATCCCTCACACAGAGCACATGTCTGGGTCTGTAATATCACCTGGCTCCTGTTCAATGGAGATACGAGCGTCAGGTCCGCCTGCTGAAGACGCTGTGAGAAACGGCACCTCTCACGGGTGCACAGGGAGGTCATGTGCTGACAGGTAGAGGGCCTGCGAAACGCACAGCTGTTCTCCACCTTGAACCAGGGAGCGAATAGTGAGCTGAAATGGACAAACTGAGTACATCAGTGGTGTCTATCTGACCTCAATATGAATGTTCCTGGGTCTGGACAGGATAGAGCATATCTAGATGCTCAGACCACATATAGAGGAATAGCCCACATGAGACTTGCGGTTCATAATTGATGAGGGGCCGAGGTTCACGTCATGCTGCAAAAAGTACTCTTTGTATTTCTTGTATTGTTTACATTTACTGTTTTTTTTTTACATTTAGTCAGTTATGTTAACAAGATTGTTGTCAAGATTGTTATGTTATGTAGTTTGTTATTAAGTGTAGTCCAAATGTCCTTTCTGTTTATTTCATTTTATTGGAGGTAAAACAGATTAACACAACCAATGAACTATTTAACAAACCCAATTAAGTATGAATTAATCATATTGGTTATGTTATCAAAGAATATGTCTCTACATGCCAACCCCAGAACAAAACCAATTTACATTTCAAGTGTGAAAATGGAAGAAATAAATCGATCGAGTCTTTGATTTTGTGACAGCTAAAGTGGATGAACAGGAAGAGGAAATTAAAATAGGATTATGAGTCGCTCAAGTCAGTGTCAAGTAAAATAATGCATAACAGTACGTCACAAGTCAGGCCGTGCGAGGAAGAGACAGAAATGGGGAACTGTGAGAGAGGGAGCGAAAGAGAGAGAGAGGGGGAGGGAGGGAGAGAGAGAGAGAGAGGGGGAGGGAGAGAGAGAGGGAGGGAGAGAGAGAGAGAGGGGAGGGAGAGAGAGGGAGAGAGAGGGAGGGAGAGAGAGAGAGAGAGAGAGAGAGAGAGAGAGAGAGAGGGGAGGGAGAGAGAGAGAGGGAGAGAGAGGGAGGGAGAGAGAGAGAGAGATAAGCCCAGGGAACAGAGGGGAGCATGTAGCTGTCCGTCACAGGCCCCGGCCGCCCCGCCCCTCTCATTAGGAGGGTAAACAATGAGGAGGAATGATGAGAGACACGGCAGAACAAATGAGGAGCAGGAGGGAGAAATCAGACACCAGCTTTGAGATGCCACAGCCACTCACCCAACCGACCCGACCCAAGTCACCACACCGCTCCACCTCCCCCACCCCACCACCACCCCTATAGCAACCCCCCCCCCCTCCAAAAAAAAACAGAGGAGAGAGAGGAGGGGGCGGCTGAGCAAAGAGTAAGGCAACTTCCAATCCTTTTAGGATTATGCCCCCCCACCACCCACCACCCCCTCAACCCCTCTACCCCCCTGCCCCTCCTCTCCTCTCCCTCACTCTGTTCCTTGCTCTTTCACTCTACTGCCCCCGGGCAATCACGTTAAAACTTGCATGGCCAGTGCTCATTCAGATATCCCTAACAATGCGCACCAGTGGTAACCATGTGAGTGTTGGCAAGCCACACAAGAATGCACAGGTTCAGTTCCCCGAGACCCTTCATACGTGGAAAAAAGAATTTAAGGAGAAAAATATATATCAGGGGCGACACAGCATTTCTCTGCTGCTTGGTGGAGTGGAAGAAAAACCGTCTTGACAGACTTATTTTGACAAACGTAAAACAGAGTTAAATCTACTCCTTAAGAGTTTTGGAAACGGACCCTGATGACTGATGCATCTTCAAATGTGCTGGTTGCTACCCAGGAATCACGGCAGCATGTGCATTTTAGATGTATTGTCATGTTCCAAATGCCATGCTGTATAATTATTTGTTGTTTGGGGGAGGGGGAGGGGGGGGTTCAAATTTGAAATGTTTAGAGCTGGCTTTGTGAGCTGTGATTGGAAAAGCACCATTTTCTAGATGAGTATTTGCTCTATCGGTGTACAATGAGGGTGGCTTTGCTTTGAACTCTGGGGTTACCTGTTCAACAAAGCGAAGGGCAGGATCAGACAAGACAGGATAAAGAAAGTGAAAGAAAGAAACCTGAGTCCAAAGGAAAAGACTTAGGGCAGAACAAAAGTTGATTGCATGTCGATGCACCGCCAACCTATCAATTGTCTTTCGAATATGAACGAAAAACGCTCGTAACACGGGCGTTGCTAGACAAGGAAACTCCAACACAATCCATGCAGATGTAGGCCTATCAACGAACACAAGTACATTTGAGCGTATTAAAAAAAAAAAAAAAAAATTAAACTAAATAGTTGCAGATAATGACCACCCCCCTCCTTCCTTCCCACCCGCCCTCCCTGCCATCCTCCCACCCTCGTCCATCGTAGTCTAAGATGGAGCCAGAGAATTGCCACCCGGCCTTATCTACAGTTCCAGTCAACTAGAGGCCCTGAAAGAGTTTGCACCATCAGCTGGCCATTTGATAGGATTCTGGCACTGCACCTAATCAATCTGGGGGCATAGAGCTGCCAGAAGACCTGTAACAAAGCTCAAAGAGCCTCACAAATAGCCTAGTCCAGGGGATAAGCCCCTACACAGGATTACATATTGATTTTGAACGTATAAAAAAAGCTTATCATATAAAACCTGCGACGGACTACAAAAGTAGGGGAGACTATGCATGAATCCCCCCTTTAACAGAGGAGCATCAACTTTCAAATAAGGAGAGCCCGAGCATGAACCAAAACAGAAAAAATGGCGGAGGAAATCAATGGTAGGCATGGTGTGGTGGAGGATTGTGGGTAATTCGAGGCGAAAAGAGGTTTAGAGACGGCCCGTGTTGTCATCGGAACCATTTTTTTGGTTTCCTGATCGTGGCGTCCCGATTGGAAAGATGTTGATTTGTTTATGGAGGAAACCTGCAAAACCTTGAGGGTCTTTGTTCTCACCTTGCCTGGTAGGTTTCACCTTTACCTCTACGCTGTTGCTTTATGATTGACAGCTCCCCATCAGACACAGCAGTTAGCCACAAACACACACACGCATAGCCACAGCGGGAGGGCAGATGCTTGCATACACAAACACGAGGGCACCACACTCCGCACACACTTTCTCCCCCCATCGTGTGTCAGAATGCTAATGCCATTAGGGTAGGAAGGACCCATATGTTGTTGGTATTTCTTTTGCATTTTAGACCATTTCATTGGGGGGTGGGAGGGGGGAGGGCACCCTTACCAAAACTGTGTAGGGGAAAGAAACAGTCATGTCCTTGGGATGAAGGAAAAATTACAAAATACAGCTGTTCCCCCTCCATCAATAATCCCCACTTAATAATCAGGAGATTAACTGATATCAGGTGTGCAGATGACTGGTGGGTGAATAACAACAACTGCAAATTTGGGACGTGAAGAAAAAAATGTAAAAAACAAGAGTGTGGAGTCCCCTAAGCCAAGTCCTCCCCTCAAACTAATTAGAATTGATTTATTATGGATTGGGTACCTTATCAGGTGCATGAGGGAATTACCATTGCGAGCCAAAGGGTTCTGGCAGGTCGCCGTCGAATGGCAAAATCAATCTGTGTTGAGTGACTGTACAGAGCTCCATGTTGTGAAGAGGACACAGCGTCTGGGACCTAACGTTATCCTGCGCAAATGTAAGCAACCTATTGGTGTATAATATGTAATCCTTTTAAACTTCGAGAGTAGAATAATTATAAATATTACAATTTATATTATTTGAATCATTTAAATCTGTGCCTGAAATGACATATCAACTTCCAAATGTGCCTATAGATTGAAACATGAGCAATAGCCCAATGTTGTCCGTCCATACAACAATCATTTTCATAAAATACACTTATTAGTATTGACTACCTGCGTCCTTCTGTAATTTGGAATGAATAAAGAACCTTGTTGAGGCTCTTCAGTACATGCTTGTTTCTCCCTGGGCAACTTGGAAAGGTTCATCAATATGTTAATGACTTAATCTTTAAACACTTAAAGAAACCATTAATAAACATTGATTTGAACACTTGCCACCAGTGACTTGTATTAATCCACTGCAAAATAGCAGATACACAAACTGCAATGGAGGGCAATTTAGGCAGGATTACTAAAAGCAACCAACAAGGAGGAAACTGATCACACTTAAACTTTCAGGGTTCGCAAACAAGCAAATTCATCACTTGTCGTGATGATTACATGTATTCTATTGTTAACAACTCATACACTTGGATTCCTGCCATCCTCTTTCACCCTTTGAAGTATAGATTAAAAATAACTATTTCTGTCAAATAAGCCTACCATGGTATACATTTAAAAAAAAAATTACGGATTACTATGACTTTTAATCTGAATATAACTGAATGTGAGATCAATGGCACGGGTTCTATATTTACTGAAATCCAGCATGTAAACACAGCACCACGCTCACAGAGAAAAATGTAGTTTGATTAACATAAAGGATTGGATCATGGCTTGTTTGTCTGCTTATAATTGGCTGTACGCTCAGGACATTAGCCAACTGTGTGTTCCATCAAACAAACCGACGAGATATTCAAGACGATGCCCAAGTCAACAAATATCCAGGTATCCATTAATGAGGGGAGGGGGTGCCATCTTGGATTGCTGCACCTTATCAAGCAGGTGTGGAAGATGTCAGGGCAGAAGGTCTGTGCATGTATTGCCAAAGACACGCATGTCAACACACTGGAAGACACGTTTTAGCAAAGCCTTCTTTGTTGGTGTCAAAGAAGAAAGAAGAAAGAAACCTTGAAGAAAGTTAATCGTTTCGACCCCTGAATAGAGATTGAGTGTCACATGTATGTATGAAAGTAGACAATTATAAAATGTGAATTATTAATGCTAAAAATATAAAGTAAATTATTTTTGAAAAGATGCATCAATGTTTTGTTGTTCCTGTTTATACCACTGTTTGATTACATTCAATAAAGTATAATAAAAGTGCATCGCATTTATGCCCAACTTTGTCTTTCCTCAGTGTCACAGCTGGCAACATTTTTATGTCTAAAGATTTTTTTTAACTGCAGTTCAAACCTCCATAATCCTAGAGTATATGCTGAGCATCTATCACAGTGCATGGAGCGCTGGTTTGGCGAGGGCCAAGAAATGTCCTCAAAGGCATCCACGCTGACCGCAATGACGTGAGCCTCGATAAACAAATAAGATTAAGATTACCATCGAAGCCACCGCTATACGCTAAAAAGATAAGGCTAATGAGAGTGGCCAACGGTCTCAATTGTATTACTTCTCATCGTCTCCTGATTAGAAGTGTGGACCTTTTGTGAATTCAGTCATAAGGAATGGGGGGGTTGGCGTGATTTTCTCCTGCTGCTGCTAAGATGAAGGTTGATTTGTGTTCTTTCCCTCCCTTTTTTTTAAACGCACAACGTGTGCATGATAGCTGCATCATTGCGTCTGCGACAAGAATTTATTTTTTGCAACAAAAAAAACCTGTCTTGCGTATTCATCCCCCAAATCCAAAATATCCAGCTAGGGTTTGCATTCTTAGTTCAGATTTCCTAAGGATAACACTTACCTTTAAACCTAAGAAGTCTCAAAAACCCCACATAAATGGACTTTAAGCCCTTGTGTTGTTATAGTACAATATTTTTCCTGTTTGCTTTAGATAACAAATCTTCAGTTGACCCTGAGGGTTAAGGGAGCATTACAAATTAATCCTGGTTTTAATAAGTCTGTCTTAAGCCTGAGATCTTTACCTCAAAAAGAAAGAAAGAAAAGGAACAGCGAGAAGAAAGGGATCGGAGAGGAAAAGAAATATATTAAACCCTGTGATCACAGCCAGCTTTTCTTGTTTGTTATCCCTCAGTTTTCCGTTTAATCCAATACTCACTAATCCAATTTGTCTATCATGGTTCGACCCCTAACTTCTCATCTACGCTTTTCTCCCCCCTTTTTCCGTGGCAGGACATTTGAAGTGACCACTCATTTTGCTGCGTAAGACCCACTGAAAACAAACCACGGACCACGGGTGGATATCAAAAGAAGGAACGAAAGAGGGAAGGAAAAGAAACGTAGAAATTGAGGGGAACATTAGCGGCTCACGACGCCAAACATTAATCGCTTGTTACGGACAAGTTGTAGCTTCACCCTGAATATGCATGAAGAGACATAATCAGATCTGTAGCAGTCATCCGCTGAAGGGGAATATTGGGAAACACAAAAGGATTGATTTAATTACTTGGAGTGGGCCTGTGCTCTGGAGCTGTCTTGTTAAGAAGTGAGTGAAAAGGCTCGCAGTATCCTTACCCTATTTCTGAGAGGGGTTCGGGGGTGGGTGGAGGAGGAGGGTAGGTGCAGATGGTGGGGGGGAGGAAGGGGGGGGGGGCGAGGTCTGAGGTAGTCCAGCTCCTTAAGTCACCAAAACTAATCTAGGGTATAAAGCACTTGTGATTGAAAAGGCCTTCATTGATTGTCAACTGGGCATAAAGCTCTCCCTGTTTTTCGTTTTTTTTTTACGCTAACCTGTTTAACATTTATCCCAGTTCTGTCCAATTGCTTCCTTCAGCAGTGAAATAATCTCAGTCGTCACATAATCTCCTCAAAAATGAAGCTTGAATTGATATGGTCTTTTTTTCATGGATGCTCTTATTTGTAAGTCTCGCACCATGATGAATTCTATTGGGTGTGTGACGGAAGACGTGTGGAGAATCTCTGTTCCCCTCTACCTAAACACGGGCCCACTATAGAGAGCCATTCTAAATCAAAGGCGATGGTGTTTCCTCATCATCAACCATTGGTTTGCTTAGAATGATTGAAACCAAATGCCCAATTCTCCTGGGCCTCATTTGCACTGCACAACTAATTTATAAGAGGCTAAACAAGTTTCTTTCACTCCTATTTTCTTGTTTCTGTGAGGACGATTGCTTAATTCGTTGGCTTTCGCCGACCCAACATAACCCTCGGTAGATTTTGGCTTTGTCAAAGATGATGACAGATTCAAGGGCTTTTAGTAAAAAACAGAGCACTTGAGATATTTTGAGAGGCTAAATGTGAGACCTCGAAACAGAACTCACCTGATAGAGATTCGAGAGGTGTTTTTCATCAAAAGGGCCCCATTTTTGCCACGTAAACCCAGACAATGAGGAGAGGAGAGAAGATTCTAGAGCCTTGTACTCAACAGGCACCGGCAACAACAGAGCCCCTTAATAATCTCATGACAAAAGCCAAAAGGCATCATCCTATTAACCAGTGTGCCTCTGCTCTAATATGAGCTACTGCCCAGGAGCCTTTCATCGGGCCCAGCGCTATAAAAGGAGAGCCTAAAACAGCCAGCGGGAACCTAGGCCCATTCACCTTTCATCTGGGAGGCTGTTGTTTGGTGACTATAGTGGAGGCCGACTCAAGATGTTATAGATCTCATTACAGTGCTTGTGAGAATCACCCTCCACATTTGAGCATCTACCTTTCCTTTCTCCTTTCTTTCACTCTTTCTCTTTCGCTCGGCCCAATCTGCGGGAAATTCCTTCCTCCATGGCCCAGGCTTTGTACGACGTACAGCCATAAATTGATTATTGCTTCAGATCTGCAAATATGCTTTTTTTTGTGGGGGGGGGGGACAAAGTTTACTCATCCATGCCCCCTGCGGCACCTTCATTATGATCTTTTCTTTTCGGGCTCGTAATATTCAAAGGAAAGGCCCGGTGAAAAGCGTAGAGGCCCCCGGCGTCACAAAAAAAAAAAAAAAACGTTCGGATTTCTCATTTAGTTGTCTTTATGCTGGTAACGCCATGTGGTCCTTGAAGGTGTTGAAAACATGGGAAGCGCCGGAGGGATCAGAGCGCTCTCATTAGCATCAGCTCAGAATTGGAGTGGTCAGGCTGTATGGTGAGGCCTGCTCCTCCGCTGGGTCCGACACAGCAGCCAACGCTGCTCCCTTCTCCTCATTGTGCTTTTGTGTCCTTTCAAACGGGGTTGCGTTCGGCCTCTATTCCTAGGGCCCGAGGTCGCCGAGGAGGATCATGGGAAAAAAAACAATAACATACTTGTCTTCCTGTACTTTTGACTGCGGATTAACGATGAATTCGTTCATTTCGAATCGAGTCTCTTTTGCTCAGAGTCTTGTCCTCCTGTCTTCGCTCTGTTTTGGGGGAGAGTGCAGGATAGGCTACATTCTTAGCACATCGAGTCCAAAAGGCCACTAGCCATTTGAAGAACATTACATGACATTCATTTGAAATGGGCAGATTAAACCTTAAGTCTTTAAACGAACTTGGACAGACATGAAATACTCATGTTCATTACTTGGTCATGTTAATTTTTAGCTTACTAGCCCCCCAATCATTCTTAAACCATGCCGGAAAGTTTGCATACTGACATTCTTTAAACACGTTTAACTATATTGTTGACGTGGTAAACTTTCATGATGAACAAGCCAAATGGTAAAAGCCTTTTCAACACAAGTATCCAAAAAGTAATCTGAGTGACATTCTGTCATTTTCGACATGACAAGATTGGGCGAGGGCCGATGTCCTGGCCAAACGACACCAGGCATCATGAATGTTAACCTTTCCAAGTTGTAGTGGAATGAGAAATGGACAAAGGTCTCAGTGGATTGGTTGATCTTCTAAATCCTGCTGGTTGGCCTGGCTTTGTTGGCGATGACCCTGAAGAATGTCAACAGCTCGTTTGCACCATAGCTGTGGAAGAGTCATAATCGGCTGCTAATTCAAAAGCCTCAAGCGCTGAATAAAAAAACATCATGCTAGCAGTTCGCCTTGTCATCAACGATTGCTCAGAACACATTTGATAGGAACACATTAGGTTGAGGCTTGAATAAACTAGTTTATAAATGTTTAACACACCCGCCTGGGTGGCTGCACAAGCTCCCCTAGTTTGACACTTAACAGCCATGAGGCAGACTTGAAACACTTGAATGTATCCAGTCTAAACAATTATCAAGTACAAATATGGACAGATCAACAGATAATGTATGAAATAGGATTGGATTATGTATCAAATGAATCCACAGAACATCCGAGAGAAAGCACAGACAGAAGGGGGAGCAAATCCAATCCAAAAACACTTCAGAATTTGTCATTAGCGTCAGGCAACATCCTCTTATTACTGAGTTTTATCAGAGCAACCAGCCATAGGAGGGAGATTCATGCACCCTTGAGCACGAAGACTCAAGTTGTTCTACATTCACAGAATCATTTAACTTCTTTAATTATTCTTTAAATTACAATAGGAAATAAATTCGCTGTCCACACTGGTTATGCATGGCCTGCAAAAGAGCAACATTTTTAATGATTACTTTTCCACGTCCCTAACTAATCTCAGAGGGACGAGAAATGAATGAAAAGGTGGGGGGTGGTGGGGGGGTGGGGGGGTTCTCTCATGTGCTACTTTGTTGGAGGGGCCATCAGTCGACAGTCACATGGACGACTTCGGACCAGATGTTGTAGAACTGACCAACAATTGGGCCTAAAATAGATGGGTGGGGGGAGGAGGCTGAGTGAAGGGCGGGGAGGTTGGAATAAATTAATTGCTAATTTCTCCGTCTTTGATGGAATTAGGCTCAGCTCCCCCCCCCCCCCCCTCCCCCCATGTGCCGTGTGAATGTCCATGCCGAGGAGTAATCCCTCTGTTTATCTCGGCTTCGAGGCTCGGCCCCAACCTCTGCCTCTATTATCCCACGGATTTAAGGCAAACTTTCATTTATTGGCCGGCCTCCGTTCTCTATTCCAACTCTGTTGCCTGAGCTTGGGATTCCCCCCCGAGCCTCTATCCCAATGTGAATGGATTTGCATAGAGCAACAATGCATGTTGCCGGGGCACTGATTAGTCGGTGGTGGGACGGCGCTCCTCGTATGCCTGGTTTGCTCAGGCAACACATGGTCATGGAAGAATGTGGCCTTTGGGGCGGGAGGGGTGGGGGGGCTGGGGGAGGAGCAGCACCTGCGTGACATGATCTGGCCCTCGCGGACGACCCGGTCTCACCCCTTGCCTACTCCCCCCCCCCCCTTGTTTCATGTCTATGCTGCTGAAGGGAGTCAGGTGGCTGAGTGGTTAGGGAGTCGGGCTAGTGATCAGGAGTTTGTTGGTTTGATTCCCGGCTAAGGCAACATGTTGTTGTGTCCTTGAGTAAGGCACTTCACCCTACTTGCCTCGGGGGGAATGTCCCTGTACTTGCTGTAAGTCGCTCTGGATAAGAGTGTCTGCTAAAATGACTACATGTAAATAGACTGTGGTAATTTCTTATCGAAACCAGACATCTACGATCACTAATTGGACAAATAACTACAGTCTATATCTAACTATGGTCTTGTATATGCCGCTGGACAAACAAACGTATGAGGACCTACATATCTGCCAAATGTGGATGTTATGTGGGCCCTTGTCAATACCTGTATAGTGGGGGGTTGTCAGTGAAGAAGCTCTGGGTGATTTGAGCGGTCCATGGGATACCCTGGTTGTGCGGACAGGGACCATATGTTCTGTAGGGTCCGTGGTGTGAGGCTATAGTCACTGAATCAACAGTGGTCCGGGTGAGTGTTGACAGAGCGGTAGGGGAACACAATGTAAAGATGGGCCCGCAGAGACCTGAAAGCCTCTTCACCTGCAGGCAAATCAGACCACCCACCCCCACATACACATAAATGGGCCTTATCTTTGTCGTATACACTTCCCATAACAGGCACAGGGGGAGCAGAAAGGACCGAAGGGGACGTTAGGAGGGGAGGGAGGATATTTATCCTACTGTCTTTGAAGAGGCTGGAGGAAAGTAGAGGGCAGTATGACCGCGGGTGGGGAGAGACGAACCGGAAAACGGACAATTGTTTTTTTTCCTAAAGAATAAAACAAAACAAAAATTGAAGGACGGGGGAAGGAAGAGGAAGGAGAAATAGCAGGAAGAGAGTAGAAAAGCAGAGATAGTCCTGCAGTCTGTTGACAGTACCAAGTCTCTTTTGCATAATTGGCTCCACCTTCCCCATTAGCACAGGCCTGTTTGGCTCCCCAGGGCATGTGTTAAAACAAATTTGAGGAGTGTCATATCGCACGCGTTTCAACAGGGCCGACAGGGTTAGCCTCACATTAGCCTAATGAATCAATCGGCTGGGCTAATGGTTGTGCCAACACTATTAGTCTATGACAGGCCTCTGGAACAGTAATTCAGAAAGGGATTTTCTCTCTTTTTTCTTCTGAAAAGCACAAGCTTTTTACATCGAATATGTGACTTTCTAACTGCTTATCTTATAATCAATGACCCATTTTAATAAGCAGCATAAGTATTGGTTAAAATATAATGTATACATACAAGCTTAACCAATTACATAGTTTCACAAATTTAACCAAAAATGTTACACATTTTTATCTCATTGGGAGGTAACAATGAATTAGATATGTTTTACCTTATATTGTAGTTCACAACAGTGTTTATACTTATTCTGTAACCATTCCTGGCTTGTAGACATTCCCCAGGCAAAATACACATTTGGTTAAAGGAAATAACAATTGCTTAAGTCACTAGAGAGTGATCATTAGCAGGCTCCTGGTCATTGACAAATAACTGATATGAGTGTCTTAGTCAGTTTACATGTCAATAGGCCCCTCAATGGGCCGCATAGCTAAAATTCTATTACCCTGTGGGGGCACAGACTGTAAACTAAATGATAATCAATTAGGCAAAGTTCTACATCCCCCCCCCCCCTTACCAGAGGATAAAGTGTACACATGATCTATATCAAATTGGTTCTAGGGTGGTAGTGTTAGCCTGCGGAATGCATAAAGTAATTGTTACATTCCCTAAAAGTAGATAGATGAGACTTTCTTGATCCTCATATGGGAGATGTTGATGTTTCGGCAACAGAGACAAGCCACAGCTAGAGGTCCCACAACTGGAATAAGAAAATACAATCTAACAATTACTTTGACAGTCATTGATATTCAGTTGGACAAATTGAGATATTTTTGTTGTCGTTGATGGCTAAGAACAAAACATGTTTTTTAAGTAAGCCGTTTGTCAAATACTTTTGTTCGAGATTGCAAATGACTACTTGTAATTGGATCAACCTCATGTAGTTGACTCAATAAACATAACAAATTACAACATATTTGGACATCCACAAGAGCAGAGTTTTTAAATCCGCTGACATCAATAGTCAGAGCAGAAGCGCGGAGAGAAGGCCCACGTGATAAAGACTGACCAGTATATCAAAATATCAATATCACTCTCCTCACTTAGCTCCATCTCCCCCAAGCACCCCAAAACCCCCACCTCAACCGCCACCTGCCCTCGTACCCTAGCTACAACCCCCCTGCCCAGCCCCCCCACCCCCCTATTCCTCTCTAAACCAATGCTTTTTATCTGCAGATTTTCAGACAATGCCTGGAGGATACCATTGCCTAATCTCCACAACCCCCCCCCCCCCATCTCTTTATCCCACTGTTAAAGAATGTTTGAAAGGGTGACACCATTTTTTTTCCTTTTATATAAAATAAATCTAAGCAACATCTGGGTGACAAGAGGGAATTATACAGAGAATTAACAAATTAGCTAATAAAACATTTCACTGCAGATCAGTACTTTTGCCACTGAATTATGTGTGAAATAATGTCAAAGAAACGATTTACAAGCACATGTTGGGGCGGAATAATGGTAACAAATCATTATTTTGAGCTAATAGACAATAATTTTTAAAAGGAAAGCTGTAATGGGTTTCAATGTAACTAATAATTGAATGTTATTCATTTTAATAATTTCTAACTTGGAGAACAATATCCCAATATTTGAGTTAACACTAAACTACTACAATAGCAAAAAAAAAAAAACATACCAACCATAATGAATTATCCAAACTGTTTTCAATACATAAGAGTATTTTGTGAAGGTGGCAACCACCAGTATTAGAAATATCGTAAAATTCTGCTAAAATACACAATAGTTATTAACAGATAAACAGTCCAGCACTTCACATCAGAAGCCCTCTCTCACTCAGAAGTTGGGAAGGTATTATGTTTAAAACACTTAATTCTTCTCTCACTTTTGAAAGATTATACTAGTTATCCCATTAAAGTTGAGTAAAAACGCCATTCTTGTGTCTTTAAGCTCTTGCATAGGAGGTCAATAAGACTATGCCTCTGCTTACAAGGTTGGTCTGGGTGTAATCTTCCCAAAGTTACATTAATTAAATGGTAAGCTTCTTCAGCAATACGTTCCTAAAAGAACTTGGCTGATAATATACTTAAAGCAGTGCGCAGGCTGTTTGTTTCAAAGCCAGAAGACATTTAACCATGCGTCTCACGCACTGCGGCTTAAACCTTTGGCTAAAACCAGGGGCTTGACAATGAGCAGGCTGGCAAAAGAAGTGAATTTCAACTTATCAAAGCAAAACATATTTATGCACAATATACTTCATGCACATATATCTGAAAGTCATTTTTTGGGTGTCTTGAATAGGTTGATTAAAACTTTGCATCCCCTCATCCAAAAAGAAAACTGAACTAAGACAAATGCCAAATACTCCAGAAATATTAGAACTGAGTCTTTGAAGAGTACTTCTCTAAAAGAATATAGTATTCATTCAGATCGACTGCTTGGGATGATATGTGTGTCCCTGTGTGTGTGTGTGTCCCTGTGTGTGTGTGTGTGTGTGTGTGTGTGTGTGTGTGTGTGTGTGTGTGTGTGTGTGTGTGTGTGTGTGTGTGTGTGTGTGTGTGTGTGAGTGTGTGTCCGTGAATAAACAGGTTAACATTAATTGTATTTATTTTACAAATCCTAATTGTTAGACCTAATTGTATTATTCAGCAGCAATATTTTGCAATAACCCCTTTTGAGAGAATAGCAACAGCACACATTGCTCTAGTGAAAATGGTTAAGGCACTATGGTAATTAACAGTAGTTGGACAGAGAATTCCCTTATCAGCAATTAGGAACTCTAACTACTACTCATTACTGATTACTAATAGAATGCGATAAACGCATTAAAAAATTCCCCTTAAATGTAAAATGTCCAAAACCAATTTGAACCAATGTCACCTAAATCCAAATTTCTACTGCTGTCAACGTCTTGAAATGTGATACTACAAGATACAACTACGAGGTTTACAGGGTGTGGAATTTGTTAGTTTTCCCAATGTGGAATTTCACAATGAACTGAAAAGACAGTACATCAGCCTTTTCCCAGTGGTTCTTAGTTCAGCGCCCACCCCTTGTGGCAGCACCCCCTGCCTGCTGTCTCTCCAAACAGCCTCCACTCCCCTGCGGTCTATCAAATATCACCCCTCACAAATCAATTTTACACATGATCGCCCCCCTCCCCTCCCCTCCCCTCCTCTCCCCTCCTCACCCCGCCCCCCCTCCCCTGCCTGCCAGCTCCTCCCCACTAATTAAGTGCCCAAATTAGCATATATATGATATCAATGGTAAACATCACTCTGCTGGTAATTCACAAACGGTCCTGGATAATAGAAGGGTTGAACACCTATTAACCCTCGGCCAACAGCACTGGGGCAGGCTGGGAAAGTCCCTAACCTCTCTGCTTCTCCCTGAGGATGCCCTTGAGCGACTGGTATCATTGGCGACGTCCGATGAATCTATGTGTCTTGACGTAACTGAACATGTGAATTACGTGGGGAAATGTGTATATAAACCTTGTCGAATCAGATTATTTGACTCTTTTTTTAATGTCGTTTACAAAAAAAGCACAACAATTGTTTGTGCCTGATATTGTTTTTAAATAGTACATCAGGTTCAGGTTAGGTTGCATGACTAATGAGGCTAGCAGCAGCTTGACTCAGGCATTTGTCAGGCCTGAAGGATACAGCAACACCACAATCTTCTCTCCTTAGCATAGGAACAATCACAATCGGGGGTGGAAAGGGTGGGGGTGGGGGGGGGTGTAGGTCTACCCATGGCCTTTCCACAAGCCTATTCACTTGCCTCAAGGGGAATTGGATGGGTGTTGAGGGGGGGGGGGTGTTGGGGGGAGGACCCCCCCCCTTCCCTCCCCTCATTCCTCCTGGGGACAGGGGTTTATCCTCGCTTAGCCCAAAACCTCACAAAGGAACATTGAAGGCCCTAAGACATGGCATAGAATTGGACGGTGAAGAGTTGAAAGATATAGGGGGACAAGAGTGACTACAGTACATTCAGATGGACATCCATCAATGGGCGGTGAAAACAGCAAACGGAGAAGAAAAATAAAAAACAGCTGGTGAATTAATTCCCAATTTGTTCTTGTTGATAGAACAAGGGAAACAAAGCATGTGCATCCGAGCCAAGGGATTTGACACAAAATATTTATTAAAATCCCCAAATCAATTTACCAGGGCCCTGCCAGGCTCTGGACATAAACACATGCACTAGTCCTTGGGGTCTCAACACCTAAATCCTCCCTTTACCAAAAGGTCACAGCCAAAGCGACTGGGAATAGGATTCCAGTTGACAGGAGGCTGATCTGTGGTCAGTTTTGCTCAGACCCCTAATGATTCAGGGTAGGTTCGTGGGAAAAGGGTGTAAACTGATCTGAGGTCTGTACCTTCGGTCAACTCCCGCCCGAAAGAACCTCGACTGCTGCTGAGCGGTGCTGAGAAGTGGGATTAGGCCTGTTCATGGGCTTTACTGCTCTTTAATCTCTAATCCAAAACCATAATATACACTGCACCTTCTCTGACAAGTCACTCATCAGAATATGAGATAAACCTTGACTCAAGCACTTAGGTGTCAAAGGCCACTCGAACAAAATGGTGTTTGTTTAAAAGCCCCCAAAGCCTACTTGGAGTTGATACAAGCAGACATGGAACTTGGTATTCCCATCGGTCTACACAACAACCAAGGCAGATCTTTGGACTAAATTGCGCATTGTGAAATTCTTCAGACTGAAGCCATTGGTGAAATTAGACATACAAAATAACATGTCACCTTGTCTATGCTACTGAACCGCAGCAGCTGTTCAAAACTTTCCAGTCAGAATCAGAATTACTTTATTGATCCCAGAGTGGAAACTATTTAGTAACAACGGCACACAAGCTCATCAAAGCACACAGGGGTAAGGGTGTAGAGGCGTCCCAAGGTTTTAAACCCATAAAACGACTCGCTCGTCAGGAAGTTCCTCCGTCGAAAACAGCCCGTCGTGTGAAGGTCCTTGATTACTGGAAGTTCTTTGTCAGGTGGTGCTTCAGACAAGCATTCTTGGACCGCTTCAGTGTCAGTTCACCATCCATTACGATTTGGTTTGCTTTGCTTTTGTTGACGTGAAGCAGTAAGTGGCGAGTCACTCACTTTACCACAGTGTCTGCGGTGTGCCAGCCTGACAGCGCAGAGCGTTAATGGTGATTGATGGCCGGTTAACGATGAGCGTCGATCGTGTCAGAGGTTGCAGTAGAATGGACAGGTTGTTGAGGTCAATGACTGTTTCCTTTACAAAGAACTTGCTCTGTGACAAAAGAAAACAGCTAATTGACTGGCTGATAAGTGTTACTCAATTCACAACATAAAAGAGAATTAACTAAAAGATAGAGTTTCTAAGGATCTTGCCTCTCTACTCCTAGTCTTCATAATGGTCCCAGAGCATAGGGTTGACCAGAAATAACATGGCCAAAATAGGGAAAATCTGAGTAATTGGGAGGACAGGAAGATTCTTTTGACTGAATTTAAACAGGACTAGTCATGGATATTGAAGATTGGTCGTTCTTCTGTAACACTGGTCAGTGTCATTAATCCCTCTGTGCGAGTTTAAGGGAATCCCACATCAACCTAATGAGGTAAACATAAATGTGTGACAGAAATTCAATAAACATGTCCATGGTCCATTTAGTATCTAGATTGATCCTTCCCTGTAACAATTTTTAAGAGCTCTTTGCAATAATGACCAGAAAACACACCCCGAATAATACCAGAAAACTCTGTTAAATTAAGCTCTAGGTAGCACAAAACCTAAAAAATCCAACCGTGAAAGGACACTTGACATAATATCCATTTAGTTTTTTAATGACCATCCAGATGTGTATTTCCTGTGTTAAACATATAACATGGGACCAACATCATTGATTGTGATATCCAGTCAGTGATATGGTGGATGGTTTAACGCCAGAAAAATAAGCATTAACAATTTCTTCACAGACAGACAAATCAAGATTACAACACAATAAAACAAGGAACCTGGGGAATTGGACTTTCTAGAAACCACCATCCTTCTTTACTAAGACTAACCAAGAGGCTTTGGAAACCTTCTTTAAAACTGCAGCAATCCAACTCCAAATCTTTGACGCCTAACAATGCAAGCAGAGAAAACTAATTAGGTACATTTCACCCATTTCCATGTTAATGTTTTGTTTGTTGCCATTGTTGGTCTTCACAATGGGCTGTAATGCTAATGAGAGAGTCTTAATACCAGTTTCCTAATGGGAGTCTTAGCCCAGAGGAACTGCAGCTGCCCTCCCCTCAGGGAGTGAGGCTCTTTAAGGCCTTACTATCTGGGTCTTGGCGGAGTGCAGGTTACAACGCATAAAGAGAGAGAAACCAAACCGTAAACAAACCCCTCCTCCCTGCCCCCTCGCAGGGGGGGGGGGGGGACCAATGACACAGGTTCATCTTTTAGCCATCAGATAGGACCGATTGTGCATTTGTGTTCGAGTGTGTGTATGGGAAGGTGGATGGCGGGCGAGAGACCGAAAGAGAGGGGGAAGAGAAAACAAGTGAGGGAGGGTGCGTGTGTGTGTGTGCTTAATTCTCGCTTATCACCGTTTCCTCGCTACACAAACACACACGTCAGCAGTTCTTACTTGTTCTAAGACCTACGACAAACACGTGGAAAGCTTATCGCCAACACTTGTGGATAGTTAGTCTGAGATGACACTTACCTGAGTCTTCAGATCGCCAGATTGCTTCATCCATTACCTTGTTTCAATAGGAGAAGTACAGATGGGTATTCTGCTGAGACAAACCTTTTTCTATAATTTGCACCACATTAACAATATACACACAGGCACACACACATACACACACACACACAAGTACATCATTAGCTTTATGTATGGACTTGAAAAAGGATCAAAAATGTTTGATAGAAAAAATCGATAAACATTGACACATTTGAAAAGCATGTGGTATCTAGTGAAGAGTGTGGTATTTCATGCACCCCCCCCCCCACACACACACACACACACACACACACACCTCTGAGTTTGTAGAAGAGAGTTTTTCCACGTGGTTGGGGCTGCGTCACATGCGTTCCTATTGGAAACGGTGCCCCCCCCCCTCCCCTCCGCTGAGGTGTCGGCTTGGAGAAACGTGATGCCTGCGTGGCTAATAAGGTGCTAATCCCAGACCGCCCCCCCCCCCCCCCCCCCGGCCCATGGGGGCATGCTGCTGAACACCGAGAGAGAGAGGCGCGCCGCTTATCACCACGCTCCAGACAGTGGCCCCCCAGATCAATGAACGTGCGCCGCGATCAATGCATCTGATAAGGAATTAAGACGGAAAATAAACTGTACACGTTATCGAGGTGGGGGTGGGATGGGGGGGGGGGGCGACTCAGTACATGGCCTAATTATGAAGTGGCGTGTGTGTGAGCTGATGATATGGCGGGACGGGTGGGGTGAGGCTGGAGGGCCCATGGGGTTCTGAGGCTGAGGCAGGACAGGACGACCCACAGGGGGCTCAGGCCCGTACCTTGTGAGGCCCAACCCAACAGTACTTTAGAGGGAATATGATTCTGAATATGACAGGAGAGGGGATGTGCTAAAGAAGAGACACCATTCAAAAGAAAAAGGAACAACAATAAAAGACATGGAAAAAAAATGAATTCCGTTCAAACTTCACCGTTGGGCTTTCGGGGTTTTCTTTCTGCGGGAGGTAAAATACGGACATGTCAAATATTATACGGTATCTACAGAGGGGAGGGGGGTGGCGAAAAGAGGGATATTTAAACCCCCCACCCCCCGATCCGTGAAAAGGTCAAAGTGAGAAACCAAAATGTTCCCATGTCCATCCCCATAGTTATCCCAGTGGGCTGGCGGACAGGCGGGAATGCGAACACGTGCTCTCGGCCTGACGGCTTGATCAGCGCCTGCGGTTCGGACGAGGGAGCCTGTCGTCTCTCCGACGGCCCCCCCCTTCTGGCAGGGAGCCTTTGATCTCCCTTCAAACCAATTCGCGAGCATCAACTGACGGGGCGGCACGAAAAACACCCCAGATGCCCGGGCCCAGAGTCCCCGACGAAACTATGCAGTTTCATTTAGGCCGTGGATTCCTCAAGAGAGAGAATAAGGGAGGGGAGCTCGGGAGGGGAATGGGGGGGGGGGGCGGGGGGGCACAGAGGCAAAAACACGCCTCTAGAATGCTGAGAAAGACAGAGGGCCGATGGTGACCGAATATGAAACTGCGTGCTTTAAGAAAATGCACCACTTAAGTAGAAGAAGAAGAAAGAAAATGTGCTTGACTGCCTTTGAGAGAGGAGGCAGGATAATAGGGTCCTCGGTGTGTTTGTTTGCACCCCGGTCAGACCGGCATGTGATGACCTGAGAGAGGTCTGGCTGCCCTAATTGGCCTGTCTAAATGAGAGACTTTCAAGCGAGCAGGACAAACCAATAGAACTAGGCAGCTTTTTTTCTCCATCGCTCATTACTTTATGACAAAAAAAACCCCAAAACAATTCAAATGAAGATCACTGAGAGGGAGACACAAACCCAGAGAAACGGGGGGGGGGGGGGGGGGGGGGGGGGGGGGAGGGGGGCTGCTAGACAAACGCGCAAAATAGAGTAAAATTCATACTGGGTTTTAAAACATCGAGGTATGTCAAAGAGGGGCATGTCGAGTCACGCTCTTGAAATGGGAATGCGCTAATCCCATGGAGGTCATATGCAGCAGGTGACATTAGAGAAAAAAAGGGCCTTGTGGTCTGAAGCAGAGCAGAGAAGACCCATAGGGCAGGTGTCAATTTGTGTTTGGAGCATTTCTTCCAGACAATACCAAAAAGGCGGTCCTACCAGGGAATGGGCCAAACTTCAAAGGCTTCTTGCATAGCCTCACCCTGGCCCACACCCCAGCCCCCTTTTTCTGACAGCGAGGTCACTGTCAACCCAGACAAGTCACCATTCTACCATTAAGTTAGGGGGTGGAGTTGAGTGTGTATGTGCGAGAGGGAGGGGAGGGAGGGAGGGAGGGGGAGGTGCGGCCTGTCGTCGGTGAAAATCAAACAGAGCCCAATTAAACTGATTCTAACATGTCAGTGATCACGAGGAACCTCACCTGGACTGGCGGTTCTCTCTCGCACATGCCTTTTCCTCCCTACCTCCCCCAGACCCTAATTACCCCGGCCAAAAGCCTTGGGAATCTGCCGCTCCGATGTGCTAACAGCCCCTTGAGCACCGAGGGCAAATTCCCGTTTGGTTGAGGTCTCCAGAGCAATGGCAGCTTTGCTTTCAATAAAGGGAGTTTGAGAATATCAAGACGTTATCAGGACAGAGCGGGAAATAGATGATGATGATGATGCCTTTTCGCTAGATGGTCGGAGAAGTAAAAAGATTGGAGACGGGTGGTCAACATTTAAAAAATGACAGTCCACTAATTACCCCTTTTTCTCAGAGCAGGGGGTCTTGACATTGCACGCACGAGTCCAGCTTTGGTGTCTGTGTAGATTATGAAGGCCACCTACAAAGAATGGCTGCTGAAAAGTACCAAACAATTAACGCGCTTGTGCTCTACTATCAAAGGCATCTAGAGAAACATTGGACACGTATGGGGAGAGGGAGGGAGGGAGGGAGGGAGGGAGGGAGGGAGGGAGGGAGGGAGGGAGGGACAGCGAGACAGATAGAGAGAGAGAGAGAGAGAGAGAGAGAGAGAGGGAGAGAGGGTCAGAGAGAAAACAAGAGAGAGAGAGAGAAATTAGTGTAGTCACATCAAAAGAGTTCCAAGCTGGAGTCTGGTTAACTACAATGGGCCACAATTAGCATGGCCCACGAGGAACACATGGTGGGGGTAACCCCCTCGCTGCGCCTGTTTGGGATACACAGGGTCCGACGTTAGTTGCTGGCTGGAGGCAATCTTTGACAGATGTTTTTTAGGGCTAAATGGTTGGTCGGGCCTCATAGAAGGTACAGTCCTCTAGTCACGGTGTAAAGTCCTGATTTGACCTTTGGGATCGGGTGAGCACCTTACAATAGGGGTGTATTTCAATTAAAGGAGAACCTGAAGCAGGTTCTTATTGCTCTGGCTCCATCTTGCATGTTCCCTCAATAGTCCCAAGTGATTACAGTGTCAAGAAGGAACAGTACCATTTCTTCAGTCGCTGTTCATTCCAACAAGCAATCCCTTCGACTGTAAGGCATCTCACCATTACTGCCATGTGTTATTTCTGATTAGACTGGGACAAGTCTGGTGACTTAAAATATCATTATTTCCATGTTGTTGTAATAATAATAAAAAAGAAATATAGCCCTCAAGGCATACTTAGTCTAAAGAGCGAATCCTCTGTGGAATAATGGCTTAGGAGAACGATCATAATAAAAGAGGTCATATGCTGGTGTTTCCACTGATAATGTCAAACACGATATTAATTGCATGTTGCTTTGAAGCCCTATCAAGGCCGGATTAGAACATGAGAATCTCTCCGATCGGTCTGGTGAAGAAGGCTGAGAGGCTGAGGGTGAGGTTCTTTACCCTGGGAGCTAGGATTCTGCAATGTAATCGTGTTATGTCTGAGGTGATGTTGTAGTAAAGAAATTGAGGGGGAAAAAAATCCCTCAAAATCATGTTGACGTAAAACACTCACACACACACACACACACACACACACACACACACACACCAGAATCATGATGCAAGTGCACCGTGTGGTGAAACACGTGAGCGATCCTATTTTATCAGACCGTATGTAGCAGTGAATGCTCATCTTCTATTGACACTGATACAGAAGTCTGACAGTCCGGTAGCTTTGGGGAAATCAAAGGTGTTTAGCCGGTAGGCTGCTGGCTAACGCCCCCTGTTGGTCACCTAAAGTCACTCACATGTGAGGGGACTGTCAGGGAAGAAGGAAGAAACACTACATCAACAGGATGTAGCAAAAGCATTTGTGTGTGTGTGTGTGTGTGTGTGTGTGTGTGTGTGTGTGTGTGTGTGGACTTACGGTCTTGCCCAGTGCCACGTCTAACAATTTTACTATGTTTATCTGCTTCTACAATTTATAAGGAGTTTTACCAACCAGAACACAGCGATGTCACCTTCCAAAAGAATTCATCAAAATATAGCACAAAAATTATTCACTGTTGACAGCCTTTCTATTAAGCCTTATTTGAAGGTTAGAATATTAATGCTACCATACAAAAAACTGATGTATAGGTTCTTTACACCAAAACAAAAGCTCTTCAAGCTAATACAAAATGTTTGGACCTTACTGTGTCTTTTCCCTCACTGAAGTATATTATGTTTTACATTTACATTTGACATTTTAGTCATTTAGCAGACACTCTTATCCAGAGCAACTAACAGGGAGTACAGGGACATTCCCATGTTTTGATAGCAGTGTCCTCAAGGTTACGTGGTTTTTCAAACGAGAAAAACAAAAAGGTCACCTTCATTTTCCATTCAACTTGGCGTGAGATCACATAAACGTATACAAAGATAAAGCACATCAACTTTCAAAGTTTGTCTTCCAGAAACGCACACATTGCTTCACACAAACAATACAGCCTGAATGTAAATTACTTCCCCAAAAATTACTCTCCTAAAAGGTCATAAGTAATGTTTATGTTTAATAGAACAAATTTGGATATTCTATCATTTCCATACGCATCTCGTTACTTAATACAATTAGCTATTAAGCTGAAACTGCACGTGAGCAGTTATCTAGAGAAGATGACCTCATCATCATAGTGTTTATGGATCACTGGACCGGTGGCCTTGATTTCTGCTATTGAATTATGGGAAATTCATTCTTTTTATTGAAGGAGTGGCTTCCAAATCCAATAAAGGCCTCAGCACTCCTCGGGCACACTTTGATGAGACACAAAGTGTGGTGGGAGGTTACACGTATGACAAACGATCACGCTAGCCTACAGCTGATTGCTGTTTTACGCGTCATGTGACAAACACAGACTTAAGTCCTACTTTGAAAGGTTCAATATTCAAGTAAAGAGAACACAAGGTGCTTTAATCGTGACCATAAAAAAACAAGGGATAGAAGTCGTAAGATATTTGAACTTGTCTCATAAAGACTGAATGCTATTTAAGTCTACTAAGAACACATAATTACAATTAAGGAACTCATGATTTGCTACTAATGCAAAGTTTAATGACACCAAGTCGTTAAGCTACATTGTATGCTAGCCATGCATTTGACCCCCAATCTCTGGAACTGGCTGTGGCTCTATGGTTTTGATGCAAACTGAAACTCATTAATGATGGAATGGAAAGCAGACACCCACGATAATCTGTCTGGTTTGCGGGACGTCGTAAGACTTGGTTAGGCATGAAACGTGTATCACTGAGCTCTTAAGAGCAATACAGCCAGTCCAGTGCTATTGAGTACACGTCATTTCAAAGGATGCATGAAGCACCGTAATGGATTCATGTTGACAATTAATCTAATGTCGATTTCCCGGGGGGGGGGGGGGGGGGGGCTTTATGTAAGTAGGCAGAAGTCAGATGAAGAATCCAACACTACTCTCATTCTGCTTACCCCCCCATTCATGAAAACTGATTCATAAAGAAAAGGTCGACTCATGTCTTCTGTAGCAGCAAGAGAAGGGGCACTTGCAGTAATTTAATTAAAATGTGATAATGAGCACTTCAGTTCATGAGGAGGATAAAGCCTCTTGGGTTAAAGGTGCGGTGTGTATTCCTCTGGTTGTCTCCGGCCTCTGAAGCAGGATTGATCTTTGGGGTGGGTTGCAGAAGAGGCTAGCCTCCCTTGGGTTTAAGGGCCACACACCTGTGTGTGCGTCGGGGCCGGATAAGCCCAGATTAAGCTAAAGTTACCCGCTCTCTCCCTGCAATGTCATTCAAAACCTCAACAGCGACCACGCCGGGGACAAAGCGCCTTTTGGGCCATCCTAATAAACGCCATTAGCTTTGAGACATCAAACATGAAGGATTATGGGATTTTCTGGACCCACAAAAAAAAAAAGATGGAGGGTCCAGGGGGGACTCCCTCACTCAAGCGTTCTTTCTCTCAAGAGATTACGCTACAATTTGTTTTCCTTTTTCCGCCATTTTGTACATCCCTCCTCTTTGGCAGATTCCAAAAAAGCAGTACAGTAATCCTCCTGCAGATGAAACTAAGGACCCACCGAAAAGGAAGATTACACAGGGCTTTGTAAATCGTTACTAACACTCCTGTGCGCGGGTACTGAAGAGATCTTTAAGCACTTAACATGTGAACTGAGAGAAGGTAGACGCACATCAGATGTGGGGCTGTATCCAGTTCTAACACTGTTCTTTCTGTTGACTGAAAACACCAGTCACAAAATATGAACACTACCGATTCAGATACTGCTTTAGACCCCTGAAGTCAAGAAGTGGATTCAAAAGAGGATTAAGCTGGGGTGGGGGTGGGGGGGTGGGGGGGAGGTCGGGGAGGGGTGGGGGAGAAAAAAAACTTGCGCTGAATGACAAGAACTGCCACGTCAATCGGACATGCCCTGCTTCTTTGCATTTACACAAGGAGGCGCAGAACTGTGTTGAAGGGCCTCTTTTCTTCTTAAAGCCTGGGAATTCTTCTTCTGTGTAGCAGGTGGTTCAGTACCCGGCCAAGGAATGGAAGGATTCCTCCATGAACCTCTTCTTCAACACTCTCCCCCCCCCAGAATAAGTTGAAGCATTTTCTTCTGCACAGCAGCGGTATGCTAAAAGAAAATATAAGCCGTGGGTAACAGGCAAAAGCAACTCTGTTGGCTGTTATGATTCCCACGTCAAAATACAGACCACCCTCCGCATAATTCAGCATCTCTGGAAGAAAAAAAGTTCCAGATCACTTACCGCAAAAACCAAAAGGGTGAACAGGGTACTGTTCAACAGTTAGAGGATTACCCTCCTAATGTTACATGGATTAGCAGCAGCCCAACCTTTGACTCTGTTAGCGAGGGCCTGGACTTCTGACTGAAGTAAAGCAACGATGACTCAGTACAAAGCGCAATTCGCCTGAGAATCGGACGATTGCACCTGCTATCGCAACAAACCAACTTGTAGGCCGCCGCACTGCACAAGGAGAGTTGGGCGGCCGAAACGGACCGACAAAAGGACAACAGATGTCCCTTTGGGCACAATGGAGGAGGGAGGATTCGGGAGCGGACGCGCAAGTCTGTCTGAGCTCAAAGATCAACATGTCGTCAAATCAAAACGGTTCTAATGAAGAAATAGGATTCTGTTGTGATTGATCAAAGGCTGAGGTCTGGGACAGTGCTGATCCCGCTGTATTTGAGCCGCTATGAGAAGTAGCTAAGCTGAACTGCTATAATCCTGGGAGTGTGATGGACGGATCTTTTACTTAACCAAATACATCCCGTGTTCGTACATCGTGTAACCTATGGATTAGATAGGAGCTGCAAATAAATCAGATAAGGATATTAACCCGCTGATATTATCGGCAGCAATGAAATGGATGAATGGCTAGGGTAATAATTTAGTGTATATCTTCAATAAGGGATTAGCCATTTTCAAAATCCTTATTTTCTACTCCGCCCGACGATACCGCCTTTCTGACGTTTTTTGGTTTTCCTGATAATTTCACTAAAAGCCCAGGTTTCTATTCTACACGCACATACACAAGCACACACACACACTCACAACCACAGCCTTCAGGCGGTGAAGGCATCAACACTCAAGCCACGTTCAGAGGCGGTTGCATCTGCCGCTCTCCTCGCCCGATGTTGCAAAGGCCTCTTCTCCCTTAATCCTCTTTGACTTTATTCATGCAAAAGGTCATCTCTGATTCTCCAAATGGAGGAGGTGACGACTGCAGCCGGTCTCCAGACAAGCCGCAAAAAGCCTGGAAGAGAAGGAGGGTTTGTGGGAAGGGAGGGGAGGGAAGAGGAGGAGGATTGAGTGGAGATGCTTTTTAAACGTGTCCGTCAATAGGGAAGTATTATTTGGAACCGGGCGCCATCAAGCACGCCATTTTGGAAATGAAAAACGATATGCTTGCATTGTGTTCCACACGCTAACAATTCCGCATACGCCCCTGTTAACACCACCGGGAGGGAAGTAGGTGAGGATGCATAGCTGGAAAACGAGGGGAAGTTGAAGTGCACGATTATTTATTTTTTACGATGGACGTAAGGGGTGAAAAAAAGGTCAATTCTAACCAGAGACAAAGCACTAATTAAGAGGAGCCAGTCCACCGCGGAGACCATTAAAAAGCCTCCGCCTGCCACGGGTAACCTCATGTTTAGACTTCAGAACTCCAGTGAATCGTCCAGAAAACACCACTATTGTTCCACTTGATGAGTTTTGACCAGGCACTCAACTGTGGGTTGTAGACGCCCATCAGCTTAGATGGAAGTACCAAGAGATTGCTGACAGTGCGAAAACAATGTAAGGGGATTCACGTTGTACAGGAATGTCCAGGTCCAGGCTTCAAAAGAAACCCGAGCATGAATACCGGTTCGATATGTTACTGCATTGTTTTTTTCCTCTGGTGCAGTTACGACACGATTACATTCACAGATAGGGGATTCGGTTTCCAAACAGTAGCATCGAATGACAGCTCTTTGTCAAAGAAACGGTTCCAGTTTCCAACAAAACTCCTTTCTTTTCCCCTTAAAGCGCTGCACGCTTAATCGTCAGTTGGTGTCATTTGTCCTCGCCAAGATCTTCGTACAAATGTCCCTGTTTGCCCGTTTTATTTGCTCGTATTTAGTTTTCCCTTCTTCTTCTTCTTCTCTGTCTCCCTCTCTCTCCTCGTCCCTGCCTGCCTGATTGTTTGCAGTTTAATCGCAGCTTATGCCCGGGCCTTGTTTTCCTTCCATGCGTTCTCATTTCATCCTCGCCGTCTCAGAGGGCTTGTTTTCTGTTCGTGCCATGGCTCTTTTCATGTGTCCCTCGCCGGCGGAAACCGACGCTTAGATACACAGCGGGTAAAGAACAAAACAAACAGACAAACACCAGCCCGCAGAACAGATGCAGAGCGACTCCGGCGAATTCTTCCATCTCTGTGTGACACTGGAATGAAAGGGGGGAGTGTGTGTTGTGTGGTGTATGTGTGTGTGTGTGGGGGGGGGCGTGGTGGCTGATGGATGGTACGCTTTTGTAGCTTAACGAACGTGGTTCAGCACAAAGAGAGTGGCTTTCAAACGGGCCTCCGATACAGATACAGCGGGCGGACGGTCGCTCAAAGGTACACAGCTCCGTTCTCTCTTTAGTAAGTTGCCACCTGAGCTGAACAATGTTATCGCTGCACTTCCAGGCCGCAGAAGCACGAAGGGGATTCCTGGGGGCTTGGTTGCTGCGGCGGCATGCCTGCGGTGGAGTGAATGCCAGGCTGTGCCATGAGCCTCACTGTGCGGGGAGAGGCGAGGCGTAGATAACAAACAAGAGGCTCGCTGTGCCAGAGGAAACCGAACGGAATTAGGAAAGCCATCCTGGTCTAATCAGAGAAGTGAGGGGAGAGGAGGAAGGACAGGTGTGTCGGGGTGGAGGGGGGGGGGGAGCTGGGGGGTTTTAATCACACGACCAGGCATATTACAGTGCCTGGGCCTAGCGAGGCCTTTCAAGCGGCTGGCAAATTCGAGGAATGGCGGCAACGATGGTGACGATAAAATGGCATTCCACGGTTCTGTCATCGCAGAGGCACTTGACATTTCCGTTGACATTTGAGCCCCTTTGAATGTGCTTGAAATTGTTGCGTTTCATCTCGGCGTAATGCTACACTTTAGAAAGCCCATCTTATCTCCGAGATTATGCAGCCGTATTATACAGAGGTATTATTTAGTGCTAATAGTGCATGTAGATACTTCACAAATTATTTTTTAAATGCACCACATCACACATAGGGAGGATTTGGTCCATCACTAAAGGAATACTTCAGAATATGCAAATTACCAAAGAAGCAATAGGGCTTAAAAGATTTAACTCACTCAAACAATGACACGCGCCTCTTTTCCCAGGATGCAACTGTCCGTCAGAGTGTGAGATTAAGGCTCTGGGTTGTGACAATGTGTTAAATGAAAGGGGACAATAAGACACATCTTTCATTACTGGGATATGACTATAAATGTTTATTCTATTGTGTCCCAAGAATGATAAAAGCCTGTGGAGGGGAGAGGAGGGGCTGGGGGGGGGAGTAAAAGGCCAGGCATTGCCCCCATACATTCATTTCCTTCACCGCATTTCCATGTACAGCATTGGTTAAATTCCCTAGTACGTCCTGAAACACAAACAAACTGATATCTTTCCCACCCAACATAACTGAACGAACGCCAATTAAGCTATTAAAAGAACAACCACGCCAGGGTTAGGGTATCAATGCTGTCCTAACGATGAGAGCCTCAAACTGAAGGGGTGTGCTCTGTCGAAGCATTGCCATGGGACGCTGTGTCTGGGAGAGCCGACAGATGTCCCGGTATTGATCCACAGCTGCCAGGGTGGAGGGAGGTGTCAGTGTTGTCAAAGGGGACAGACAGGGTGAAGGCTGGGGTGGGTGTTCTGTGTTAGCTGCACGCTCCAAAACCCTTCTGTCCCAGCAGTGGCCTAGGGGGCCATTTTGAAGGCACGTTACCTCGAAATGTCAAACCAGTCAATGGCTCACAGCTAAAAGGGCCCCGTAACCATCTGTTAAACTGAACTCACAGCCGTGGTTCTAACGGGTTCATCGCTGGAACACGTTCACTGAAATTAGACTAAAATCTCTGACTTGTCGTTCTTCTCCAAGGCGTCGTGATATATGGCTGTCCTGGGAGGTGATTCTCGGTGGATTTTGCTGCTGCATTGGGGCATGTCTTGATTTGCATGGATGGGCTGGGTGGGGGGGGGTATGGAGGGGGCGAGGGGGTCGGGGCGCAGGGGTCAGCACAGTTCCCCCCTATCTAGATTCAATCGCGGTTCTGAAAACGGCCCGTCCGTAACTGGAGTCGACCATTCTGCGGAGGGTCGTTCCGACTGGAGCGTTATCAGCGGGGCCAGTCCACTCTCCAACCACCTTGGCCTTCTAACCAGCGGCTCCAAGCCCAATCTCACTTCACAAGACCCAGCTAATAGAAAAATAAATTGAGGCGGCCAATTCCAATACAATGTGCCACGAAGAAGAAAAATAAGTCCTCCTGCTCCTGATATCATAGCGACACAACACTCCTATCGGGTTAATAAAAATCGATGGGATTATCACTGAACTCATCCTGTTTAGAAGACGCGAGGTCAGCGGTTTCTCCGACGCTCCCCGTCAGGACGGGCAATATGGCCGTCTCCCTGTGAACACACTGACACACACACACACACACTCATCCAGTCACACTACTCCACCAACTCTGCCTCGCGACAAGCGGAGCCATTCTCTCCTCTTTCGTGCCTGTGCGGTGCATATCACAGAAAGAAAAAGCAGCGACATCAAAGCAGAGTATTATAACAGCTAGAGTCCCTAAATTGATGTTTGCCAAGCTTTGCCATCATCATTTGACTACATGTAGGGCAAAAGAGCTAAGTCAGAGCGTCCAATAGCGTAGCAGTGTTACACGGTGAGCTAGCGACCACCCAAGCTGCGGGCTCCAGGCTAAGCAGAGGTTCATTAACTAGTCCGACAGGACACGGGGAAAGACACTCCGTCCTTGTGGCGCCTAACGGACCAGATCACTGGCTCCACCATAAACACAGGAGAGCACAGAAGCCCCCTTTCACTGTGGTCCTCAGTACAAAGCCAGGCGTCAGACCCCAACCGGGCAAGGTACGACGTGTCCTGACCTTGGCTTCTACGTGGAGCCTCCCCCCCCGAGGGAGCCGCAGACAGGAAACAGTAACAGTACGGTCTACAGCCAAACAGGGGGAAAACCAGGACGCCATTGGCCGATTACTTCAA
Source organism: Neosalanx taihuensis (assembly GCA_030340665.1). Taxonomy (NCBI): domain Eukaryota; kingdom Metazoa; phylum Chordata; class Actinopteri; order Osmeriformes; family Salangidae; genus Neosalanx; species Neosalanx taihuensis. Next base: position 2,714,137 of record CM059314.1, read on the forward strand.
AGAAGAATGCCAAAAGATTAATCCTTGACAACATGCAGCCGTCATTTTATTTCAAAACTTGTTTTTTTCATGTTTGTTTTTTACAACAGGCAATGTTCAGCCATTCAGTGTTGGCCTTCGGTCGTAGCTCATTCTCAGTTACATCCACGCTTCATCAAAAGTGGATGGAAAAAAATAAGAACGTGAAAATGGCTCCGCGAGAGAGAATACCTGCTGCAGACGAAATAACAGTCATCGACTAGCCCACGGTTCTGTTCTTAACCCCTAGGGGTCAGGCTTGTGGGTAAATACAGGCATTGTGTGGCATCTATTACCGCCATTATGTGGAACACCTGAGATCCAGCTTACGGCCACCGACAGGAAATAAACACACACCCTGCAAACACAGGGATGGACTGCTCTTCCCCCGATCCTAAGCAGCGATGGGATGGGCCGTCTCATTGCTCCAGCAACAATGTTGGGTTTAGCACTACTGTAGGTGAGCAGGGTGGGTGTGGTGGTGGTGGTGGTGTGGGGGGGGGAGGGGGGGGATTATAGCCAGATGATGCTGCCTGGCAGTTTAGCCCAGCATGGCACTAGACGACGGGAGGACCGGGGGGGAGGGGGGGGAGCAAATGGAAGGGGGTATGCGTGGGGCAAGGCCAGACACGGACACAAGGCGGAGCTAGAGGGGTGTCACCTCTTTTCCTGTCCCACCCCACCCGCCCCCTCCCTGTGCCCTGTGGATCGCTGCCCAAAGCTCACCCTTGCCAATTCTGCCTGCCGGACGTGTGAGGCATTCATAGCAACAACAAAGGCCAGGTTCAGGGGTTCCTGTGGTGGTGGTGGTGGGGGGGGGGGAGCCTCAGCATGCACAAGACAGCGGTAGCAGGAGAGGGGTGTGGAGAGTACATCTGGAGGACCGATCTGCCCTTACCTAGTGGGTCACCACACAAGTCTGAACACATGTACATCTTTACACACACTTCACACACAATATACATTTAACCATGTACATGTATGTGTTGAAAGCAGTGTATGCTTTCCACTATGTTGCCACCTGACCTCAACATGCATTATGGTGGTCAGGTGGTTCAGCAGTTAAGGCGTTCATGAGTGGAAGGTTGTGAGTTCAATTTCTGGCTGTGGGTACTTGATGTTGTGTCCTTGGGCAAGGCACTTCACCCTACTTGCCTCCGGGGGGAATGTCCCTGTACTTACCATAAGTTGCTCTGGATAAGAGAATCTGCTAAATGTAAATGCATTACGATGTCAATTGTCTCACATTTAATTGTTTTACATTTTCTGAAGGATAAACATGCTTTTTTTCATTACAGATTGAAAATGTACTGAGAAACGGTTTATAGGGTGTTTTGAGTACAACGTTACCATGAAACCTGATACAATACCACTACAGACACACACACACTTGTTTTTCTACGCATGTGATAAAAGTACATATTACATATTGTATTACTACATCTAATCAAAAGATTTGTTTCATATGAGAGTGCCAATTAGTGTCTCTGTTACTGTTCCTGAAAGAAGCCAACACAAAACCCCCTCACCTGCTTTCACTTAAAATGTATGTAGATTTGGGGGGAAAACGGCTTAATGAGACACAGGACAAGTATACAATGAGTGTTTTGCATAGGGATTAGAAAACTACTGTTGCAGAAAGTCTAGCCGACATCACAGTCGTGTTTCAAGTTCAACCTTTGAATGCCAACATGAAGGAGAAGAGCCCAGGAACGTTATAAAGGGACGATTTGCGGCGGTAAGGAACACAAGGGTTTGAGCACAAAGAGGCTGAAGAACAAGTGGCCTGCAATAAAATAAAGTAAGGTCAGCAGACATCCCATGTGACAGCACACTGCCTTGGATTAGGAGGTGTAAGCCTATTAATGTGGTTTGGACTTGGTGGACCACCCTGACTCCCAAAGCCCACTGCCCGGCCCACGATTAGCCTGTTAAACTTAGCTATCTAACTAGCTCCCCCACCCACACCGAAGTATCAAACACTGAGGCCCTCTCTGCAACGGCAACAATTCAGAAAAGGTCCACGTGTTTTATAAGGGGAAAGAGAAATTAATATAAAATAATAATAAGTCCACTGACAAGAATTATTTTTTTCGGACAATACAACCCTGAAATTACACCGAAAGTTACGGTTTATATTTTAAATGACAGTTAATCATCTTTGTAATTATCTACTCCCTATTAAATTACCTCAGATTGGTTCTGAATCTTATGTAGTTCTGGTGGAACTATAAATAGTGCTCCTCTGTGATGAGTGTGTGTAGAACATTGATTACAATTCTACAGTTACACATTCAGTTTTGCTTTGAGGGTTTTAATTCCTGGAAAGCATAATTATTCACAAATAAATTTAGGTCAAATGTAAGTCATGAAGGCAACTGACTAAAATGTTTATTGGAAAATAACACACTGAGCATTGTTATAAAACTGGCTATAAAATTGACAGTCCCTTTTTCATTATTAGGCCAATAGGGTGGGGTAAGAGAATATAGAGCTAGGTTTGATGCTGTGCCATCTAAACAACAAAATCCAATATATCTTCAAAATTTCTGCAAAAGGCAAGGGGATTAACATTTCTGTGCTGGGGCCAGAGATTAGCTGGGGGGCGCATGGGGTTTTAAATTTCATCATCTGAAGAAACAATGCTTCATTCTTAGTTTTTTCATTTATTTTCCATGTGAGATGATATGTACAGGTTACCTTTACATCAATATTCGATTAGGTACGTTAAGGGACTCATATGGGGTGCTTTGACGCTCCATAAAATAAAATAAAATCTTCTCTTTTTTTTGGCCCAAAACTAACTTCCTTCTATATCAAATTTTATGCTGGTCACGCTCTGCCACCTTGTGGCCAAAACGTGCCAACGATTACATAATCCTGTTTTTCCGTTTAAAATCAGGTGTTGTGCCACCCGAAGCACTGCTGCCACCATAAGCACCCCACTCTTCATGAAACACTTCAGTCTTCTGCGCCTAATGTCAAGTGGGCTGGGCTATATAAACAGCATTTGGGTTACGTGTCAACTTTATTGACCAGCTGCAAATAGACCTTGTTACGCTATGGAGATTCCAATATTCACTGTGGATTCCTTTACGAACGAACCTTTTAAAGGTAATCCTGCAGCCGTTTGCCTTCTCACACAGGCAAGTTATGTTTTACAGTATAGCATGACTATTGCATGCATTTTCTATTCCAAGTCATTTAATAAATTATCACAACCCAACAATCCCAATTCAAATGAGAAATATGTAAAACATTGTACATTATTTAATTTAAATTGTTCCTCTTATTTATAACTAATGTTCAACTAATCTAATCTTGTTTTTGTTTTGTTTTTCCATGCAGGAACTGCAAGGTGAGGTGTGCCAGAAGATAGCTGCTGAGATGAACCTGTCTGAAACAGCCTTCATTACACTGCTTCACCCAACTGATGACTTCACCTCAGGTTGGACCAGCCCCAACGGAAATAGACATAACTGATAACGTTTATGGAATCACGCCACCTGTTCGGTTGAGCAGTCATGATATTGGGAAGATATGCAGTGGACTTTGAGCATTCTCTTGATTGGGTGAACAATGGTTGGTTAATGTCTGCATTGGCGGTGAAGTTAATGTTTTTCCTCATCAGGAGCCCGCTTTCACCTGCGATGGTTCATGCCAACCAGTGAGGTTCCTCTGTGTGGCCACGCCACCCTGGCCTCTGCTGCTGTGCTCTTCTATAAAAAAAGTATCCACTCATCTGAAATTACCTTAGACTTCAAAGCACCTGCATTAAATGTGTAGCCCATGTGATGAATTTGTCTGAAGCATAGAGGGGCAAATAACTGAAAATACAATTGTAAGATATAAAATAAAATATGAGTCATTTAGACAATAATTTATGGTTATCAAAATGTCATCCAAACATTGTGCCACAATGAAATCATTTTCCTCCACTGCCAGAGAACAGGAATTCTACGGTGGTTTTTGAGACTTTGAGTGGAGAACTGTATGTTCAGCAGCAGGGAGATTCACTAGTCATGGACTTCCCCCTTGAAAAACCTGAACCCCAGGTAAGGCATGGAAATAATGTTTGAATGCTTCGTTTGAACCTCAAGAAGCCTGTCTAATAACTTATAGTATATCTACATCTTCATTAGGTGGCCAAGGATTTTAAAGACATTATTAAAGTAAGTCAAACAAGTTGTTAGTAAATCTTATACTACACAACATATTTCCACATGCATTATGTCTCTCTGTGTGTTTATATAGGCAACAGTGGGTGACCACCCAGTTCAAGAAGTGTTTTTCTGTACCACCATCAAAGATCTTATGCTTTGTCTCGATGATACCTGCGACAGGTGAGTTTTTGTGAATATGCTGATGTTGTGTGTGAATACAGGATGTTCTATGAGGTGCCTGATTATTGTTGCATCCTCCAGGTCAGTGCTGACCAGCCTGCAGCCAAACCACACAGCCCTGTTGGCTAGCGAGAGCAGTGGAAAGGTCATGGGGGTCACAGTCACTGTGCGTGGAGACCAGGCTGGTTATGGTTTCTATTCCAGAAACTTTGCCCCCTGGTACGGAATCCCTGAGGACCCTGTCACCGGTGTGTGCCTTGATGCCTGGCAATAACATCCTTGTGGCCCAGGGATGACCTTTGACCTTACAAGAGCCAGTTCACAAAATCCCCCTCACATGAGGTCAATGTACAGCTCAGTCAATGACAGTGATGGTAAACGTACATTCTTCACTTCAGGCTCTACACACACTTTCCTGGCAAGCTACTGGTCTGCAAAACTGGGCAAGAACAAAATGCTGGGTGAGGTCAAGAACATTTTCATCATACATGAGCGTATTACTGTACCTGGTAAACTACTAGTTTAAAACAGTGCCATGTAAAAACTGCAACTTAGATGTTGGTCATGATACTAGTGTGACACTCCAATACCAGTCTATGAAATGCATTTTTATGGACGGCAAATATACTTGTTCCGTCTACCAGCGTATCAGTGCTCAAGTCGTGGAGGTGAGTTGCGGCTGGAAGTGAGGGACGATGGCAGAGTGGACATCGCTGGCCAGGCTGTCGTGATCCTGGAGGGAAATCTGTCACTGTAGTTTATCTCTGTTTCCTTACTGATTAATCACAGGGCTGACTCTGACAATAAAAGAGCTATGATTAAATATTACACAATGTATGTTTCGTAACCTGACAATCCGCAATGTTTGGAGACTATCTCATTGTTATGATCAGTGGCCGATGCTCTTTTGTAAAGCTCTCTCTTAGAAGTCGCTTTGGATAAAAGCATCTGGTAAATGAATAAATGTAATTATTATGAGTGTTTATTTATTATTCATTCAAAATGGTACATTTGTGAGGAATGAGTCAGCTTATAGCTGCCTAAACAAAACAAATAAAACAAATTCTGATTGAAATAAATGGATTTCCAATACGTAATTTACAAGAAAATTAATCCTAGAAGAAAAATGTATATCAAAATGAATCATGTAGTTGGGAAACAGATGTCATTGCCCTTAAGGGACATAACTCAGCTTCCTTTGGGGGAAACATCCCCAGATTCCATGTACCCGTCGAGTGGATTCAACGGGCTGAAACGCAGAAGAGGCAAGTCCACCGTGGTGCAGCAGTCTTTGGGATGGGCCCAGCCCTCCTTGGGGCGCCGTATGGGGGGTGGTGGAGGAGGAAGGTCTGAGTTGGAGTCCACAGAACCGTCATTGTTGTTGCCGTCACGGTCAGCGCTGCCAAAGTTGCTGCTCTGGCAACGGACCAAGAAAGTTCCCCGGTGGTGGCGATGGTAGAGGACGGCCATGACGGTTATCAACATCAGGAGCAGGAAGCTCAGCAGGAAGGAGACAACGTAGATGCCTTGAACCATCACGGAAGACGAAGAGAACGTACAGCCTAAAAGACAGAAGTATGGATTACAGAGCTGCAGTTTAGGGCTATGCTGAGGCTTCACAAGTCCTCCTGACCGTGGCGTTGTTGCGTACCGGCAGCCTGAAGGTCCACACACAGGGTTCCTCCAGAACCCAGACGGGACGCGTCCTTGAACCCGGGCTGACAGCGGCAAGTGTAGGAGCCGAATTGATTCAAGCATTCTGCGTTGATGTCACACAGCACGAGCTGGGTGGAGCATTCGTTGACATCTGTCATGCACATTTGAGCAAACACGTTAACACGCCCATACTAACGATAGCTGTGAAATTCATTTCAAAACTTCAATTACCATTATCTCAGAGTCAAACCATTTATACTCAAAATAATAGTTTTGATCGTAGTACCAGTTCAACATTTAGTTAGGCAGTCCTTTTCTGGTCGAGAAGGAAAAAGAGTATGGTGCCAAGTAATTGGATGCGCTTGGTCAACCACATCTTCTGGGATCCCTACCTGCAGTGGATAGCGAGATGATCATAGCGTGCTCCGAGCTGCCATGAAGACTGATATTGGTTGATACCAGCTCCTGGAGAGCTGTGTGGAGGGTGTTTCGGAACATCGGCCCCTTCGTACTGTCGGTCATCTGCAGCCAGAGGATGTACAGCACTCCTGCGCTCAGCCTGAACAGTATGAAAACACAAACATTTCTCAATAACTGAAACAGCTAGATATCCAAAATTGAGGATATATGTTTACATTTGGAATTTAAATGCAGCACAATATAGTGTGAAAATTGCAGAAGAAAGGATATTTCAAGGGCCTCTTACCAACCTTTTTATTCTTTTTGAGGATATCCTTACTGATGTCATGTGAAATTTCAACTTTTCATGTATCTGAAACAAAAACAACAAAATCACAACACATACTTCTTGGTCTGCACTCACGCTCTCTCATTGAGCTCTATCCATCCAATATAATAATCCAGTAGGATTTAGTTCCCACAGCATGACAAGAACACCCCTCACTAGTTCTTTTGTTGACGTCAGCAGCGTACTGGAGAGATGGTCCCAATGCTCTTCTGAATCGTTCTCAAGGGAGAAGGTGAGCTCAACAGAAACTTCATACATATGATCTGGAAGTCATAACATAGGGTGTACACAAAAGTATTTTGCCTTTACCTTACCCATTGAACAGTACCCACCACACATAATTGACCCATCGCTGCTCTTGTAACACATGCTCTTATGATTAAAAGGGAATTAGGATGAACCTTTTGAAACAAATGCAAAATAGTAAAAAAACAGACTCAATTGTGAGACACTCACCCCCAGGTAGGTATGGCACCTCTGTGGGATTTTGGGCGTGTCCTGGAAAATGAAATCAACATGGGTGACTTACAGTGGAGCTTGATTATTCGTTGCCGCACAACTACCCTACTCATCAATTACTCCCTACCTTCTGTTGACAGGAGTCCCACCATCTTTGGCAAAGAGGCCATTTGATTATCCTGGTCATCATCGGGCATGGGGGAAGCAGTTGTTGGCAGCTGATCAGCAGCATTCATTCTCCATGATGTTCCCACGACGAGATCGTCCCCTTGGTCGGTCACGGCCGGAGATACCAGGCGAAACCCCTCCACTGAAACAATGTTGGCCGTGTACGACACGTGTTCCTCTGTGGTAGGAGGCGCATGTAGGGAACGCGCATCCACACTTCTGCGCAAGTCTGGCAGGATGTGGTGGAAGGTATATGGCCTTATGACAGACTCTGTACTACGGACAACTTTGGCGTGCATGTTCGAAGACGGGGAGTGGATCTCTGCCTCGTCGGAGAACCGTGTTGGGGTTTGAGAGGCGCTCCTCTCTAATCGAGAGGTATCCAGGGTGGGTACTACTGCTAGGGTGGGGGTGGAGGTAGTGCTGTGGATGAGAGACGATGGAGGGATTATATCCTCGATGTGGTTGACCATTATTTTCCAGGTTAGATCGTGCTCAAACCGTTCCCTCTCCTCTATAGTCTCCTCTGAACTTGCAGCGCTCTGCTCATCTTCCTCTACCTGAACAGAAGCCAAACTAGAGGGGCTCTGTTGACTAATTGGTTCATCTTCTTCGAATGGAAGCTCATTGGACACAGAGGTGAGCAGGTCAAAGTACTCCGCCATCTCATTGTAGTTTTCCTGCATTACTGGTGTTGTGCTTTCCAATAAACTAGGCTGGGTGGGTTCCCCTTCCTTGGTGAGTACGTACTCGATCAAATCTCCCTGAAAAACGGTCGGCTTTACCTCTGTCTCGTGCCTCTTGTCTTCCTTTATCCATTTATCCTCTGCGTCATGTGACTTGTACACAATTGGTGGATCAAATGCTTGGTACCTCCCGTAGAATCCTCTGAACAGTGGGATGGGACTTCCTTTGATAAGCAAGACCACGTGGAGAGTGTTGGACAGGGATGTGTACTTGGCCTGCTGCCAACACTTCTCCAACACCTTGTTCCCACCAGACACCCCCGAGGGCTCAGCCAGCTGGATCTGGTCTAGTTTGAGGTGGCAGGCGTCCGGTGGGGTGAAGTCTTTCAGGTAAAGCCGAATGTGTTTCCCAGGGTCTACTTGGATGGTCCATTTGCACCACAACGGAGGGTTAGAGCACAAGTAGTCTGGGGAGAAGAACTCTCCACTGTCACCTTGTAAGACTCCATGGCAGCTTCGAAGGGCAAAGAAGGCATCGCCATCTTCTCCTGGAGAGAAGGGTGTAGAAAGACAAATACAGAGAAGTCTTTAAATGCAAGGCTTGCTGACATGACAAAGTAAAACTGACACTCATTAAAAATATATATATTATATATTTATATTTACCTAGAGACTCATAATCTTCATGCCCATTTGGCTATGGAAAGAACTCGTATGATTAAAATGTTTTTAGACTGTACACCAAGTCAAAAATTGCACTGTTGTTCATTGTCATATCACTACAAAGTGGATGCTTAATTGCTAAAGTCTACTTACAAAAGTTGAGTCACATGGCTGGATAAATATGCCAAATATAAGTAGAAATATATACATTGTTTGAGATCTATAAGGATTTAGTAGCATTTTGGACCACTTTTAACTATTAACTATAAGAATATTAAACTGTTTCTTCTGCTGCACCAACTGAAGATAGAAAACGGTGGGTGGGGAGGGGGGGGGCGTCGACTTCCGTCAATGGTGAACATTAACACCTGAAGTATATTATCAATTAGAATAATTGACGCGGCTTACATCCCACGTTCGTGTGTTTCCGTGAGATTCGTGCTCCACCAGTGGATGTCGCCATTGTTATTCGTCGATTGATTGACTGCATGGGAAACTTCATCTGCTGCAACACCGCCATTTAAGACGAAACAAACGTTCAGATGACCTTCAAGGTTTGTATGTAATGCATTATTTTAAAAAAGACATACATTTAATAATAAACGTTTATGTGTTTAAAGTTAATCGATGTTTTCCTTTAGAACCCAAACAAACATTAACGCACTGTTCCCAAAGTTTAAACAAGTGTTTATTCTTCTACAAAAAAAAATTGTAGGTCGACATTCCATTCCATTAAACCACTTTGAGAATAATAGAAAATCAGAAAAAGGTAGAAAATGCACTTTAAAGTGTTTCTCTCTCTCTCTCTACTTCCATTGAGCTGAGGGTATAAACCCTGATGATTCTATTAAATGCTTTGTTTGAGAGCAGCATACACCTCAATTATAAGCCAGATCTACCTCTTCCACACCATGCACATTTTACACAATTTCTTAACTTAAAAATGAACAAATGTCAAATATTGACAATACCCATCACTCTAACCCACCCCACCACCTACAAATGTACGTTATAAATAGATGTTTCTAGGATCCAAGTGCAAATACGTCTATGAAGAATATGAACACCCTGATAAGTCGCATTAACAATACTATTGTCATGTCGTGAGCCAACTCAGTAGCATACAATATCAGACAACACATTTTCTGATCCAGTCAGTCTTAAGCTGAATAGGGACGCGTGACACGTCACATGACCAAAACAATACAATTTAGTACAGTAGACAGCTAAGACAAGTAAGCTGCCACAAATACAAACCTCTTTAAGGGTCAATCAAAAAACCTAGGCCACCAAATCAAAGCGTGACCTCAAAACTTTGTTAACATTCTGCTACATCCACTTTTAGCTGACCTGCGTATAGCCAAGAAGAGTAATGATCTAAGATCCCTCCACAGATAAGTAGACTCTCTGTTGCTATGTACAGAAATTAAAACATTGTTGAATGCAACCTGAACTGTATAGTTTAGTATTGAACTCCAATACAGTTCTTTCAAATAGAGGATTCAGATCAAATGTACATTGAGCCAAAAGACTCTGTCTTGAACGTCCTTTTCATTTTAACGGAATAGGATTGTTAAAGTATGTAAGGAAAATGCAGTACTCTTCCTCTTAATTACTATGATCTGACTACAAACACAGCTTATCACTGGCATTCAATGTCAGGATTGTTGAGCCAAGCCCATATCTGAATCATTTCCTGTGGCGTCCTACTGTGAACTAACATCAAGCTTTTGTAAGCACATGGGTTATTCCTGTACTTTTCCTCAATGTCAAAAGTCTGGAAGCCTTTATGTTTCTCTGGGACCAGCCCCAGCTTCTTCATACACATACCTGTGTACACATCATCGATGGGGTAGAGTGGAACTTGTTGGGAGATGTTGTAGAGACGAATTGCCAGTTCCCCGGAGTACAAAAACCCTCCACCCCCTGCATAAGGTGGGTAACCCCCGTCAAACACACTCTCGGGTATAAAGTACTTAAGTTTTTTGTCCCTGTGGGGGCCAGCGTTGGTAATCACATCCCCTATGAAGAGATCCGTGGCTCGTTTTCTTGTGAGATCTTTTAAAAAGTCAAAAATTCTCAAGGTGTTCACGAAGACATCATCGTCCCCCTTGAAAATGTACTGGGCGGTCGGGCACCTCTTGTTCAACCACTCCAAAAAGAGTACATCTTTGAGGGTTAGGTTGAAAAAGGAGTCCCTGAAATCCCATTGGATTATGTCCCTGTGAAGCTTCGCCTCATGAAGCAGCATCCACGAAAGATCTGGGAAGTGGTCGACACCTGTGGAATTGCCCAGCAAAAACACAGTGACCACTGTTTGATTAGCTAAGAAGCCTGCCTGTCCCCAAGATTCACGAATAGCCTGCCGGCGGTCAAAGTGAGACGTAAGAGACTTGATGGCCAACAGTAGGAAGGGTTTGCCTTCACACACATGCGGCTGGTCAATTAACATGCGGTACGACCGGCAGCGCATATTCAACAGGAAATCTTGGAAACGCTGAGGAAGAGTGTTGTAGTCCGAGATCTTTGTGGTGATGCTGTAGTCCGGTTCGCAGGAACCAACGAGGCTTGTGTTGTTAAGCCAATCAGGGAGCTCGGAGAGAGAGTCGTTGGCCAGCACAGTCCTAAGGAGGGGGTTGTAGAGGAAGTCCAGCCTCTGTTGCTCGTTGTTCCAGTAGGACTTCTTCAACGTGTACCTGCTCCAGAACTGAGCTGAGGGGATCCGAATCTTCTGCCTCCCACCCTTCTCCTGCCCAAAGTTAAAGGACACCCCCACCAGGATACAGATGAAGATATTCAGCATCATCATGAGACACAGGAGCCTCGATTTCCTCTTCCCAGCATGCATCTTTTCTTCTTCTGTAGGGGGCCTAGACGTAAAAAGAATACATGGAGCTGGTGTTTATAAGCCATATTTACAGAGCTAAGATAGCATTCGCATTCCAGTAGCTAGCAAGTTCCAAGTCTTTTTTTTTTTTACTTACAAAAAAGCCCAGGAGGAATGCCAACACTTAGAACGGGTGATTTGTGGCCTACGCTTTCAGCCAAAGGTAGAAAGTAGATGTGTGAAGAAAACTATTGAGTCTTAGTTGTCTTAGTTGCTTGTTCTATGTTTGGCGTGTCATGTATGAGGCTGCTTACCATGCTTAATCCTAGAAGAATAAGCTATGCATATTTTTCTTTATCCCTCTACACTATGTGTACACTATTTTGTCCACCTCTTATTCTTTATTTACTCATACCTCAACAATGTATTTCTTCCTTCTCTCTTCCTTTCTCACAATGCCAGAGGGGCATCATGGGTTCTGAATTTGAGCCTCCTCGTGACACCAATTTCCCGGTCTTTGAGTCACAGTATATCGCTAGTTTGACCCACACACAAAAGACTATACATTTTTTTTAGTACGTCATCATGCAGGTTTTTTTTCTTTCCCCAGTCAGGCTTCAGGCCCAAAGGTCTCACCCAGGGTGAGAAATACAGAAGGCATGTATAGAAACTGAGAAGGTTATGGCCTTATAAGGCTGGGTGTCAGCATGCCCCCACCTCTCATATGCTAAATGCAGGAACCTTTCACTTTAAGTTGATAAGTACATTGACATTTAGTCATTTATCTCTCTTATCCAGAGCAACTTACAGCAACTACAGGGACATTGCCCCAGACACAAGTAGGGTGAAATGCTTTGCCCAAGGACACAACGTCATGTAGTCACAGCCGGGTATCAAACCTCAGCCGTGAATCGAACTACAATTAGATTCAATTGCAACCTTCAATTGCAACCTTCAGGCCTTAACCGCTGAGCCACATGACTTGATTTGTATTCTTGTGTATAAAAGTAATTGTAAAGCTTTGTTCTGTGGATTCTTGATCTCCTGAGACCTTCTCCTCAGATCTGACTTGTCCTTGTAGTCGCTCTTCGGGTATTGGTATTATTTGGTTCATGCTAATAAACTGTTTCCCATCTACTAGAATTTCCAACCCTGGGGGACAAATAAAGGTTTTCTTATCTCATCTTTCTTATCTTACCTTTGATCAATAGGGAATCAGTTAAGGTTACTTGACCAATATTTAATATTGCAGATAGAGGATTTAGGATTCAACAAGTTATATCCTTAATGCTATAACTCATCATCACATGTAGGAAACAGGGTCTGGTCAAAGCATGTACAATGCTTTTTTTAAGAAAAGCTCTGGGTGCACAAAGGAAATAGGTCACCCGGCGCTTAGGCTTGTTCCACACTGTGCACACAATACACAACTAACCTGTGAGCTCTGGATGATGATTGAGCAATGTGTATACTAGTGTTCCAGTCTTCTTAACCCATGTAGATTATCTGCAAGGGTGTGGTCCACAGATAGGGTTAACCAGGAATTAGGTTTTTTTTTACAGACACCTGGAGGAAAACCCCACAACACAGCATGTTAATATTCAGAGAGGAGGGGGGTGGGGTTGTTTTCTGAGACAGGATGTGGCTCATGCATGCCTACATTCTAAGAAATCAACCGAAAAGCCTCTTGCTAGGGCAGTGGTTACAGTATTGTAATAACTGTTTTCATTGTTAAATTACCTGACAAGTTTGACAAAGCAAGCTTCAAACCAGTCAGAACGCATTGCAGTACCTAAACTACATGTTCCACTTATTTCCATGTTTCAGAAGAAAACACTGTCCAGACAAGGACATCATTGATCTAGTTTAGTAGAAGAATAGAAGTTTAATATGACAGGAGTGCAGAAGGTGTTCAGCGCGTTCAAATTCCTACAGCACATGAATGCCCATGTTAAAGTTGAGCCATACAGGTTTCACCCGTTTGCAGATATTGATTCAACACAGAGCTACACGAAAGCGATGACAAATTATCATTCACTCAGTGTAAGAATTAAGACCATGACCATGTTAAGCGTTGATGTAGGTTAGGGTTTAGGTAGGTAAGCAGAGTCTACCAACTAAATCAGCCATATAACTACGTAAAAACACGGAGTGAGTGAACTGAGTTCATCCAGGTTGACATGCATACCTGCAGCACATAGACCTACTTCACCTGAAGGGCATTTCTTCTATCCAGACTAATGTTGCTGAAGTGCATGTTATGTGCATAGGCAGAGGTGCCTATTAGTATCTTGCAGAAGACTATACTCACCAAAAGACGACGATCAAAGCGAAACTAAATCAATTTTGATGGAGGCAAAAGTAAAGTTTCATGAAAAAAGTTTAGGTCCATGGTCAAACTAGACTTTTTGAAATGTCATACACAGTGTGCCTAAAAAGTAAGGACCCATGCCGTATCATAGATAGAAAACATCATTTCAGTCTACTGACCGCGAAGTGTGGCGTAAAAAAAATAATATTTGCCATTTTCTTTCGCGTTTGAGGTCTATTAAGAAAGGCTCCTCCTATTGACGTTGTGCTTTAGGGAGGCTGCAAGCTACCTTGGGCAGCACATGACTGTAAAGGTATTCAGCGATCTGTTCCAGACGATTGTTTTTATGCTAGTTAATGTAACTTTATTTAATTTCCTATATGATAACATTCATGGGAAATAATATTACAGATGCCCATGTTTTTTCCTGGCCATGCCAATGTCGTTCTGTGTTTGTATCACAAGACTGTTAATTACTGTATCAACTGTTATTTGCTTAGGTATTAACTAGGTATTTTCAGAAATTTAAGTTTTTTCATTTATGTATATATATATATATATATATATATATATATATATATATATATATATATATATTTAGTGTATTTCTAACTTTATTACACAAAATGACCACCACGGAATTACATGGGTGTAGATGCCTAGACTCTTGGTCTCGTTCCAGTATCCAAGCATAGGTGGAAACATTTTAATTTATTTCAGTTCACTAATCCTTGAATTATATTCAAGAATGACTGGGGTCCAGTTTTATATTTCGTTGAGCTGCTGGCTAAATGCCATATAATTACAGCTCTCAGTCAGATGTATTTATAGCTGCCTATCAAATGTCTCCTTCTCGTCCAAGTTAACCCTACACCAACCCAAACCTGAATACACAAGTCTGCTCATCTATGGGAGATGTCCAAAACACAAGCTGGAAGAAGCATCTATATTCATTTAGCCATCAAAGTCTGATACACGATACAACATGTATTTGGTCTCAGTCAAAGTATGAAAGAATGACCATACATGATGGGTTTACAGGCTATGCACTTGCAAAATGGCTGTGGTTCTCGGCACTTCCTGATCCACACAAACCGGTCCAACTCCAACAATAAATGCATAGACGGATCACAATATTTAAATTTTTTAGAGCCTACTTCCCCCCTGACTGATCTATCTTCGAAATGGGTTTGCTCTCTAAATGCCTTGGCACTGCATGACAGGTGTCTCAAACCCCTTTATCAAATACCTTAAGGTCAGTCACTAATTCGAGTATTTTTTTTTATCATATAAAAGGTAGTACATAAAATACCCACCACAATGCTCAAAATATTACATTACTGATAGTATAAGGTTATTGTTGTGAGACAGGGCCAAGTAGAAGGAAAAACCATTTTCAAAGTCACATTTGAAATTGCACAAACCAAAATTTCTGAATGTGAATATCGGGAGAGGAAGTAGACAGAACAATGTGAAAATGTCAGTTGAAAGCCATCAGTTTCAGTTCCTGTACATCATACATCAAGTTCCATGTTGCATGTGAATCACATGTAGGGGATACTACAGGGGACTATACACGTTCAATTACTGTTCAGTCACTGTTCAAGGTTAAGGATATCAAGTGTTTTTTTAATATATATATATACACAAGCCATATGACATTATATTTATAAGAAAAAACATTAATATGAAAGCCGAAATATTATGTTGTACCCAATGGAGAAAGCTAGGCTCAAATGGAAGACTTGTATACAGCACATTCCGGTAATATGGGAGCTTGCTGTCACTGAATTAAGTTTTTTTTTAACTTACACCTTGGAAATGAGCATCAATAAGACAGGAAACAACAAAATGGGGGACTAAGAATGCTTACCTACATGCTGCACATACAACTTATACACATCCATACAGTCATTTAGCTCGCTCTATTACACAATTTGACTTTCTCACTATTTGACAAGCACACAGTCACACATAAACACAATCGCACACACGCACACTGGGGTTCGCGCGCCATTCTAGCTGGGATGCACGATGCTGTCGATGCTCTCCTGAACCTCGGCCATCTTTTTCAACACCCGGTTGACCGTTGCCTCGTCAAACTCCAGGCACACAAACTCAGAGTCCTGCAAAAGACAACAGAGACGGTGTCAGACTAAAAAGGACATGGTGCGACACGGTAGAACCGCAGTCTGCAGATAAGCACAGCATGGTACCAGACCAGGAGACGGTTGTGTGTCAGGATGATCCAGTGTTGAGCAAAGTGCAGAAGCAGAAACAACAAAGACCTTGTTTAGCCTAAAAAAGCACCTTTCCTAAAACGTTGAGCGCTCGAATCATGGACGTCTACCTGTCAAAGTCAATCTCCGTTCTCCTTCCACTGATTGTCGTACCCAACTCACAGTGGAGGAAAGTGTAGTGTAAACACACAGGGCTGACAATGACAGCTGCTCAGCCAGTGAGTAGGATGTCAAATTCAAAAAGCTCAAGTGCCAACTGCCCAATGTTGGGAATGAAATGTGAGGAAGGAAACCGCTCTGAATGTTTTAGTCATGCTGTGAGTAACCTCCAGGGCTCCTAACTCCTATGAGAAAAGAAGAAGAAAAAAAAATCTGGAAGGCACGTTTAATATAGACCAAACAGCCTGTGGCCCTACAATTCAAGTCTTCCCATTTCAAAAACAGGTCCCTTGAAACGTTCCCTTCAATCTCTGAGTTCTCCAGCGGCTCTGACGAAAATATCTTCCAATGTCGGTTGTCTGAATGTGACCTTTCAAAATCGGTTTGCTACCGTAGAACGCAGAAGGATAAGAGGCAGGAGAGGTCATGAAATCGACCAAAGTATGCGAGGACATCTTTCCCCCATATTTTATTTAATACAACATATTAATACCTTTTGGCATGTCTGAATGTAGTTCACATAATCCTGTCAAGTCAAAAGTGGTTTCGTGCCCCAGATCAGAAAATTTGAGACCTGTACAGCTAAATAAACTTACAATGGCCAGGTATGGCATGGCATATAAAGACTAGAGGGGGTAAGTTAACTAATCCTGCATTTCCACAGGTTGGTAACAGCATCGCCTGCCCTTGACAACAGACTGAAAATCTATAGAGGGGGCAGGGTCAATTGGCCTATAAAATGTCCATCGTTCTCCCAGGCTGGCCATGTGATATGGAAGGTATATTCGCTCTGTGGCGCCGGAGCGCTTTTATTACCTGCCACTGAAAAATGAATGAAGATCCAAGAGGAGACACAATGGAGGACAAGGGATGGTCCGTCTACAGCTGCTGTTCATCTCCCATAGTCCCATACCCTAGAACCTCTCAATCACCGGTTGCCTGGTAACCTTTTGACACAAACAGCACCCCCCCCCCACCCACCCACCCACAGACTGTAGAGTATAGTTATGCTTACGTAAATCCTGTCTATTATTCATGTTAAACCAAGGCAGACGCACCCAAAGTATTTCTATTCACAAAGGGAGACCAACCTCTGGCAGCAGATTAGTACATAGGTACATACGTATTCAAAGGACTTCGGTCCAGATGTGTAAGGGGCCACATTTCCAAAAATAAATGCTTTCTAAATATCTCCATCTGCGAATTAATCAACTGGTTAGCTTAAGTTCAGCTCAGTTGGAATGACCAAGATAATGGCGGCTCAGGGGTGTGGTGCCCCACTAGCCTCATTATCAGTGCCAGGGGAGGGTTTGACTGGCACAGATATGGGCAGAGCTGCACAACAACCACCTTTCTCACCACCATCCCCCTCCCCCCCACCCCTGTGGCCTTTTAGGATTTAAAAAAAATAGGCAAAAACTGAGACCTGTCAGCCTGTTACTACAAGCCGATGGAAAATGATAGAAGTTTTACCAGTAATACGAGTTTTAACTACCGTGTTTTAACTAACTAACTCGAGTGCTGTTTCCAACCAACAACTGTGCTACACATCCCATCGGCTTCTCTTGTGACGAGCCTAAAGATACATTTCCCCACTGGATGCAGAACATGGATTCACTGATCCAGAAGAGGTCTTCCTGACGCGCTCCTTCCAGCAATAAGGTGAAACTGACAAATTCCTTGCATCCAAGTGTCATTTACTATCTAATTAGCTATGCTCTACGGGGCTATGCTAACATCCCCATACTCAGGGACTCGTCGTGCGTTAAAGCCTTAGCTGCCTGGACACTGAACAGTGAGAATCAGAAGATCTTGGATTTTCAACAATGTGGTGTTTCCTCATAACACAAATACACCAACAAATATCCTCCGTCCACGCTGCTATGAGGGCACTGGTCACATTCGTTTCTTTTTGTAGAACATGATTTTTAAAAGCCCCAACGCTAATGTAAGCTTTTTTGAATTTTGAACTGTCAACTTGACACGGTTATTCTACTTCTGCTTCCAGGCCCAACACGTCATTTATTAACAGCCTGGTGAAAGGCTGCCTGTGTGTAGCTGGTGCAAAGTGCACTCCTAATAACATCAGACGCCAAATACAACACGTAGGAGCTAGGATATGGCACTTGGATCTACACCAACCATTTCCTTTTCGCCTACAGTTGTACTTGAGGTCATCGTTTATAATGGGCAGAATGACCTTGGCCAGCATGAAGTTACTCATCTAGAATCTGTTGTTTATTGCTTTTCAAAGTCCCTGACAGACAAATGTTTACCGTAGGAGCAGCATAATCTAAGTGCAGGTCCCCTAACAAAGCTCAGGGGAGAACAATGACAGTGGAGTGACTCCACCAGCACCTACTCTAACCAAGCATACTCCAACAAGTTCCTTCCTGTCAACACGCATCATTTCTTGTCAACTCTACAGGGAGCAGATGATTGAAACTAAAATAGAACATCTAGACCTCATTGTTTAATGAAAGTGGGCCATTCCTTTTTTATCATATACAATAACAAGACACAGGCTAAAAATACAGTTTATTCACAAGTTAAAAAAATTAAGAAAGGAGACGTGGCCTCGACAGTACGCCATCTTTGAGGTCTGCTAAACAGTGACTTTAGCGAAAATAGTTCCAAGTTACTAATTGTCAACAGTCAAAAGAGGGAGAAGGCAGGAGATGATTAAACTGACCAACAAACTGCTAAAATTGATGATTAAAGTGATATGTGACTGGAGCTGGTCTGGTCAGGTGCCTGCTGTGATTAAGATGAACTCCTGTCTGGACACAGGTCATCCTAGACTCGTTCTTACCTGAGCTGACCTTCAAAACTGGTCACCTAGATAACAACTTCACCCATCCCTGCAACCCCCAACCATAATCCACTAGGCTACCTGGATCTCAGCATCCATAGCGACTTTGCAAACCCAAGTAGGAAAGATTTAATAAGATACTTTTAGTACATTTATTTAAATAATTGTTCTGGACATTTGATAATAGTTTTCATGATGACACATGAAAATCGCATATCTTCCACCCAACCACCCACCCCCAGACATCCTCCTCCTCTCCCCCAGAAACCCTCCTCCCCTCCACCTCACCTCTCCAGTCCTTCCCAGCTCCAACTCCACCAAGGCCACAGGGCTGCTGGCTGGCTCCCCTCTGCTGGCCGAAGTGGGAAGATCGACCCTCCAGGTGAGGCCCCTCAGGCCCGCCTCCCATCGGCTCTGGGTCAGCAGACTCTCTCTGACCCGGCCACGCTGGCCCTTCCAGAAGCGGGAGAGCGCTGCAGCCTGTTCTGTGCTGACGCCACCCTGCTTCTTGGTCTGGGCTGTCAGGAAGGCCTCCAGCTGGGGCTGGTCCATGTCTGCCATGGCAATAGACTTGAGGAATAACATTATGTTTTTTTTATATGAGAAGCAATGTAATTTTCTTTTATTGTGTGACTGTAGTTGCAACTGTCCATGATTTTCATAAAGGTGTGTTGGTGCTGCCACCTAGTGGCATCACGTCATAGGCGATTATAGGCGATACAGAAAAATCAACTTCTTCCGTGGCTTTTGAAAAGCAATGTTGAGACAGTGAACGTCATATCAAATCCAAATGTTAATTATGCATGTAACAGTGTGAACGAAACGTAAAATCAATTTGAGCAAGACAGTGTAACAGGTTATCTATCATGAGATACGTTAACAACAACCATCTAACATCGTTTAAGATACCATTGCATGTATTGCAAATGGGTGGGTAACTACCTTCAAAAGGCCTCTCATCTTCTCGTGCAAGGCGTTAAATTCCTCCTGCGCAAGATCTGGAAAGAGTTCATTTTTCAAAAGTTCCTCTGTTATTTCACAATTGTTGTAATATACTTTTTGAGCTATTCCATTTAATAAACCGTTCAGAGATTTTGTGGGATCCACGTCCGCCATAACGCTGCTTTCGATCACGTGACAAAGACAAAGTCACGTGAGACTCTGCTCGTGACTTTTCGGGCATCTTCGGCTTCTGACGTCACATCCGTGCAGTAAAGATGGCATCAACTGGGAAACGTGAAAGCGGCAACATTGAAATCGATGACTTTACTAAGAGTAAAAGGCAAAAGAGTGGTGATCAAATAGACGATCAAGCAGAATATGAAAGTGCGCTATCCGGATTCAAACTGGAGACCGTTCTGCGGGACTCGGCACGGGAAAAAACTATCTTTCTTCACGGAAAGATAGACGATCGTGAGGCTGTTGTCATCCTGGAGAAGACGCCGATCAGAGAGGACACCTTGTCCGAGATGTTCGGTGGCTCTAGACTGAAGTTGGAGATGAAAAATGACATCTACAGCACTTATCAACTTCAAGCTCCTGCTCATCTGAACGAGATCAAGACCACAGTGGTGTGTCCGGCCACAGAGAAGCACATTAAGAAGTACTTAAGCCAGGAGACTTTTCTGGTGGAAGAAACCGGGGAGGATTATCGCTCCATCACTCTGCCTCACATTAAGAGCCAGAGCTTTGGGATACAGTGGGTCTACAACATCCTGGAGAAGAAAGCCGAAGCAGATCGTATCGTTTATGAGGACCCAGATAAGGATGTCGGCTTTGTTCTTCTACCAGACTTCAAGTGGGACCAAAAGCAACTGGATAACTTGTATCTGATCGCCATTGTTCATCGGAGAGACATCAAAAGTCTCCGCGACTTGACTGCACAGCATCTACCGCTGCTGAGAAATATCCGACAGAAAGGAGAGAAGAACATTCTGGAGCGGTACGGAGTGGCAGCCAGCAAAATTAGGGTTTACCTTCACTATCAACCATCCTACTACCACCTCCACGTCCACTTCACGGCCCTGGGCTACGATGCTCCGGGGACTGGAGTGGAGAGAGCGCACTTACTCTCGGATGTGATCCAGAACCTCTTGGCAGACCCTCAGTACTACCACAGTCGCACCCTGTCCTTCCCACTGAGAGCTGATGACAGCCTGCTCAGGGAGTTCAAACATGCGGGGAGATTGGCTGCCTAATTCCAGCCATCCTATTTGTAAACTGTACGTGTGAGCAGTTGTGCTTTTGTATTTTATAATTCCGTGTTTTTTATTCTAATAATTTTGGTTGTTTTTGTCTTTATTAAACTGTCCTCAATCCACTTTGGTGTGACATCGTTCTTTTATCGAGTAGAAAAACGTCGCCCTGCTAAAGAATAGGTAACCAATACTAACGAGGTGAACTGATCACTGGTTCACAGCCGCCCTGAACTGATAAACTATTTAAAGGGAAGCTAGGGTTGATTGCCGTTTTCTGATTGGCAGGTTGGGCGGTCTCAGCTCCAGAAAAGGACCAATCCACGACAGGGAATCATACACCTGAATTTGCATAATCGGCAAGATCACCATTAAGTGCCAACAAAAAGGCAGCCACCAGGGGCCGTAACAATAAATACATATACAGACGAAACAGAAGCCCAATATCTTTGCTGCCACCTGTTGGTATTGGAGAGGATTTCCTCTTTTCCTTGGAGGGGGAAGTGATCAACTCATCAAAGATTCCCATTTCCCACCAGTGAACTGACACTGGTCACCTTGTTCCACCTCCTCTCCCCCATAATCCTTTTAACAGAACCAGCAAATAGAAAGACTAGCATCATCCTCAAACTTGGGACAGCATAATGGGTCCTTGTCATTTCAAAAACAAGACATCAGTGAAAATGTATTTAGCAAATAAGCTAATGTAACCAGGTTGCATAAGTCAATTTGGCATAATGTTGAACCCAAACCAGTTTGAAACCCATAAGTTTATTGATCACTGATCTCAGTTTTTTTCATGTCCATGCCATGTTCAATGAACATGATTCTCTTGTAAACCTAACTTCTTCATTGCTAGAGGGCAAATAAACATCAAAGCATAAACAGTAAAATCTGAGTCCTTCCCCAGAACCAGTACATAGACCATCATCCTCAAACTGGAACAACTATGATGGGTCCTCGTTTTTCTTAATCAAATGATGTGAAACGAAACTAAACTAAACTGAAACTAAAGTTAACCTTGACACCACATATATGTTATCTTGCAGTGAGAAAGATGACCAATAACCATGGTGTTGTTGGTGCCCCTTGGACCTTTTTATAACTCAACAACTTGTAAATATTCACAAACAGTCATAAAATGGCTGAGTGACTCACCTGCAGCCAGTTCAATACTCCTTTATCAAGGGATTGCTGTCAAATTAGTTCTGTGTGGATGGTGCTGTTGACAGTTAGGATGGAAAACTCTCGAACATACAACACAAGGATAATGTATTTAAGATGTTTATTACTCCTTTTTGCATTTCTATATACCCATGGTGTCAGAGGTACTTCTATAGGTGAGTTAAACAGAGATTACGTTCACTGATGGGTTTGAGAAAACAGTTTTTATTTATATATTAACTTATTTATTTATAGTTCTGTTATTTGCTTAGTTTGTATTCTGACCGGTGTTGCTTTTCTGGTTTTCAATAGTTTATTATTATATTTCTCTGTTGCTTATTTATTTACCAATAATTCTGTCGGAAGACACCTAGGTCTACAAAACTACCCTCTTTAAATTGAGAATAAAGAAAACCTAATTTGTGTGTCTTGAATCCAGCCAATGTACTTTTTGTACCAGGAGAGTTAACAATGCTTAGGTGCCAGACCAGAGAATGACTAATCATTCAGATTTCCCTTCATCTCAGTTCCAATTGACTGCTGTCCTAAACTTTAATAAAATATGATTGAACTTGGATGAAACATTATTGATGACTTGTGTTGCTCTATGTCATATTCCATTATTTCTAGATTTTCCAGGTTCATCATCAGTAAACTGTGATGGAGGTACAACTGGGATTCTGGGGCCTGTTGAAGAGGGATATTCAGGTATAAAAAAAACATATTTACAAAACCAGAACATATGGCACGCATTCATCTAATGTGCCACGAACATATTTTTTGTGGTTGTGTAACATTTAATCATCTCCGTGAGAACAGGGACCGTGGAAGTTGTGTCTGGTATCCCAGCTGACATCACTGTGAGCCTGGTTGATTTTCTGTTTCCTGAGCACCTTGACTTTCTGGAGCTAGATTACACACCTGGTGCCACAAGTGCGACCGTTCGCACAAAGATGGTTCTAGATGCGGATGCACTCAAAAAAGTAAGATTTCTAATATCAGTGCACTTTGACATTTAAATATTTACCAAGATTTGGTTTGTGTTGGATTGGATGAGCGCTTTTTTTGGTGGAGTCAAGTGTCAGTGTTTTAAATGTTTTGTTAATTTCCTTGCAGACCGCGGGAGTGTTATACTATGCAGTCATGTGTCAGAACTTGGGAAAGGTGAGACCGATAAAGAACGACAGTGTTCAGTCACATGGCATGTTATGGGGAAGGTAGAACATGTTTTAGTTATTAAAACATCTATTTTCTCTTAGCTGAACAACACTCGAAAGCTCACCGTCACCGATATAAATGACAACAGTCCAATATTCGAGCAGAAAGAGTACAGCACGACAGTTTCTGAGGTGAGAGACTAGGGCAAGGTGAAATGAAAACGTGAAAATTTACGTCAGTATGGTGGATTTTGAGTTGTACATAAAACAAAAACACATATTGGTGTACTAACTGTAATATTGTTTCTAATCGTGAATGGTTTGGTTTTAAGACAATTCCACTAAACACAGAAGTTCTCAAAGTCAAAGCTGTGGATGCAGATGTCACCTCAGAAAACAACCGAGTATCCTATTCCATCCTGGTGAGTCTTTTGGGTTGTTTTTTTTTCATTATTGTTTCACAATAGATTATTTTTTTAAATAATAATTTCCTTTTATGATTCCAATTTTTCTTTAAGCCATCTGTATTTCCGGACTTTGATGTGCGTAATGATGGGGGTGTGGTGCTGATCAGACGTCTGAACTACAACAAGGCCAAAAACTACAACCTTACCATAAAGGCAGAGGTAAACGATGGGGTCAGAACAGGACATTATTAGACATTGGTCTCTCTCTGTTGGCTCATTGTGATCCTCATGGCTTCTGAATCAATGTACTAGTTATTTGTGAACTCTAAAACAGTCTGACACTTGACTCATCTTTTGGGGTCTTTCATCTCAGGATAACGGAGGTCTGAGCGACATGGCGACTGTGCTTATTGAGGTGACAGACTTTGACAACATGAACCCCTATTTTGACCACGCCCTTTACGAAGCTGTCACACTGGAGGAACAGGTGAGTGAGGAGGTTAAAGTTTCAATAGACAATAAACAAAAGTCTTCAAAACGTAACATTCAGTACATGATGTAATGAATTCCTTCATCTTTTTCAGACAGGAGCGATCTCCTCTGTTCTACCAGCTGCCATAAAAGCTCAAGATGGCGACACTGGTATAAACATGCCTGTCATCTACAGTATCACTGCAGGTACTGAAAGCTGGTTTAATGTCCATAATGCTGACTACAATTTCCATAAGTCCATAAGGAACTATAAAGTATTACGAAACCAGTATATGATGTAGATTGTGCTAACATTATTGCAACATAATCAATGGACTTTCTTGTATTTATCCAGTATCTCCAAGCAAGTACCTGAGTAATTTTGATATTGATGAAAAAAGTGGGGTGATCTCTGTTGTGACTGGACTGGACCGAGAAGAGATTGAGAAAATCACCATTACCATTAAGGTACAGTCAGTTAACCTGCGTTTGACCTTTAAAACTATGAATATAACTTTGTTCTTAAAGCAGGACTTGATCGATCCAAAGTGAAAGACCTACTTAGCAATGGACATGTTATTCCATCGCAACTCAAATATTGTACCTTTTGTTGTGTCCTTGGGCAAGGCACTTCACCCTACTTACCTCACTTGTCCCTGTACTTGCTGTGAGTCGCTCTGGATAAGAGTGTCTGCTAAAATGACTAAATGTAAAATGACTATATGTAAATGGATTAATAATGTAAACAATGAATAGAGGAAATGACACATTCTAACACTTCCTGTCAGGCAGCACAGGAGGATGACAGTTTTAAAACGGCCAATGCCGTGGTGACCGTCACCATTGACGATGTCAATGACAACTTACCTGTATTTGACAAATCCAGCTACCATGCAACGCTGTTGGAGAATTCACCGACAGATTCCTTCGTCTTCAAAGTAGAAGTCACTGACCTGGATGAGGTAGGCTTCCACGACACAAACCCCAAGACTCCAATAGAGTATCTTTAAGCTTCAAGTCTGAAAGATGAAGCACTTGACAAACATTCCTCAATCACAGTATCTTATCTTAAGGTATGTCAAAATGCGTTACGTGTATCTAACTGCTGTTGATATATTTTTTTTTGGCAGGGGGGATTTATTGGAACTCTTCAGATCCTTCCTGAATCAGTACCTTTCTCTATCGGCTTAGATTCCACTGTCACCGTGAAAAATTCAGCTGAACTCGACAGAGAGACAGTTGGAAACTTCATCTTTCAGGTCAGTCTACCAGTTTTTATATTTGTATTTTTTCAGACATACACAGACAGAAACAAAGACAAACATAGGGTGTATAGTTATAACTCAACAAATACAGTCTAACAAATACATAGTCTGGCCGTCTTAGAAGGATATAAGTGTTCCACTTCTGCCATGTTTTATCAAATTTCTCCCTCTGGAGTCTGTTGTTAAGTGTTATCCGTTCCATGACAAATATTGAATACACAAGCTTGTGTCAATCATCCAGAGTTGGGGCATCCGGCTTAAACCATTATTTGGTGACAGATTTCCGTGCTGCTAAACTTAACATGCCAAACAGAAGCCTTATCTCAGAAATTGTGTCCACTGAATATAAAAAGCCAAATGGCAGTTCGTCCCATTGTAAAGGTGTCTTCAAATTCAACATTACCCTCAATTCAGATTGAATAATCTTCCAAAAATTCTGTGCAACAGGACATGACCAAAACAGGTGGAAATGGTTAGCACCTTGAACACCACAATTTCTCCAACAACTGGAAGATCCCGAATAATGAGAACTATGATCAGGTGTCATAAAGTATCTGTTGAGGCACTTCCAGCCAAAACATCTCCATGAATTTGAATTAGAGGTCTTCCATTGAAAAGCACTGTACTTTAGCCAGACTTCATTAGATAGGTTTCCCTATCCAATTTTTATACACTCCATCCAATCTGTTTGGTACAAAGTCAAGGTCGCTGGGAGCCCACCTCAATATTTTAATCTGTTCATGCAAATTGTTTTTATTAATTAATTTTAACCAAAGTTTCAATGATGTTTCAATGATGTTTCAATGAAACATTGATCCACTGATTGTCTTGTTGCATCTGTTTCTTAATAAGTCTTTTATCTCCTAGTATAGCCTGAATTGGAGTATCATCAGAAATTCTCATTTCTATTTCTTTCCATCTGGCCTCATATTCTGCATTACACCAGCACACCATGGTTCTAAATTGGGCCGAGGTGTAATAATCCTTCAGGCAGGGCAAGCCCACCTTTCTCCTTAGCCAACTGAATGGTCTTCAGCCTCTGAATGGTCTTGGCCAGTATAATTTCTTTTACCATTACGTGACTCTCAAACATTGCAACAGAGTAGCAACATTGACCGGGAATTCTTAAAGAACCTGTTTGAGTACGCAGAGCAAATGGGGTGTGACTTGATGGAAAAAATGACATATGTATTCCTAATCTTATCACACTGTCAGTGCCAAAGGGCACTGTTGTGTATGTTAAAGATAATATTAAAGGTAATATTTTCCCCTGTTCTTAACGTTCAGATTGAAGCGCGAGAAGCAGATGTGCCCAACCATGTTGTGCTCGCTGATGTCAATGTCACTCTACTGGATGAGAATGACAACAGCCCTGTTTTTGGGCGTTCCAAGTATGAGGGCAAGGTGTTTCGAAACCAGACTGAGGGAATGCTTGTTGTCATGGTGAGAACTCAAGCAGTTGATAACCTATCAAAGCTGGGACATGAGTTAGTCACTATTGGGCACGTTCCTCAGTGCTGTACACAATAAGAGTAAAATACCCATAAATACCCTCCACAATGACTTACTTGTGATTTACCGATGCCTAGGTGGAAGCAACAGATCTAGATGCTGGTGTAAATGGACTGGTGAAGTATAGCATAGATGGGGGGAACAAAGAAGGCTATTTCGCCATCAATGTTACTACTGGAGAGGTCCAGCTAATCAAAACCATTCCCTTGGAAGAGAACAAGCTTCTAGAATTTTCTCTATATGTGACAGCCAGAGATGGTGAGTGTTTTTCCAATATCCTTTCCTGGTTTTCAAATAGTTCTGACATTGATGGTCAAGATCAATGCTTTAGGTTGTAGATCTTTATCAAATCTCCTCATCATCTGATTGTTGAAAGTTGAACATGTATTTTAAGTGCTACAAGTCTTAGTAACAGACAACCAGGCCTACTGTGGTTAGTCTGAAGAACAGTTCTACATATGCAGTTGGTTCTCTGTCCTACAGGGGGAGTTGTGTCTCGTTCCTCAACTGTGCTGGTGGAGGTGTTGGCACCAGGGGATTCCAAACCCCACTTTGTTCAGAGCATCTACCATGGAAGCATTGAGGAGGAGAGCGAACCAGGAGTAACCATCCTTAAGGTGTGCTTCTCCACACTCTGCCGTTAAATCCTGTCTCTAAAAGTATGCCAAGCTTGAATGCAGTCAAGTTTCTTCATGTTGTCATTTGAGAAACTCTTTCAGTGTACAGTATGACTGAATAACCAGAATGAAGAGTTCCATCATTCTCGACTCTAACCACCAAACTATGACCTACTTTTGATAATTGATTTCACACTCTAATCCTATAAAATATAGCATTTAGCAGATAAAAGCATCCGCTAAATGACGAAATTGAAATAGCCAATTGTGGCTGTGCCATTGCAGGCTTTAAGGGGGTTTGAATAACACATTAATCAGGCCCTGCTTCCTCTGTTTCCAGGTGGGCTTCATAGCAGTAGCACCAGTAGTCCCTGTAACACTTCAAGTCATCACTGACACTGAAACATTTGCTATAGACTCAGATGGCTTATTCACCGCCAAGGTGAAACTGGACTACGAGACCCAAACGACCTACTCTGTCGGAATCTCCATCTCAGATGGCACCAACATCGACCAGGCAGTTGTTAAGGTCCAAGTCATTGATATCAATGACAACAGTCCAGTTTTCAATTCAAGTTCTGTCACGTGGATCGTCTCCGAGGATACAGAGGTGGGAACCAATCTGATCAACATGACGGCCACTGATTCAGATGATGGCTTCAATGGAGATGTCCATTATTCCATCCAAGGTGGGGAAGGAAAGTTCTCTATAGACCCAGAATCAGGTCTAGTATCCCTGACTGGTGCCTTAGACAGAGAAACTCAGGCTGGGTATAGCCTAAAGGTCAAGGCCCAAGACCAGGGGCGTCCAATACAATCGGCTACCGCTTCTTTGCTCATCCAAGTGTCCGACATCAATGACAATTCTCCACAGTTCACCATGCCGGAATATCAATTTTCGATCAAGGAAAATTCCCCGACGGGTTTGTCTCTCCTCACCCTAACAGCTGTAGACGAGGACGAAGGGTTGTACGGGAGAATATACTACAGCATTGTCACGCAAGAGCCACCCTCCACCCCCGCGGTCTTTGATTTGGACTCTTCCACTGGTGTTCTGCTGCTGGCCCAAGGTCTGGACTATGAGTCTGTGACGGGGTACGTCTTAACGGTGAAGGCTGAAGATGGAGGGGTTCCCCCGCTGGATGGGGTGAGCACCGTGTCGGTGAGGGTAGTGGATGTGAACGACAATCCACCACAGTTCAGTCAAGAGAGCTACACCGTTACGGTCTCCGAGATCCTTCCGGGCGGATCGTCCTTCGTCACCCTGGAGGTCACCGATGTAGATGAGGTCAGGAAAAAAAGCTGAAAAAAACACTACACAATGTATCCATACGGACGGTTTCTAAAAATACACAGCGTAAAAACTCATGGAAAGTTGACACACCTCATTTTGTGGGTGTGCTCAGATGTTACAACATCACTCCATTTTCTAGGATGGTGACCGAATTCTGATTCACAAAGACTAACAGGTTTATGTGGTTCTTATCTCATACTTCAGGGTGGATTCTCAAATGGATACTTCGTCTTCACCAGTAGTATCTTTGACATCAATAAACAAGGCCTTGTTTCGCTCAAGACGGATGCCACCTTGGACAGAGAGACGAAGGATAACTACCTTTTACAGGTAGAGAACAACAATCATCACACTGACAACTGGCCCCCACAAGACCTTACTCCTAAATACTACAATGATAGCTAGGATAAATCTTTCAGAATTGAGTTATCGCTCAAATCAATAGTACTAATTGTCAATAGTACTCACTAATTGCTGAGTATGGAGAACTGGTCTCTCTTATTAAATGGGCATGGGTGGACCTCTTTCCATCACACACATCCAAGCTCTTCCCATCCTATGTGTTAAAGTAAACATAACTGACATTCCTCACCATGTTACAGTGGCTATAAAATGACGATACCATGCTGATTGAGACACTGTAGAAAGTCTGATTTAGCCTTTTATGGTGTTTGCAGAGCAGTAACACCATAAAAAAAGCTTGCACATTTACAAATCCTTCAACCCTCTTTCCTTCCCTCTCCTCCATCAATCTAGGTGAATCCCTTTTATAAAGTGCAATTTCCTTTGATAAGTCACCTCATAAGCCATCATTTTTATTAACAAATACAGTGCATACATGCTCAACCTCCACCTGCATCAGGTTATAGCAGTGGACCAGCCTGTGTTTGGACTGAACGCTACAGCCCAGCTAAACATCACCGTCCTGGACTACAATGACAACACCCCCCAGTTTGTGGACCTTCCTGACTCGATCATGGTACCAGAGGGGGAATACTCAGCCTCTAACCCAGGAGAGGTGCATCGTTTCCTGGTCACGGACAGTGACATAGGGGCCAACGCTGAAGTTACCGTCTCCCTCTCCTCACCCAGCACGCTCTTTCGATTCACAGAGGTAGATCAAATATCCTCCATAACCGTTAATAAACCTGGATTTACAGCAATAATATCAGATAAACAGGAATCTTTCTGCTAAAAGAGATCAGCTATCTGTATTCCCTCAGGGTTTGACAGTCACGTACCTGTATCTGTGTTATCTGTGTCCTAGGATGGGACCTTGCTGGTTGAGGGTCCGCTAGATCGAGAGACCAGGGATATTTATGAGCTAGTCATTGTTGCCTCAGATAATGGGACACCCCAGAGACAGGTACTGATACCAGACAAACAAATGCCTATTCACATTAAGAATTTACAGGGCAAAGTTCACCCAAAATTGACAACTCAATGAAGTGCTTCTGCTCAATATGTCCACAATGTCCTCAATCCTTATCCACCAGAACGTCACAACTATCAGACTGAGTGTGACAGACGTGAATGACAACACACCAGTGTTCAGTGCTTCCGCATACACAAACAAAATCCTGGTAAAGGATGCTAAAGTGGGGGACGTGGTGTTGACACTTTTGGCAACAGATAAGGACATTGGCAGCAACTCACTCATTACTTACAGGTGCGTTGCATTCACAAGCAAACAGATAAAGAAGAGACAAGTTATGCACTGTACACAACTCCTGTACAGGCGTGTTTGTTGTCAAAATAAATACATTTGACTACTGTAACTTCATGTATAATTTCATTGTGAAATTGATGGATCAATTCAAAGCAAATAATCAATACTTTACATTTTTCCTCTAGTTTTTCTGCAAGCAACTTTGATTATCTGTCCCTGAATAATGAATCTGGAGTTGTAACCATAGCATCTGACCTTGCTGATATCACGGAGGACACAGTCCTTGATTTCACAGTCATGGCACAGGATCACGGACTTCCACCCTTGAATTCCACAGGTCAGCAGTCAAACAGAACTTCTGTGCCTTGCCTAGAGTGTTTGTGTACATAACGTATTCATATGTCACGTACAACAGCTCAAACAGCTGAAAACTATTTTGACATACATGCATGTTGTCACCCTCCCATCTTGTAGCTCGTGGTCTGATCTCCTTGATGACTATCAGCCTTAACGATAATGTGGCCTTCGAGAGCCCCTCGTACACCTTCAGCATTGCTGAAAACCAGCCGGAAGGTTCAGCGCTGGGGGTGGTGAGGGCGTCGCCGGGAAACACCCTCTATGCCATCTCCTACGTCCTCATGAACCACACTGACCTGTTTACTATTGACCCTCGGGGAGCCATCCTCACGAAAGAGACACTCGACAAGGAAAGCCAGGATTGGTACATCCTGGAAGTGAAAGCAGTAGACACAAGGATTCCCCCCACCTCTGCTGTTGCATTGGTACGACCCATTGTTTATTGACAGACTTTTTGCCAACACAGGAATAGTTGTATTAAGTTGTTCAAATAGCATAACTTCTTTTCTCTTCAACTTCTTCTTAGGTTCGGGTGGAGGTTGAGGATGTGAACGAGGCCCCAAAGTTTATTGATGAAATCTACCAAGGAAGGATCTTCAGCATTGCCCCATACAAATATCCTGTGGTACAGGTTAAGGTAGGTTATGAAAATTAATTTGGTTGTTTCTGCTGAGTATATAGATACAACAAGAGTCAACGCAGCAATTAACTGTCCCCGCAATGATATATAAACAAATGCAAAAACACACACACACTTATCGTGTCTCCAGGCCACAGACCCCGACAGTGGAGACAGTGATCGTCTGCAGTACAGTTTCTCCGAGCCCAGTTCCTACTTTGACCTGGACACCTCCACTGGTCAGGTGTATGTGGTATCAGCGGTTGGACTGGCAGGACAGACAACCACTTTGACCATGAAGGCTACAGACCCTTCAGGTCTACAAGCCACAGCAATGCTCCAGGTATGTAAGGAACACAAACACTTCTGAGGGGGATTTCTTGACTTGACGATGTTTGCGATTGAACTTTCTTTACAGTGTTAGAAACATTAACTTTGTACCATGCTTGATGAAATACTGATGCTAGGCTTGGAATACAGTTGATTCTGATTCTCGATTAATCATTTTGCCGTCTGTTCTTTAAGCACTTCTAAAAGTCACTTTGAAAAAAATTAAACATTTACACAGCCATTAGCTCGCAGTGAAAATACAGTAGTTGATGGAACATTTTGTCTGATTTGCCCCAAGGTGGACGTCCAAGGTAGTGTCAGCAGTGACGTAGTGGTCATCTCTCTCAATCAAGCCGTCAATGTTGTGGAGAAGAAAATTCCTGAAACGGAAGAGTATGAAAACACGAATGATTGTCTCGTCCAAACCCTGAACAGTGTGTTGTTCCATGTGGGGTGTAGTTGTCCATCTTGTTCTTCTACCCAGGTCGCTAGGAAGGGTGTTGGGCTGGACCGTGAAGGTCATCAGGGTCACCAGCTCCAACGGAGGACAGGTTGAATCAAGAACATCAAGGAACAATGTCAAGACGTTTGTTAGCATAATTGCCACAGATGCCGACAAAGTCATCCCTGCTGAGGAGATTAAAGAGTAAGGGTGACACGTTTTAAAACGTTGTAAAAAGTTGTAAACAAAAAGCTTTTTTGTTGTACACGCTAATTTTACAATGGCGTTGAACAGAGCAAATTCTTGAGACAATCTTTACATCAAAAGTTTTCGATTTGGAAAGCTAAGTAAGTCTGAGGTGATTTATCTTAAGGTCAGCCACATCACCCTGCGCCTGGATATGATGTTGTTCACAGGAAGCTGAGGAGTGAAAGGGACGCTGTGAAGGAGGAACTTGAGAAGGTGTTTGGGGCGGGGCTTGAGTATGACTTGGTGGAAGAGGAACCGTCTGATAACCGTTCCACCGTCATCGCCCTGGGAGTCCTTCTGGGACTGAGCATGCTGGGATTGGTTCTGATAGGGACATACACAATCTTCAAGTGAGAATTTCCAGTTTTGACAATAACATTCTTACGCCGTCCCCCTTTGTGTCCGAATATTAGTTTTTTTTCTTCAGCAGCAGCACATCTGAAAATCTATTCACTTAATGACCACAGACTAATTAAAAACCCTCTCACCCAGGTTCGTCAGAAGGAGAAAAAACACTGAACATTCAGACGGGGAGATCATCCCCATTGACAATCAAAGTTATATGTAAGTAACATCGTGATGAGGTAAAGTGTGATCTTTTTAATGATACACACTTGCAGCAATAAATGAGATTCAAACCCCTGTCTATGATAAAAAGCCTCCAACATTACACCACACATGCTAATCCACTAACCTACCACAGCCCTGTTTTTTCAATGTATCAGCAAAGGCAGTTGGGACAACGCTTTAACAAAGATCTAAATTGAGAAGTTAGATTGGAAGAGGCACTTGAAAAACACCCGGAGAATAAGGGTGTGTTAGTCTGGAATTAGCTCTGTGAGGAGAGAGGTTGCCTTATAATGACAAGGTTGGAGGTTTGAATCCTAGGCATTTAGGGGCTCAATTTTTAAAGCACAGATTGGAAGAGGCACTTGAATAACGTCCAGAGAAGTAGTACAGTGACCTGGAAATGGCTCAGTGAGTAGAGTGGCTGCCTTAGAACCGTAAGGTCGAGAGTTCGAATCTCAGCCATTTCTGAGCTAAATTTTAAACCACAAATTGGAAAAGGCAGTTGAAAAATGCCCGGAGAATTATATTGCAGTACCTTGGTGTTGGCTCAGTGAGGAGAGAGGCTGCCATAGAAGAGCAATGTTGAGGGTTCAATTCCCAGCCGTTTCTGAGCTCAATTTTTAATCACATATTGGAAAAGGCACTTGAAGAACGCCCGGAGAATAGGTTAGCAGTAACCTGGTGTTGGCTCAGTGAAGAGAGAGGCTGTCATAGAAGAGGAAGGTTTGGGGTTCAAATCCCAGCCATTTCTGAGCAAAATTTTAAAGCTCAGATCGGAAAAGGCACTTGAAAAACGCTTGGAGAAGAGGTCTGTTACCGCCGAGACTCTGTGGCCTAGTGGGTTTGCCGGTCGTTAACGATGAAGAGTCAGGTAGACTAATGTCACTGGCGGGCTCGGAGTGCCAACTGCGACCGGGGTTCAAATCCCAGGCACGGATGATCGGAGTCCCTGGAGAGCCCAGGGTCAGGGGGGGCCGTGTCCTCCCTGAAAATTAGCCATCTGGTGCAGTGGGGTTATGTAACAAAGGGAGATAAGCAGCTAACATTTTAGACAACATTTAGAAGTCTAGAAGAGTCAAGACAGTAATTACCTTATTACCTTATTACATTTGCATAAATATATTGTAAAAGGTAATTTGTTATCTCCACACCTTTGCCAGTTGTTTCACTCCGCACCTTGGGGGGGGGGGGGTGCTGGGCAGTCGGGGGTGGTTATCAGGACAGTTGGTGGAGTGCTAGACAGTTGGCGGCACCCATGTCACCAGGGTATTTGGCACTGTGCCGGATTTGAACTTAGGTTGCCAAGGTCTCAACCATGTGTGACCCCTACACTACGAAGGCCAACCCACCACCCTGGTGTACAACATCTAAATTTCTAAATTGATGATTGCTTAACTTAAAGGAACTGGTTTGAATGGGATTTGAACCAACGTTACCAGGTTTGGCCTTAAACCTTCATATACATGTGCATTCCCACTGTGCCACAGAGGATTCCTGCTAATATTGTATAGACATACTGACTGTGATTTTGACACAGAGATAAGTTAAATAAATCATCGCTCGGTCTGAGGAAGACTTGAACCATGGATGCTGAAACAGCCCTCTGACTTGGTGGCACCCATGCTTACCCACTGAGCCACTGAAGGTTACTCTGTGAAACAGCAATGCACAACCACCAGTGTTGTTTGTAAAGAAACACAAATGACACAAGATTCAAACCCACGTCAAACACATGCTTAACCAGGGCATCAGGAGGGTTGTAGTAACCCTATGTGGCTCAGTGGGTAAACGTGTATATAAAAGCCCAAGTTCAACCTTTATGACCTTGGTTCAAATCCCACTTACGCCAAAGTGTAAGTAATTTAAATTAAATGCTCAATTAAACAATGTCCAAAGTTCAGATAATACATTCTTAGGGTGAAGTATGATATGTTTTAAGGAACAGTTGGAGATCAGATGGCATTGAAAAGGAGGAGGAGAAGGAAGAGGAGGAAGCTGAACCCAAGCCTGAAAGCAAGATTGCAAACCCAAAGGTTTTCATATACTATCCTGGACCATAACAGTGCAATGTATATTTTAAAAGACAGTCAAAATATGAACATGAATATATATCTCCACCTAAACACACAAAGTATACTAAACATTTAAACTCTGTTGAAAATGTATGTTAGCCCATTATATTTGTTAAGAAATGTGACATGTTAAAGTTGATGGTTGACAAATACATTATTATAAAATGAGTGTCATTAATGTACAGACCTTTTTACAGGGCTTTATTAAGGTGATTGCCCTGTGATTGAATAATGACTCAAAGAACAGATTGACATGCCTTAGATGACTAATATATATTTTACAGCTCCAATCATAAAATAAAATACTTTAATGTTACAGTTTTAAGAGCAAAAAGTATCATTTGAGGAGATCGTATTTGCGTTTACCATCGTCCAGTAAATCTTAAAAATGTCCACCAAACCCTCTCCTAATCTCATGTAAAATGATTCCATTCTCTGGTAAAGCACCAATGCAAAATCAGCAGCGAAGTTAAGTAAGGCACAAAAAAATCAAGGTCAATATAATAGGGGGTGACAATTTCATTGCGAATTCTTTTGGGAATTACGTGGTAAACTTTCCCAAATGACCATCTCAAAATGCAAAAAGTTATATTTGCAACGGAAGAACTGTATAAAAATGAGACTACTAAGTACAGTGTTTTGGGAACCTTGTCAGCATCCTGTTGAATTAGATTGCGTGTTTCTCGATGCAAGTGACCCAAGAACTTTGTAGTGACAGTAACAAATAAATAGCATTGCTCTGTGTAGTTTGGTTCATAATTATTCATATTAGTATTTTTTATTAATTTATAATCTATTCAAATAAACCAAAAAAGGAACAGAACACTAGAAGAAGCAAAATGACATAATAGATAATGGAATGTATTTCAGTAAATAAAATAAAGCTCCGACTGTTACATCAAGTGTGCTTTATTTCAACCACAGATATTGTGTCAAATAAAGCACCATTTTATATATTCCATATATATATAAAGTTATTTATATATATATATAGTTTTCATATACACCTTCAGGCAACAACTTGAGAGGATTCTTTACAGAATCAAGTTTCTTGTGGTTCTTTTAATGTACAAGTAAACTTAGTTTGGATATTAACCACAGAAAGAAGCGAGGCAAGTTTTGCCTCGTCAATAAGTACAAAACTGGCACGGAGGACACAATTTTATACACAGTAAAAATGCAATAAAATTAAATTACATACAGAAGAGACTAAAATGTTCTGTAAACCTTTCCCCGTTACAGCAACCTCAAACAAATAAATCACTTCAAATGGAACTCAGAAAAAAAGAAAGAAAATTTGTCTGTTCTTTTATTTTTTTTGCTCTTGTTAAAAAAAAAGAAAAAATGTGCTATAGCTCGTATAACTATCTTTTTATCCCGGTGGATTGTAGGCTGTGCATGTTTTAGTCCGAGGTCGTTCTCGGAGGGTACTGTACACTGCGGCTGTGTGGAAGCTGCAGATGAGGTTGAGGGGGTCCGTGTGCACGTTGGACTGGCACCAGCAGCGGAAGCCAACGCAACAGAACAGAAAGAAACCAACATAAGATGAACACAAAATCAGGGAAAAGAAGTGTTAAAGAAGAGCATAATTATTTCAGAAAAAAAAAGCGGAAAAGGAGAATTCTTTTTTAAAAGAGCGTGGGGTGCCTCGGATGATAGTGAGGATGTCATGATGAGGACGGGCAGGGCCCTTTCCCGAATAACTTGGTAACCACGGCGATGGTGGCCTCCACTGTCCTGTAGAGCATGTCCAGCGTGTCTGGGGGCGGGGCAGCGTTCGATAGAGCCTGAGAGGGGGCGTGGCTATTGCATCCTGGAGTCTCTGGACCCTCCCCTACCAGGCCCAGGGGAGATGGGAAGGGTGGCTCCTCCGAGGTGGGTGTGGCCGAGCCGCCGCTGCAAGTCTTAAGGCCCGCCTCCTCATCCCTCGCCGCCGAAGTGGCTTCCCCTCCTCTCCTCCGCCTCTCCTCCTCCTCTCCTACCACCGCCATCTGCTGAGACTGGGATGAATGCGCCTCCTGCCCCCGTCCGTACGGATCGCCGTTCTCCGGGACGGAAGACGAGGACGATGAGGACGAGGAAGAAGAGGAGGATGAGGAGGCCTCCATTTTCTCCTCCTTGGGGGAGGAGTCAACGGCGGCGCTGCTGGTGTTGTTGGCCGCGGCGGCGGGGTCTGGCGAGGGCGGGTCGTGCTCGGTGCCGGGGTCGATGAGGGAGGAGGAGTCCCGGGTCTCCGTGTCGGAGGTGCTGGCGGGCGTCAGGGCCTCCGGGGGCTCGGGCTTCAGCTCGGCACACGGGGGCAGCGTGGAGGCGGAGGTGGAGGGGGCGCAGACAGGCAGGGGGGCGCCCCCGCCCGTGCCCATGCTGGTTCCCTCCCCGGGGCGATCGTCATCGCTGCTCATCCGCCGGCGCTTGACTGGTGTAGCGCCTTCCTCCTCCGCTGAGTGAGAAGAGAGAGAGATACATTAGTAATGAAGCTTTACAAACTTTGACATGCTTTTTCAATGCCAATACCTTTAGCTTTAGTTAATTTCATGAGCATTTCTTTATGAAACCATTATCAATTTGGTGGTTGGAAGCCATAACAAATATATAATAATAATAATACAAAAAACAATGATTAGTCCAATCCT
The DNA here is from genome assembly GCA_030340665.1 of Neosalanx taihuensis. NCBI lineage: Eukaryota > Metazoa > Chordata > Actinopteri > Osmeriformes > Salangidae > Neosalanx > Neosalanx taihuensis. Next base: position 2,752,250 of record CM059314.1, read on the forward strand.
CCTCTACTTCCTGGTTTTCACAATTTGTATTTTTATTTTGAATTGCTGGAACCTTTGGCCTTGCGCTCCTTGGCTTCCTGCTCCAGGGCGCTGCGTTGCTGGACACAGGCCCGGCACATGGCCAGCAGCTCCTGCAGGGCTGGGCCCAGGGCCGGGTCCAGGGCCTGGGGGGTGTGCACCGACAACATCAGCGCCAACACCCGCAAGTCCTGATGGGGAGGGGGGGGGAGGAGGGGGGGAGAGAAGGAGGAATACAAACAGTGTTAATACACTGGAAGAGATATTTTGGATATTTTTCCACCTCCTTCAAACCGGACATTGTAGCACTCGTCCCATCTTCCTAAATGAGGGGGCAGGGGTGGGGGGTAAGTAGAGTGAGGAAGAGGGGAGGGAGGTGTGTGCGTGGTCACTAACAGCATTGAGAAGCCCGCTGGTCTTGCTCAGCTCCTGGTGATGTGCGGCCAGCTCAGGCTGAAGGCTGTGGTACTCGTTCAGCAGGTTGGTCACCAGCAGGCTGGTGAGGTTGGCACAGCTGGGGCCCGACAGCACCTGGTTCTGCACCTGAGGCAGGGAGGGACACACGGCAGTCTGGACAGCTGTTCCTGTGAGGATCCCCAAGCTTCTAAACCTTAAAACTATTCCCAACTCCTAATCCTATCCTCCTAATCCTCAACGCATTAGCTGTTGTGTATTAGCTGATAAGTAACATCTTGATCCAATCACTTCCTCCTGTTAATAATTCACCAGTCTGTCAATGACTGCTCTGGTAGTTTAAAAAGATTTAGACAAATATTTGACTAAGATGGTGCTATCTGAAGGGAAATAATGTCTGTAAAAGACAGGGGCTGGTTCCTAGATGAGCTACCTTGTGGAGGAAGCTGCTGAGGAAGGAGTAGGCTGTGTTGTTGTTGAGGAAGGTCCTCTCGTCCATCAGGATGCACTTGATGTACTCGCTGAAGGCCGGGTCCTCACACAGCAGCTTCACGCACGTCTTGGCCAGCGCCGACTGCCATCGTCACCGAGGAAGAGGAGGGGCGGGAGAGAGGGAGAAGATGAGTTAGCCGGGGTTTGTTAATGTGTGTAGTTAAGTGTGAGTTTGCAGGTGGGTTTAAGTAGGTTATGTGTGTGTATTTGAAGATGTGTATTTCAGTGTGTGTGTGTGTGTGTGTGCTTGCCTCTCTCACCTGAGACTGACTCAGCTCAGTCCAGAGCTTGGGGAGGAGAGCCAAGTGAAGAGGTAAACCCTCGTAGGCTATCAAGACACCTGGGAACACAAGACACAACCTTCAATAAAAACACACACACATGCTCCAGACACACAAGCATGCGCTCACACACACACACACACACACACAATCCAGCGTACTTAGTTTGACCAGGGTCTCGGTGAACTTCTCGCAGTTGATGGCGACCCGACACAGCAGGTGGATGAACTGGTGGTAGGACAGGAAGTAATCTAGGAGCATCCGGTCATATACCTCGTCCTTTCCCTGCAGACACACACACACACACACGCCGCATTAGGAATTTGAGCACCTCATTGCGCCCTCTTGTGGAGAGGAGAGGGCAGAGCAGGTGGAGGAGCGGTGCTGTGGGTGAGGAGGGAGGGGGGAGCGTTCCTTACCTTGCTGGTCTCCACCATGGACGGCAGCAGGCACATGTTGAGTTCAGGCCGGGGGGGTCGGATGTTGTTCTTCCCTCCCATCAGCTTGATGTTCTCCCTGCAGGGCAGGTAGGGCCCAAACGACACTGCACAGGAGGGGGGGGGGGGACACACAGTCAGTGAGCACCAGACACAAACACTGTCCCTATCTGACTGATAATGTGTGTGTGTGTGTCAGGGTCACTCACTGGGGATGTTGCTGTGGTGATAGGTGCAGTGGTTGTGTGTGTGTGTGTGTCAGGGTCACTCACTGGGGATGTTGCTGTGGTGATAGGTGCAGTGGTTGTGTGTGTGTGTGTGTCAGGGTCACTCACTGGGGATGTTGCTGTGGTGATAGGTGCAGTGGTTGTGTGTGTGTGTGTGTCAGGGTCACTCACTGGGGATGTTGCTGTGGTGATAGGTGCAGTGGTTGTGTGTGTGTGTGTGTGTGTGTCATGGTCACTCACTGGGGATGTTGCTGTGGTGATAGGTGCAGTGGTTGTGTGTGTGTGTGTGTGTGTGTCATGGTCACTCACTGGGGATGTTGCTGTGGTGATAGGTGCAGTGGTTGTGTGTGTGTGTGTGTGTGTGTCATGGTCACTCACTGGGGATGTTGCTGTGGTGATAGGTGCAGTGGTTGTGTGTGTGTGTGTGTGTGTGTCATGGTCACTCACTGGGGATGTTGCTGTGGTGATAGGTGCAGTGGTTGTGTTGCAGGAAGGGCACCAGGGTGTGCAGGAAGTCATGAGGACTGAGCATCACCAGCTCCTTCAGGACATCTGGGACACGGACACACACACAGAAACACACACACAGACAGAAACACACACACAGACAGAAACACACACACACACACGGACAGACATTACAGAGGGGAACAATTTAGTATTAATACCTGTGGTTGGAAGGGAAGGAAGTCAATAAAAATTTTGAGCCATTTTCTAGGGGTGGGGGGTTGAAAAAGCGTGAGAGTAAGAGGCAGAGCAAAACAGTGAGAGAGACAGAGAGCGAGAGAGAGAGAGGCTGTGTACCCAAGCAGGCGTTGCGGAGCTCAGGAGGGCTGTAGGAGTTGAGGAGGGTGAGCAGTTTGTGGGCGAAGTCGATCCTCTCCTGCCACTGGATCAGAGCCTGCTTAACATCTGGGTCAGAGGTCACGCAGGTTAAAACCACAGAAAGGCGTCACAGAGATCCATGTAACGCTTCGGACTCTGGTTGGCAGGAGAACCGACCTTTGCGTTGCAGGTAGGGCCGCGTGGCCTTGAGGACGGACAGGAAGATGGACAGCAGCTCCACCAGGTCCCCGGTCACATGGCAGGCGGTGGCCTCGTGGTACATCATGTGCAGCGTGTTGAAGGACTGAGAGAGGGAAGGAGGAAACATGGCCGCTGAGCTCCAATCCATATTTAGAAAAGAAATTCTGCCGTTGGTAAAATAAGGAACCCAGTCCTGAACACAGTCCTGAACACAGGTCCCCAACATACCTCTGTCATCAGTATAAGTCCTCGGTTAAAGACCACTAGCAGTCGGTCATCGTCGTTTTCCAGCAAAACACGGAAGGCACTAGAAGGAAAATAGGAAGAGGATGCTGTACTGCTCCACCCCAGAGCTCTGAAGAGGATTCATCCAACCTCAGAGCTGGGATTGTGTGTGTGTGTGTGAGAGAGTGTGTTTTAGTGCAAGCACCTGCCTAATGCGTTCAAAAAGAACGTCCATCCGTTCACAGCTTAGAGTGTGAATCAGTGTGTAACTGTGTGTATGAGTGAGTGTGCAAGGATGTGTGAGTATGTGTGTGTGAATGATAATGTGTGTGAGTGAGTGTGTGTGCGTACCTGATGAGGGTGGTCCAGCAGGAGCGTCCGTCCAGGCAGCGGAGGTAACAGCTGATGGTGGTCTTCTTGAACTGCTTGACGTCCTCCAGCTCCTCCTCCCTCAGCTCGGCCGGCTCGGCGCGCTGAGCCACGAACAGCTGCATCAGGTTGAACAGCTCCTCCACCGCCTGCAAGGGGCGACCAGGGGAGGGAGGGGAGAGGGGGCGTTAAGCGAACAGGCGGAAACGGCTCTGTTGAGGTCGGATAAAGCCTTGCACCCCCCGCCCTCCCCCCATGGCCCTCCCAGCTCCCCCTACTCACCCCGGGGTACTGGCTGGCGTGCGGCGTCAGGTTCTTGAAGGCCCACTGGATGTTCTGGTGCGAGGCCAGCTGGCGGGTGAAGGCCTGCGACTGCTCGCAGCACAGCCGCAGGATGCCGTAGTAGGCGGGCAGCATGCCGCGGTTGAACAGCACCACCTCCTGGTCGTCGTGGTCGGCCAGGATGTAGTTGAAGGCGATGTTGTTGGTGACGGCCGGGTTCTGCACCACCAGGCGCACATTCTCCGGGCACTCGGCGCACACGTTGTACCAGAAGGAGAGCAGCGCCTGCTTGTTGTGGTTGGTGGCGATGGCCGGCTCGGACAGCTTGGGCTGGGAAGGGAGGGACATGTTTACATTGACATTTAGCAGACGCTCTTATCCAGAGTGACTTATAGCAAGTACAGGGACATCCCCCCCCCTCTCCCTTGCCCCCACACCCCCCGACGAGGCAAGTATGGGGTTCAGTGCCTTGCCCAAGGACACAATAAGGGATCATTTCAAGGGAAGGCCCACCTGGAAGAGGTTCCACAGGTCCATGAAGTAGGCGGAGAACATGAGCTTCTCCGTCTTGGAGATGAGGCAGTAGGTCATGAAGCTGAAGTACTGCACCAGCTTGGTGGTGCCGTGGGCGGCCGCGTCCACGTACAGCTTGGCCCGGCCCAGCAGGCCCAGCAGCAGCGTGTAAACCTGGTGCAGCACGGCCGTGGTGTCGGCCGACAGCGGGAGCTCGCGCGTGGGCAGATGCAGGGAGCGCGTGGAGCGGAACATCTGCCGGAACGAGTTGCTTGGGATGAGGGAGACCAGGAGGTAGGCCGCAGCTGGAGGGAGGGGAGAGAAGGGGAGGGGAGGGAGGGAGGGGGAGAAACGGGAAGAGTAAACAAAAATTTGAATCCAAAATGATCAAGAAAAGACCGAGTACCATACAAACAGGAAGGTGGGCACACTCTTACAGGTGCGGACTCTGGGGTAGTTGTGGGCGAGGAGGAAGCGTTCCACCCAGTTCTCCATGTTCTGCAGCACCCAGCTGTGGGCCAGCTTGTTCCTGGGGGTCTGCACGGCCAGCCAGTCCAGACACTGGGACGGATTGTACTCAATCACCTGGGGAAGCCACACACACGACAGATGAGATGATAAGGAGTGAGTTTACAGACTGAGCCTCAATACTTTCTCCTGTGTATGTGTGTGTGTGTGTGTAGGTGTGTGTAGGTGTGAGGCAACATCCGCTGACCTCCCAGATCCTCTGCAGGATGTAAGAAGCAAAGGAGGGCATTCCAGGAGGGCCGCCAGCAAACTCCATCAGCATGGTGAGCAGCTTGAAGAAGGGGTTAGCCGCCTGTTGCAGAGGGCGAGAGGGACAAGCCCTTGATCACAATGGGATTTTGTATCGCGCATAAAAACAAGTCACTTCCTATCTTGTAAACACAACTTTGGATTTTCTTTTGCTTTCTGGTCAAAACAATCCAAGAAGCAGTTTTGTTTTCTTTTTGTTCCTTGTGAAAGAACTTCACCCTCAGCTTACGGCCTCTCTGTGACTTTGCTTACCTCAGGGGTGAGCTTGGCGATGGAAGTGAAGAGCATGGACACAATCTGCAACAGAACAGGGAAACAAGAACCCTTTATAAGTGAAACACCACTGGGAGCTGGCACACAAGTGTGTGTCTGTTCTGCCTGTGTTTGAGTGTGTATACGTGTCAAGCGTGTGTGTGTGTGTCGGTGTGTGTGTATGCGAGCAGGAGAACCCACATGCTCAGCCAGGCGATTGTTGTAGCGGCAGAGGCTGAAGATGAGGTTGCACGTCTGACGGATGTTGATGCCGTCTCTGATGTGCTGGAAAAGGAAGGGGAAGCCCTTCCCTGCGGTGAGGGCGGCCATGTCACTCTGGGACAGAGTCAAGTGTCTGGAAGGAGAGGGGAAGAGAGAGAGAGACAGAGAGAAAGATAGAGCGAGAGGGGGGGAGGAGAGGAGGGAGAGGTGGAGTCACAACCATCTCCACTCCCATGCTATATAGCATCGTCCTTGTTTGACCTAAAACAACCCCCTGACCCCCTCTTACCTCTCCGAGCGGGACTGTTCCACCAGCAGGGCGATGAGCGCAATCATCTTCTCCAGGGCGGCCGGACGATACTTCTCCTCAGCCAGCGACAGGATGTCCTCCTCCTCGTCCTCCTCTTCGCCCTCCTCCTCCGACAGTACCTCCACCTGGGGCTGTGGGAACATGGGGGAGAGGTCCTGAATGAAAGAAAAAACAAACACGCCCATGGCCGTGCGTGAGAGACGTACACAGAAGAGCAGCGATGAGGAGAGATGAGCGTGAGACTTGAGTTTGAAGCTACTTACAGTCTCAGGGCCCTTGGTGCCCATGTAGAAGTGAACCATGATGGATATGGCTTGCAAGGAGAGAAGGAACTGACTCTGCAAGCACAGAAAACACCAAATATAATAAGTAAATATTTAATCACCTCACCCCTCCCAACCCACACCTCATTCACCTCCCTCACACCCTCCTCCCTCACACCCTCCCCCAGCACCCTCACCTCCTCCTCGCCCATCTTGGCGAACTCGTAGAGGAAGGCGAAGTACTCCGTCAGGTGTTTGCTGTGGGGCTTCACGCCGTGCTCCATGATGGACAGCAGCGTCTTGACGAAGCGCGTCACGCACGAGCGGCTGCCGATGTCCTCCACCGGCCCGTCCATGTCATCCGAGCTAACAGGAAGAGGAAGTGATGTTGTTAAAACACTGGAGCCTCGGGAAGACGGCACTTCCTGGTATCGGGCGATGCACGACATACACTTGTGAGATTAGATTTTTTTCTACATAATCGTAATAAAAATTATACATAATTTTGTTGTTGCGTCACATAACTTTCCTGGACCCCACAATGCTAGGGCCAGGTGACACGTGGCGCTTTCCCACTCTCGGCCAGCTAATGACACAGACGCAACAACATCTGTTGCGCTGCAACGCCTCTAGTGGCACTTTGATCACATTACAAGTTAACAATCCACTAATAGACTACCAATATATCAAATGACCGAGCGTATCAAAAAAGTATTCTGCACTGGCACCAGATATCCCTGTTACAGAACACAGCTGTCTGATACAAGGCTGGGACACGACTAGGAGAGATACGGAGGGGAGACACTGGGAGGAAACGAGGGGTCTCCCAGTGTGAAGAGCAGGGACTCTGTGTGGGTCGTACCCGTCCTCCATGCCAGGCTGCAGGTAGAGGTGAGCGTGCACGGGCCTCAGCCTCTGGATCACATGGATACACAGCCTCTGGAACATCTGAGGGAACACAAAGACACATGTTCTCTGATATCCAAAAGGGAACTTGCTCAGATCCGTACCATAAGAATAATAAATATATTAAAAAGATGAAACAAAACAAAGGGTAAGAGGGAAAGGAGAGAGAGAGCTAGAGAGCGGGTGATTGGGTGGGAGGAGCGAGCGAAAGGGGACCGGCACTCACCTGTCGGACGATTTGATTGGGGCACTTGATGAGGATCTGCATGGGCCACCAGTTGTCATCAGCCATGCGGTCCAGAAACCACTGGAAAAATATACATATATTACACATGAATTTGAATCCTTATAAATGAATAATTATGCTAATTTGCATTTCCTAATGAGCATCTAGCATTCCAATGCCTCCACCTGTAATGGGTGGATTGGGAGGGGGTGAGTATGTGACCCTAGACAGACTCACCTCACAGGCTGCCTGACTGTTGTTGAACTGCTTAGTCAGCAACTCGATCCACTGCAACATGGTGGGCTAAAGACATAACAACCAATCACATTTCAGTACAGACGCCTGGCTAAACCAATCACACGGCAGCGGACTGGGATGCCGATAATCCTAAACAAAATCAGTTTGAATGAATAGGACTGTCTGATAGTACAGTCATTCCTGACATATCAGTTGATATCGTGTGACATCCTAAAAATGGATCTCACCTTCTCCTTGGAGTGAATGAAGGTCTCCAGAACAAACGAAGTGCTCAGCTGCGATTTAATAAGACAAACAAGAATATTTGAACTTTATAAACCAAAAAACATGTTCTTTAAATGTTGAGTCAAAAAGAGAAAAAAAGATTCTTTAAATAAACATTGGCTAGGTGTGTAGCCTGATCAAGACAACGTTCACAATGACCGTAATGGCGGGAAGGTGGTCGCTTGTGGCTCACCTTGGCAGTCATGAGGGAGATGGCTTTAGGGTCTGGTAAAGTGCTGGGGATGCTGCTGCAGAGCTGCCACATGAAGCTGAGAAAGGGAGGAGCCGTTAGCTAGCCTCCAACCAGCCGTTAGCTAGCCTACAACCAGCCGTTAGCTAGCCTACAACCAGCCGTTAGCTAGCCTACAACCAGCCGTTAGCTAGCCTACAACCAGCCGTTAGCAAGCCTACAACCAGCCGTTAGCTAGCCTACAACCAGCCGTTAGCTAGCCTACAACCAGCCGTTAGCTAGCCTACAACCAGCCGTTAGCTAGCCTACAACCAGCCGTTAGCTAGCCTACAACCAGCCGTTAGCTAGCCTACAACCAGCCGTTAGCTAGCCTACAACCAGCCGTTAGCTAGCCTACAACCAGCCGTTAGCTAGCCTACAACCAGCCGTTAGCTAGCCTACAACCAGCCGTTAGCTAGCCTACAACCAGCCGTTAGCATTACAGTGATACCATAGGGGGTCAACAGACTGAGGCCGGGGGCCAAGTTGGAATAAAAACATTTTTGTAGCACTGTTACCCAAAATAGGTATGTTCGAAGATGTTCTTGTCCTGCAGGAACTGCATGTTGTCGTGCCAGATCCACTGGAAGAGAAAGAATATGCTCAGGGTAGAAACTACAAGAAACCTCTGAGGGGAAAAAAACGACATCCCCCACAACTGGGGTGGTGATCTGAGGAGTGTAGGTACCTCCAGCAAATCAGGAGACACGTCGAAGTTGAAGTCCTTCCCGTTCTCCTCCTCCAGCTCCACCCTCTTGTAGAACAGCATGTAGGCACTGTGGGTTTTCTCAAAGGAGAAATCCATGAATTTGTCCGTGACCGAATCGTACGTCTTCGTCTACGGAATGGGGGAGGAAAAAAAGTACATTTGTCAAGACCTTTCACAATTTAAACATCCTTTCGTGTGTGTGTGTGTCTGTGCTGTAGCGGCGACATCGTTGATGGTGTCTCACCGTCATCTCTCCACCGAAGCACTCTGACGCCAGCTGGGCAGAGTCAAAGGGCTTCACCTCCGCATCGTTGAACAAGTACCTGAGAACAGATCCCATCAGTGCTCAACAAGGCACCACAATGAACGCTGGCATAGTCCAGTGTTTCCCAACCCTGGTCCTCAGGGAACACCTGTTCTGAAGGTATGAGATGTTTCCCTGCTCCAGCCCACCTTATTCTAATGAATGGGTCGTTATCCAGCTCTGCAGAAGCCTGCCAATGACCCATTCATTTGAATCAGGTGTGTTGGAGCAGTGAAACATCTAAAACATGCTGGACTGGTGTTCCCTGAAGAAAAGCCGATTAAATAGAGCTGCCTTTGACTGACAGGCGATGTCTTTTCTTAAACTAACTCACCACTTGTTGTTCTTATAGGCGTGGGGGTTGACAATGTCACGGATGAAGCTGTAGTAATGGCCGCCGTCAGCCGTGCCCGTGTGGACCGTCACGCCGATGAGATCGTACTCGTAGCTCTCCGCCACCTTGCTTTCGCCCTCCTCTCGGAAACCTGGCGGACACAGGGGATTTGGTTGGTTGAAGTCATCCAATTGCAGGACTGCTTGGGACAATTACTCAGCAATTCAACCAATCCAGGAGTAGACACAAAGAGGAAACTGAGCCCGAACTCGGAAGCCTCGTGCCGCAACAGGAAGTGTGCCTTACCCTCCTTCCTGTCGCCCTTGCCCATGAGGAAGTCCTCGGTGTAGGGGGTCATGTCCAGGCGCAGCGGGAAGGAGAAGTGCGTGTTGACCTTCTCCTTCATCATGGTCACCATGTTGAAGGTGTAGCGCATGGTGTTGAAGCTCAGGATGCGCGGAAGCTTCTTGAAGCACGCCCTGAAGAAGAGGAGGAAGAGGAGGGAGAAAAGAAAGAGAAGAAGGGGAGGGGTGTCATTTAACAGTCCTATAAAACACGTTTCAATGAACTGAACTACACATCACTTTTAATCGCATTAGGGGCACCCTTTACCATACAAACATGCACATCCATTGACCCTTAAGAGAGGAGGCACGTGGGAAAGGCTCACCTCTTCTCTGCTCGAACCTTCTTCCCACACTGGGAGCAGGTGTACATGTTGTCCCCCTCCAGGGTGTCCTTGATGGTCACCTCATCCAGGGACTCCTGAGGAGAGGAACGTAACACCATGACGTGGATCCTGAGGTTCCCTTTGTTACGGTACAAGAAACCAATCCTACTGATTCAATGGTTCTCCACAAGAAAACTGTGTGTGGTGTTCTTGACCGATGTACATGGAATAGTCTTCCCTAGCCTGGCATCGTCTTAAACGTGTCCCTCGTCAGATGAACTGCTATGATTGGCCCAACCAGATCCTATCTGTTAGAAAGCAGAGGCCGGATTGGTCTGGTTCCTAGGCTACGTTCACCAGCATAAAGCTACGCAAGTATCTTCATCATACAGAGTGTACATAGCCAATGGACTCAAATTGGCAGGAGACCTTTTTAGCTCACAAGCCTTCCTTTGTTTAATAAGGGGCCATAGAAGAAGGTCCCAGTGCAGAGGAAGTGGCCCAGGGGGCTGGTGGGAGGGGTGGGGTTACGAGGGCTGGCCGAGGTATTGTGGTGCCAACTCACGTAGATGTTCTTCATGTCAGCCACCTGGCACCTGACGGTGTAGAACTCCTCTGCTGTTTGGCTGACGTGGTCACAGTCCTGCCAAAGAACACCAACACAGAGGTCAGGGGGAGAGGGAACTCACATGGTAGACAGGGGAACATAGAACAGACAGAAGGGTTCTTACCAGGGAGACCACATTGTTGGTGATGACCCCCCCAAACAGCGTCTTCACTGTGTTTTTCTGAGAAAGACCACAAAAAAAACAAAACTTTATTAGACAGCCTTACTAATCCATCCTGTTAGTGATAGTGTCGTAGTGTGTGTGTGTGTGTGTGTGTGTGTGTGTGCGTTTAGGTCTGGTCAGAGGGGCCTGAGCGTCAGCTGTACCAGATCATGGGACATCTCCTCGATCTTGGTGATGAGGTCGGTGAAGAACTCGGTCATGTCCTTCTGCTCGCCGGTGTTGAGGGGCTGCTTGTCCATGGTGTAGGTCTTACAGAAGGGTCGCGGGTTGTATGCCTTCCTCTCACTCTCCTGAGAAGGTGGGGGGGGAGGGAGGGAGGAGACAAAGGGAAAGAGAAGAGCAGCAGTGATGAGTGGAGGATGGATATGGAGCATTCTAGAATTTTTGGCAATGTGGAATGGAATGTCTGTGTACCATCAGATAGGTGAACATTTTCTGGAGCTCCAGCAGTGTGGTCTTGTGCTTGATCTCTTCTGCATACTGAAATAAAATAAAAATATATATTTACTAATGGAAATTCTTATTTCTGATATCGGGTGCCAGCAAACAATGGGTGCGGTGAACTGACCTTGGCGGTAAACACGGCCTGCCTGGCCTCAGGGATCATGTAGAGCTGCTGGATGGTGGAGGCCAGGTAGCAGGTGGCCCCCAGGTTGGTGAGGCCAACGAAGCGGCACTCTGCCCTCACATCGTCGTGGGGCCAGTAGTCCCACTTGTAGGGGGCGTGGGAGGCTGGACCACACATATGGATACAAAGCCGCCGTTATTCATCAGATTCTACCTCCCATCCTCAATACTACCTCCAAATCGGATTCTACCCCCCACCTCATCCTCCCCCGCCCCTGCCCCCTCCTCACCCTGCATATGCTGGGACATGACCCAGTTGTGCAGCAGTCGGTAGTTCTCCACCGAGCCCTTGACCGTCTCCACCAGCAGGTCGTAGGCGGCGGCTCGGGCCGCGTGCGACTTGGCCTTGGGCTGCGAGCGGTCGGCCAGGCTGGGCAGCAGGAAGAGCAGGTCGTGGACGTCGCGCAGGAACTCCTGGCCCTCGCGGGAGAACTTGAAGGGCGGCTTGTGGCGCAGCACGCTGGTGGCCAGCCGGAGCAGGCCTGTCAGCCCATCATCCTCCACCGCCCCGTCCTGCTGGTCCAGGATCTCACGACTAGGAGGGGGGGGGGGGGGGGGGGACACAGAGATGGAGTTAGAGGAGGGCAGGTGGTGTTTGAGGAGAGAAGGTGGAGTTTGGGGCAGGGAGGTGGAGTTTGGGGCAGGGAGATGGAGTTTGGGGCGGAGAGGTTGAAGTTTGGGGTGGAGGGGATCTGTAACTAACTGGAGGAAAAAAGCTGCAGAATAAGCCAATCAGAGATGACCAGTCTCTGTTCCGCTTCATCATCAACTCACCTGCGGATGCAGTCGGCAAGGTGTCTCGCCAGGGCGTCTAGGTCCAACAAGGTAGTCTGCAATGAATTAGCAAAAACCAGCTGTTAGGCTAGCCTACTCTGCTTCAGTCCTACCCTGCCTTGGTACTAATGGGCAGTGTGTTAGCCTGATGCTAAGCAACGCCTACCTGGCTAGCGTCTTTGACGTGGATGTTGTCGATGAGCTTGCACAGCAGCCAGAAGTACTCTTTACAGCCTGTCCTCAACAGGGGCTCCTCCTCATAGTCCTCCACCTGCAGAACACACACACACACACACACAGTCATGTATGGAACGGCATTGGGCTTTTCTCAAGAAACGAGGGATACCATAACTGAGGGAGTGAATTATTGGTCCTCACTAGGATAGTAAAACAAATCAGTGTGTGTGTGTGTGAGTGTTTGTGTGTTAGTACCCACCCGGAGTGGTTTGAGGGCCTGGGCATCAGGCAGGAACTTGAGCAGCGTTGAGGCAGCTAGCAGCAGGAAGGACCTGTTGATGGACTCCCCTCCCTCCAGGCCGGACAGGGACAGCTTGTAGAGGCCGTTACACGCCTCGTGTCTCACCGCCGTCTGGGAGGAAAACATTTGTTTCGAGATTGGTAAGACGCCCAAATCACAATCTAAACCCAAACCTCCTCTCGTTCCCTCCCTCCCTCAGACCTCATCCCCTCCGCTGTCCTCCACCTCCTTTCCCCTGAACATCATCCCCTCCCTCCTTCCCTCTACCCTCCACATCCCCCTCACACCTCCCTCCCTCGCTCCCTCACCTCTGGCACCAGCAGCGTGAGCTTCTTGAGCCAGTCGTGGAGGTGCTCGCTGTCGGCCAGGCTGGACTTGACCATGGAGCAGCAGTGGGCCCAGCTCACCAGCAGCCACATGGAGTAGTGGGTAACTGGAGGGGGTGGGAGAGAAACGGCTACAGTGTTTAGAAACTGTAATGGGGAGGATACAGGCTTCGTATAACAAGGACATGTCTGCTCTAAAGGAACACACGGCCTCAAGCTATAAGCCACCTGTGTTTTTCTATAACTTTTCCTGTCTCACCTTCGTGACGGGACCTGTGGTCCGACTGAGCCTTCAGAACCCTGCGGAGAGAAACCAGGAGGTGTTACTCTGAGGGGAGGAACAGCTTGGTGTTCTGAAAAGACACGGATGACGCTCTCTTCCTCACCTGTGGGCGAGGTTGTCGTAGGTGTAGGCCACATTTATCAACCGCTGGATGAGGTTGGTGCCTTGGACGAGGCCGAGAAAGACCTATGAAATAAAAGAAATACAAAAAATAAAACAAAATATACATTTTAAAAGAGGTTAAATATAAATGAATATAAAAGAAATCCTAAATAAAAAATCTAACAAAATCCCTAAAAAGGAGGTGAGAGGCGTCACCTCCGTCAGACGGGGGATGTGCAGGCCTTTCCCATGGTCCCCGGCTGCCTTGCGGGCCTTGCCGGCCCAGGCCCGCTTGCGCTGGCTGTCGGTGAGGCCTGACCAGGAGAAGACGTCGTGATAGGCCAGGTCCAGGTCGGCAGGGTCCACCGCAAACTGGCAGATGAGCTTGAGCAGGCAGGCCAGGCAGTCCAGCAACCACTAAGGGGAGGAGATGGGATTTTACGAGGGAAGGGGTGTGTGTGTGTGTGTGTGTGTGTGTGTGTGTGTGTGTGTGTGTGTGTGTGTGTGTGTGTGATTCCGCTTCTGAGTATTTCAGACAGATCAGGTGTCACGGCTTGGTGTTTCATCATGAGAGTCTAGACTCACCACTGTCCAGGACTCCTGGTCTTTAGGCTCCAGGATGGCAGAGTTGAAAATCTCCAGCAGAAGCTGAAGCCCTCCAGACGAGACAAACTAGAGAGAGAGACATAGAAGATGAATGATAAACTAAAGATGTGTATGAGAAAAAGCATGGTTGATAGGAGTGGTCTATGGTTGAAAGGTGTGGTCTAGAGTTGAGAGGTGTGGTCTATGGTAGAGAGGTGTGGTCTATGGTTGAGAGGTGTGGTCTTACCTTGCAACTCCAGGAGTTCTTGCTGTTCTCTATCTGATCCTCGCTGGAATCATCAGAGTCAGGGTACAGGTCACTGTAGCTTCCCTGGACACAGGAAGACAAGCAAGGGGTTACTTTTGGTGTGTGTGTGAGAGAGAGAGAGAGAGAGAGAGAGAGAGAGAGAGAGAGAGAGAGAGAGAGAGAGAGAGACAGACTCCCTAACTCATTTGAAATCTAATATCATAGTGTGTGACAGAGAGACAGTGTTTCTGGATTTGTAATCTCATCTAACGGTTCACAATGTGTGTGTGTGTGGGGCCCCCACCGTGGACTCCCTGTGGATGCGTCTGTTGGGCTTGCCGAGGGCCTCGATGATCTCCAGGGCGTACAGCAGCTTGTGGGGGCTCTTGATCCTCAGCAAGTCCTTCCAGCACAGACCCTCTCCACCCTGTACACACACAACATACACATACATCATTCTTAACAGTACAATATTGTGGAGTAATGGGAATCTTTGTACAATATGACATCTGTTTGATCAGTTAGCTTAAGCTACCAGACCGTGAGTTAACTCCATGTATGTACTATAAATCTAATAATTGAACTTCAGTTTAATGTTCCAAATATCGCGATACGTATCGTATCGCACACCCAGTATTGTGATACATGTCGTATCATTAGCCGAGTGTATCGTTACACCTCTAGTACTGACCGTGTCGTCTGAGATGTTCTGGAAGGCCTGCAGCATGTTGGGGCAGGTGGGCAGCAGCATCAGCAGCTCCCACACGCGCCTCGAAAGGTTCTCAGCATGGAGGTGAAGCTCCTCACACCGCATGTTCTGCAGACAGGACAGAACACACACACACAAGTTGGTTTTTCTATCCTCGTGGGGCCTGACGATTCACTCATTGAAGTTTGTCATGTTTCATAATACTTGTGAGGACAATTGGTCCCCACAAGGGTAGTAAAACAAGACCACACAACAAACACACACCCATTCCCCAGGCAAACAGACATGCGTGCAGTTGTGCCCAATTACAACAAAACACTGGTCAGTCATTTTTTTTGTTTACATGAAAGAACCCAGTGATAAGTCACTAAAGGAAAAAAAATTCTGATTTAAATCTGTCGCAGACAAAGCAGTCAAAAACAACATACACACAGTGTGTGTGTGTGTGTGTAAGAGTTTAAAACTGAAGCAAAACAAAGAGAGACAGCGAGTGAGCGTGTACGTGTATGTCTGTCAGGCACAAACAGGGGAGGAGATAGGAGGCAGTGTGCATTAAGCTAACCGCTCCCATCCTCCCTCTCACCACAGAAGACTATAAAAAGCTCTGACCGGCAAACGATTTGTGACGGAAGATGCTAGAAACGCAGACATAATTGTTTTCATAAAACTGCCTGCAACCGGAACATCAATGATCCAAACATCCAAACGACGTGCGTATTCTAGAACTGTCTAAAAGGACAGGCGGTGACTAGGCAGCCTGTTCATGGTTAATACATGAGCCACCTGGCAGGAAATGAGCTCATTTGTATTCAGGGAGAGATGAAAAGACAGAGAGACTTTGGAGCTGATCTGACAGAGCTGAGCTCATCTCGTCGTACAAAAAATGTATGAAGGGAAGAGACACACAATCTTTAACCCCCCCCCTTCCCAACACACCTTTTCCAACCACCCACACACACACAAACACACTCTAAACCTTGTCCAACTCCACACACTCCCCCCCCCCCCCCCCACACACACACACACACCCCAACCAGCTCCCCAGTTCCCCCTCCCCAACCTGTGGGTTGTCGGGCGCCCTCTGGGCGTTGGGGCCGGGGGGCTTGAAGCCGGCCAGCATCTCCAGCAGGTCGAACAGCGTGGTGAGGTGGGGCTCCTGCAGCAGCAGCAGCATGGGGATGTGCTCCTTCTGGGGAGGGGGCAGGCAGGAGGCCGGCAGCTGCACCCCCTCACCCTTACGCTCCCGCCGAGGGGCACCCAGCGACACAAACACCATCTGGGAGGGAGGGAGGATTCGTAGGTGAAGATGGGTTAGATTGTGGTTTTGTCCATGTAGTAACTGCATTGTGCTTATTAATTTGCATTTGGAAAATGGGCTTGACAAAGCTCAGGTTTGGAAGTGTCAAGCACTTGTTAGCCGGGCTCACCTGCATGTCTTTGAAGCCCAACTCATGTAGAGTCTTCTCATCGTAGTCGGTGGTCAACTCATGACCGGACGAGATCATTCGGACTGGCCCCATCAGCCCGCCTGAACGACACACACACGCCTCTTAAGTAACTTACATACAGTAAAGGTCGAGGACCAAAAAGAGTTGGCTTGTGTCTGTGCGCTCATGTCTACCTGTGTGTGTGTGTCTGACCTGTGTGTGTGTGTGTCTGACCTGGGAAGTCTCCCTGGCGGCTGTTCTGGCCAAACTCCTGCAGCTGTGCCTGCTGGTTCATCTGCTCTTTCTGCAGGTTCTCGTACCAGTGGGTGACCTCCGCTCGCAGGTCTGCCACCTGGTCACTTGGGTACATCTCGATGGTCATCTGAGGGACAGTACACACACACACACGTACACACACAGAGGTACACACACAAAGGTACACACACACAGACAGAAATGGGTTAGGAGAGACCACACCGATGGTATGTCCTTCTCCAGACCAGTGTCTCTAGCGCTGTGTGTGTGTGTGCGTACCTTGTCGGGCAGGCCGGCCGGCTGACACACGATGCGCAGCGGCAGGGACTGCTTGTCACTCAGGGCCTTCAGGTGGCTGCTGATGCCCGTGCCCTCGATCTGCCACTGCCGCAGGTGGTAGGCAAACCTGCGTGGGGGGGGGGAGTGGTCAGGAAAACAATATGTTGCTGTCCCCTTTCCACTTAGCTGTATGCATACGTGTGTGTGTGTGTATTGTGGGTGTGTGTATGTGTACTGTGTGCGTGTTTGTATTGTGTGTACATTGTGTGTGTATTGTGTGTGTGTGTATGTGTGCACCTGCGTCGGAAGGCCTCCAGGTGGGTCTTGAGCATGAGCAGGCCTCTCTCTATGATGGTGAGGCTGGACTGGGGGTCCTTGTCCAGGCTGGACGAGGCCATCATCAGACTCTCCATACATTTACTGATGAACTCCTGCTCCTTCTCCAGGCCTGTCTTACCCGCTGAGGGAGGGACACAGACAGACAGGGAGACAAGTTGTTAACACACACACAGCCAATGAAGCACCACCACAGACATGCAGGTTAGCCGGTCGCCATGGCAACTCAGCACATCCGACTTGATAGATAATGTAACACTACATAAATGTAGATAGAGATGCATGCACACACCACAGCGCAGGGGGTCGGCATATACACAGTTCATACACACACACACACAGTTCATACACACACACACTCCGCACACACACACACAGCGGAGGCGGACAGACCGTTGATGTAGTAGGAATTGATGTACTGGATGGCAGCCCGGCTGATGTCAGCTGACTGGGCCCTGAGGGCGATGCCCCACAGCTGGTCCATCCCACACAACTGCCCAGAGAGAGAGAGACACAGGGGTCACAGGTGAGGGAGAGGTCAGGTGTCACAGGTGAGGGAGAGGTCAGGGGTCACAGGTGAGTTATGAGGTAGCCAGGACATGCAAGAGTCTACCAAGGGTTTGCATGACTGTGTGTGTGCAGTGTGTGTGTGTGTGTACCTCGCAGTTGGAGCCGCTGTCGTAGGCGCTGGTGGCCAGACGGGCCAGGTTACACAGGTGCTGGAACAGGTTAAGCCCCGTCATGCTGATGGTCTCCGGTTTCAGCTGGGGCATCTGGGAGGGACAGGAGACCAATTCAAACACACCCCGTTGCTACTTGTAGGAACACAAGGGCTGAAGGTTTGTTTATTTTGCCTCTATTTTGAGGGTGTGTGTGTCCCTTTATGTACACAACCCTCCTAGAAAGAGGTTTGAGAGTATGTGAGCCGGTGCGTGCGTGTGCACCTTCTCCAGGAACAGGTGTTTGTAGGTCTCCATCCCCATGGCGTGCTGGTCCTTGCTGCGCACCTGGTTGAGGAACCAGTGGAGAGCGTCGTCGTAACACTCCAAGTCTTCCACCAGACAGTGCCACAGGATGTCCACCTGCTCCAGACTCAGCCCTGAGGGAGGGGGGGGAGCGGGAGGAGGAGGGGAGGGGGGAGAGGGGATCAGGAGGAGTGGGGGGGAGCCGTGGCAGAAAAAGGAGAGGTAGGAAAAGGGGGGAGCCGGGAAAGGTGATGGGGGAGGAAGAGGAAAATGAAGAAAGAATAACGAAAAAAGGGGAGAAGACAGCCATCAAATCTCGTACGGAGCGTGCATAAATGAGACACTAAAAGCCACATTAAAAACCTTCAAAATGACATGAACTGATTTGACTGATCTGAGCATGTGACCTCCATGCTGGACGCTGAGGGGGTGTGTGAGTGTGTGTGTCTGGCCTGGTGAGACGGGACGGGACGGGGGGGGGGCAGCAGTGTGTGTTACATGGAGGATCTGATCCCTTTGTGAGGAGGAGAATGGCAGGCTGTGGGCCACGCCCTTATGGGCACCGTGTGGGCGCTCTCTCCCTGTCCACCTCTGAATCAGCCCCAGTTTCTCTCTATCTCTCACACGCTTTTTCAATACAGTGTATACACCCAGGCATTGAGTCTTTCTTCCAAACTATTCAATACGTACACAAGGACTCTTTCTCAAAATACACACACACACCCTCTCTCCATCCAAGAATACAGACACTTAGGTTATTACCACACACACACACACTTTCATACAACTAAAAGGACACACGTTTAGTCCTCTATATCCGACCAGCACACATACGAACATACGTGGAGCTTCTGAACACTTCAGAAGCTCCACCGTCATCGTGGATGGTGTGTGTGAGTCCATGGATAGTGTGTGTGTGTGTGTGTGTGTGTCTGTGTGTGTGGGAGACTGTGGATGGTGTGTGTGTGTGTGTGTGTGTGTGTGTGTGTGTGTGTGTGTGTGAAAGAGAGGCTGGGTGTGAAGAGATGACCCAGGCTGTCTGGCTGAGGGACAATGGATCTTTCTGTCTCACTGAGACTCCTCAGGTTCCACATGTAACCGCCATTTCCTCAGTTCTCTAAGTATCTGTGTGTGTGTGTGTGTGTGTGTGTGTGTGGTCACTTACTGAAGTGGTCAGGGGAGCCCAGGGTTGAGAAGACACAGGTGAGGAACTGCAGGCGTACCTGGACCTCAGCACTGTGGCCGTACCTGAGCGGGGGAGGAGGAAGGGGAGGAAGATGCGTTTTATACAGCATTCCATTGGTTCAGGGCGACCTTCCTGGTGGTCGTCGTGGTGACGGTGTGACACGGTGTGGCTTGAACCGCACGGATCACTTACAGGGCAAACTTGTGTCTCTGCTCCCTCACTTCCTGGATGTAGTGCAGCAGGTTGTCAAAGAACAGCTTCATCATGTGCAGCTCCTTCTCTGCCCACCTGGTGTGTGTGTGTGTGTTGGGGAGGGGGGGGACACATGATCAGATCACATTTCTCTATATCAATCATCAGAATATCTAGAATGAGTCAAAAAGACAAAGAAAATAAACCGCACTTACATGGTGATCCAGTGGGTGTCGTAACTGGAGCCAAACTGCTGAAAAGTGCCGAAAAGTTTGGGTAGGAGGCGCAGGGAGACGACCACAGACCTGAGGGGGAGGCAGAGGAGGGTTCCACCAAACAGCTTCAGTATGAAGAATGGCTGATGGAAAACCACACACACACACACACACACACGCAGACACACACACACACAGACACACACACACACACCTGTGGTGGGCCAGGTTGTCCAGACAGCCCTCGATGAAGCGCATGCGGATCTGGCGGTCGGTGAACCAGCAGACCAGCGAGCACAGCAGCTTCTCAGCCTCGTTGATCAGGCCCTCTGATAGGTGGATCTGGAGGGGGGGGGGGGGGGGGGGTGAGAAGTCTGTTTATGGCTGCTTTTTTTTGTACAAAAAACAATCACAGACTGTTTGAAGCCAAAAGGACGAATAAAGTGTGAATAATAATGCTAAGATAGCGGGGTGCTGCGTTCTTACGGCGTCCTCGTCCTGAACCAGGTCCCACAGAAGGGTGTTGCCCTTCTTACACACGTTGTCCAGGTTGATGTCGGTGACGGCGTGGCCGCCGGTGTACTGGTGCTTGTGCACGGCTGGTCCTGCAGGGGGAAGAGGGAGCAGAGAGGGAGGATGAGGGAGGGGGGAGATGAGGGAGGTGAGAGGTTGGTTTGTATGACAACGAAGTTAAAAATAAAATTACATTAAAAAAATGTATTGGTGAAGAGCATGTGCAAGCGAGCAAGTGAGTTTCTGGGCGGGGCGGGGCGGACCTTGCACCAGGTGCTGGTGGTAGATGGAGGCCAGGTTGGGCAGGTGCTGCTGCAGGTGGGAGCTGAGCTCGGCGTGGGAGTTGATCTGCACCAGCTCCTCCTCCTCGCAGCCCGACTCCTCCCCCTCGAAGTCGGCCATGTTCTTCTCGGACTTGGCGCTCACCTGCGAGCTGCTGCAGCTGACGTCATCAGCGCTCAGCATGTCCTCCACCAGGTGTCTGGGGGGGGGGGATCACAACTGCTTTATAATATCATTTATTACTATATTATTGTATCATATACCATTTGTATTCATAAAAAAAAAAAAATTAGCTGCTCGAATATTAATGTGATTCATGAATTGCGCTATATAGGCACAATTTAGTATTTTTCGGATTATAAATCACAGTTTTTTTCATAGTTAGGCCAGGGGTGCGATTTATACTCTGGAGCGATTTATGTGTGAAATTACTAACAAATTTTTGTATCATTTCACATCATTAACATTATTTACATTAAATTATTAACACACTATTATATCATTTCACATAATTATTACATAATTTCACAAAAATGTGATTTATACTCCAGTGCGATTTATATATGTTTTTTCCTTCTTTATTATGAATTTTTTGGCTGGTGCGATTTATAATCCGACTATTTATAGTCTGAAAAATACGGTAAGAGATTCTAAATTCAGAAGAGAACCTTATTTCCACAAATCGAGTGTAAGAGCCAAATAAAAGTCTGATCCAGATTAGTAGAAGCCTGTAGCTGGCTCCCTACCCTTCATGGTGGTGATGGTGGTGATGATGGTGATGCTGGGGCCCGATGAAGCGTCTGCAGTTGAACAGCTCGCTGCCCATGCCGTCCCCCAGGAAGTCCCCCGGGCGGGGCAGGCAAGGCGGCTCCTGCGGCCCCTGGACCATGGGTGAGGGCCCCATGTCGGCCCCCCCCTGCGGGCCCGGCCCGGCCCCGGCCCCCTGCGGCTCGCCCCTCTCCGCCCCCGAGGCGGAGCAAGCCTCCAGCATCCTCATGCGTCCCTCCAGCGAGGCCGAGGCGGCGTTGACCATGGCGGCCGTGGCCTCCGGGGAGAAGGGGAGGCCCTTGGGTTTGGGGCCCCCGCCTCCCCCCGGACGCTCGCCGGGACCCAGCCCCTCCCCGAGCGCCTCTCCGGCTTTCCGCTTGCGCACCTCCGGGGGGTCCCGCACCTCCTTCTGGGGGCTCCCCTCCTGCGCTACGCTCCCCGCCGTTGCATGGCCTTCGTCCTCCTCATCCTCCTCCTCCTCGTCATCCTCCTCATCCTCCTCTTCCTCATCTTCCTCCTCCTCGTCCTCCTCTTCCTCCTCCTCTTCCTTCAGGGGCTCGCTGTCGGCCATGTCGTCGGAGTGCATCTCGCTGGCGGGGCTGCCCGGTGATTGGCTGGCTCGGCTGGAGGCCGCCTCGTTGCTGGAGGCTTGGCTGCTGCTGCCCTCCTCCACGCTGTTGGCCGTCTCATCTGAGCTGCCCTGCATCGACTCCTGGGGGGGAGAGGGAAGAGGGAGAAAGGAGAGAGGGTGAACGGAGAACAAACTACAACAACTTGACATCCACCTATGTTGCTGAGAGAGAAAGAGAGAGAGACAGAGAGAGAGAGAGAGAGAGAGACAGAGAGAGAGAGACAGAGAGAGAGAGAGACAGAGAGAGAGAGAGAGACAGAGAGAGAGAGAGACAGAGAGAGAAAAGGAGAGAGAGAGTGAGAGAGAGTTGGTTTTACCTCAGTGTCGGACAGCCGCTGCTGGCCCCGCTTGCCTCCCCCCATCATCTGCTCATCCATGTCCATGTCACTGGCACCACTGTGGTGCGTGTCGCTGTTGTCACTGCTGTCAGGGCTGGCTGCTGGGGAGCCTGGGGACAAGAGGCGGGGGTAGGGGAGCAGAATACTTTCATTATCATTTAATTCAGAATATAATTTATTTTAATAAGAAGAATAATATAATGTAAAATAACACACAAATATTTAAGATTCTGTATAAAAAATACACCATATCTATTTAGACCAGCGGGGTGGAGTCGCACCTTTCTTGTTGCCCATGGGAATGTTGGTGTTGAGCAGCGAGGCGAAGGAGCTCTGCTTGGACAGCTGGGCCTTGGCTGCCAGAGCGTTGTTCCACAGAGCTTTGATCAGCATGGAGGCCAGATACAGCGTCTGCGTGTGTGTGCGCGCGCAGGCATGGAGGACAAAGAGGAACTCTGTTATTTGATGCTTCTAAAAGGCGCTGGAAGAGCGGAAAGCGGTTTGCAGTCTTTCACCTCAAGGCCTTTGAAGTGAAACCATAAGAAGATGCATGAAGGAATAACGGCCTATTATAGGCATGACATGTCCTTACAGAGACATGCTGAGGTTGTGTGGGTGTGTGAGTGCATTTATGAGTGACTGTGACTGTGTTTAAGTCAGAATCCTTGTACATGTACACGAGTGTGTGGTTTTTTAAAGTAAATTCAAACATATTGAGAAATATATTCAATTTTGAATTTTTACAACGTCAATATTTTTTTTCCTATATCCCCCAGGTGTGTGTGTGTGTGTGTACCTGCTCGGTGTGGGCGCTGGGGTGCAGGCCAGACACCAGGTGTGTGTGTGTACCTGCTCGGTGTGGGCGCTGGGGTGCAGGCCAGACACCAGGTTGAGGACGTGTCTCAGAGGCACTGGGTCCAGGTTCTTGATCAGGGAGGGGAACAGGTCATGGATGTACCTGCTGCAATGCTTCAGCTGGGGGAAGTCACAACACACACACAGCGTTCAATATGGTGGTGTGTGTGATTACAGGTGGTGTGTGTGTGTTTGTGTGTGTGTGTCTTACCTGAGCTGCTGCCCAGATGCAGTCCACATGCTGAGTGCTGAGCCTGCCCTCCGCTGCCAGGAAGTTAAGGATGACTTGGCACTGTTTGATGATCTGGGGGGGGGGCCCAGACACAACCCACTCGTTAGCGCCCGCTAATCACCGCTACTCGCATCCCAAGGGCCTCATTACCACATGTTCATTTTCTTCGTCTATTCCCCCCCTCTTTTCGGTTTCTCATTTACATAATTTGGATATTCTTTCATACTCCGTCAGCGGAAAGAACTAGAACATTTTCGGTTTAGTAAACACGTCGATGTAACCCGGCCTCACCTCAATATGCAGGTTTGGTCCGAAGATATGCTCCACCACGTTGTTGTTGATTAGCCAGTCGGCTAGCTCCTTCGCCATCGACCTACAGCCAGGGGGCAACGGAATTTCATTTCAGCTACTTAGCGTTAGCATTTTAGCAGCGTTGGCGTGTTCACACAGCTGGGGTTAACACACTCACGTTTCAGTGTCGGACACCAGAGATTCGTTGTTGCACACGTCGTTGAAGGTGTGAAGCTGGTTCTGAGGGGAGAGGAAGAAATGGAGGCGCTTTATTAGTGTGTGTGTGTCAGCGTTATATGGTTGAGTGTGCATCTGTCTGCTTTATATACATGTATGTGTGTCAGCTTTATCATGTATACGCTCGCATATTATCTCCCATGTGTGTTTATCTGTGTGTGTGTGTCCCCTCCCTCACCGTGATCTGGCTAAGGCCGGCCAGCCTCATGGTCAGCGTGGGGGACATGAAGTACTTGAAGGCCAGGTCCAGACTCTCCTTGTCGAAGCACAGCGCGCTGTCCAGCGGCTCCTTCACCGTGCTCCACATCAGGTCGGCCATGTTGCGCGCCGCGCTCTGACGCAGCTCCTGGTCGGACAGCTTGCACAGGTACCTGGGAGGGGGTTTAGCAGAGGAAGGTCGTTAGAGTGCGGTTACTCTGTGTTATTCAGAGTATTTCAAAAGGTCAATCTCTCCCAGTTCCTTTAAAATCTCTTCTTTGTTTTATTCCTGACTTCACTGCTGCCATCCCTCCCTTTCCATCCCGGATATCGTGACGATGCGTGTGTGTTTAGTAGAACTGGAGGCCGGTACAGCTACTTTGAGACGTTGCTGTGGCTTTGCAACCTGACGCTTGAAAACAAACGAAAAGACAGGAAACAGCTACGCTAACAACTGTGGAGAGCGCCGTTTCATTTGAAGGGGGGCTGCAGGAAGTTGGAGGCGGAAAAATGGCGATGTGGAAATCGACCGCCCCCCCCCGGGCGTCAGACGTCTGTCTCTACAGGCCTCAGAGACGCCTCAGCGTGGTTAATCCGTCACGCCCCCGGGCGGTGTCATGTGACCGCGGCTAGCTGAGGCGCCTTGCCAGCCAGTCTGGGTTCCTCCCAAGGTCATGTGAGGATAGAGGCTGGCTGGAAAGAACCTGACGACTGTTGCCATGGCGAGGGAAGCTCTTCCTAGCAACAACAGGCGAGCGCTCGGCAGCACTGAACAGGCAGGGAGGGAGAGAGAAAGACAGAGAGAGACAGAGAAAGAGACAGAGAGAGACAGGGAGAGAGAGACAGGGAGAGAGACAGGGAGAGAGAGACAGGGAGAGAGAGAGATAAAGAGACAGAGAGAGAGACAGGGAGAGAGACAGGGAGAGCGATCGCCACGCCAACAAGGGGAGTTGAGACAGCCACTGATTCTCAACAGGAAACCTTTTCTTAAGCCTGTCTAAAACCACGCATCACCTCTTGCTCCTCTTTCTAAACAACTTCAAGATTCCAACACGATGCCGTATCTGCAAAAACTGAACTAGGCTACAAAATTCAAGCTAGTTTCTCCAGACGCTCTCCTCTAATTGGCCTCCTGGGTGTTTGATCTGGAGCTGGAGACGGCACACGAGACAAAATGGCGGGCGTCAACAAAACATTTCAAAGGAATCCAGTATGAATTTCAAACTACCGTGGGGATTAATCTGACTGAAGACCAGAACTCTGGACTTTCTCCATCAATCAGTCAGTCACTTACAGTTGTGGTCAAAAGTTTACATACACTAGTGAAGATCATGTATGCCATGGCAATATAGGGTTTTCAATAAACTCTACAACTCTTATTTTTCTGTGATGGAATGATAAGGAGCACATATTTCTTTGTCACAAAAAACATTCATGAAAATTTTTTCTTTTATGAATTTATTATGGGTCTTTTGAAAATGTGACAAAATCTGCTGGGTCAAAAATATACATACAGCAATGTTAATATTTGGTTAAATGTCCCTTGGCCATTTTCACCTCAATTAGGCGCTTTCGGTAGACATCCACAAGCTTCTGGTTGAATCTTTGACCACTCCTCCTGACAGAATCGGTGCAGTTCAACTAAATTTGTTGGTTTTCTGAGTCGGACTTGTCTCTTCAGCACAGTCCACATATTCTCTATGGGGTTTAAGTCAGGACTTTGGGAAGGCCACTCTAAGACCTTAATTCTAGCTTGATTTAGCCATTCCTTCACCACTTTTGATGTATGTTTGGGGTCATTGTCCTGTTGGAACACCCAACTACGTCCAAGACCCAACTTTCTGGCTGATGATTTTAGGTTTTCCTGCAGAATTTGGAGGTAGTCTTCCTTCTTCATTATTCCATTTACTTTCTGTAAAGCACCAGTTCCACTGCCAGCAAAACAGGCCCACAGCATAATACTACCACCACCATGTTTGACGGTAGGTATGGTGTTCTTGGGGTGAAAGGCCTCACCTTTTCTCCTCCAAACATATTTCTGGTCATTGTGGCCAAAAAGCTCAATTTTAGTTTCGTCTGACCACAGAACTTTCCTCCAGAAGGC
Organism: Neosalanx taihuensis; assembly: GCA_030340665.1. NCBI lineage: Eukaryota > Metazoa > Chordata > Actinopteri > Osmeriformes > Salangidae > Neosalanx > Neosalanx taihuensis. The sequence goes on from CM059314.1 coordinate 2,778,484, forward strand.
CTTGTCTTTGTCCATGTGATCAGCAGCAAACTTCAGTCGAGCCGTAAGGTGCCGCTTCTGGAGTAATGGCTTCCTTCTTGCACGGCAGCCTCTCAGCCCATGGCGATGTAGAACACGCTTGACTGTGGACACTGACACATGTGTTCCAGCAGCCTCCAACTCATTGCAGACTTGCTTTTTGGTGGTTCTTGGTTGACTCTTGACCAACCTGACCAATTTTCTCTCAGCAGCAAGTGATAGCTTGCGTTTTCTTCCTGATCGTGGCAATGATACAACTGTGCCATGCACTTTATACTTACAAACAATTGTTTGCACAGTTGATCTTGGGACCTGCAACTGCTTTGAAATGGCTCCAAGGGACTTTCCTGACTTGTTCAAGTCAATGATGCGCTTTTTCAGATCCGTGCTGAGCTCCTTAGACTTTCCCATTGTAGTATTTCTGGCTGAGTCTAGTGAATGTGTCAAACAAGCCCTATTTACATGGACTGAAAGAAGTCACCAGCTGGAGTCAATCATAATCACTCGTAAGAAGTTAGGAGGCCATGCCAAAAAGCAAATTGGATTGAAACAACTTTTTCTACATCACCAAATTGGTAATTCAAGGTGCTGTATGTATATTTTTGACCCAGAAGATTTTGACACATTTTCAAAAGACCCATAATAAATTCGTAAAAGGACCATTTTTCATGAATGTTTTCTGTGACAAAGAAATATGTGCTCCTTATCATTCCATCACAGAAAAATAAGAGTTGTAGAGTTTATTGAAAACCCTATATTGCCATGGCATACATGATCTTCACTAGTGTATGTAAACTTTTGACCACAACTGTACCCTCTCTCTCTCTGTCTCTCTCTGTGTCTCTCTCTCTGTGTCTCTCTCTCTCTGTGTCTCTCTCTCTCTGTGTCTCTCTCTCTCTGTGTCTCTCTCTCTCTCTGTCTCTCTCTGTGTCTCTCTCTCTCTGTGTCTCTCTCTCTGTGTCTCTCTCTCTCTGTGTCTCTCTCTCTCTGTGTCTCTCTCTCTCTGTGTCTCTCTCTCTCTGTGTCTCTCTCTCTCTGTGTCTCTCTCTCTCTCTCTCTCTCTCTCTCAGGCCCAATATTCTAACTCTGTAAATAGGTTGAAATTTGTAGACTCTAGGATACATCTCCTGCCCACGATTTGGAGAGTCAGAAACCGAGGGGTGCAGTAGACAGGAGTGGAACTTACCGTATGACGTAGGTGCGAAACGGAATGATGTGCTGCATGACAGCGGGAATGTGCAGCCATATTCGGATCTGCGTGTGTGGCAGGAGGGGAGAGGAAGAAAGAAAATCAATCATAATGGTTGAGAAGCTTCAACAGGCTTCTGGTATACGAGTAAGAACTCAGCCGCCGGCATCTTTCAGCCATTTTTTGGGTAGTTTTTGTTTCCCGCCGGTGACTCACGTTGGAGACAATGGTGATGAAGGCGTGGGCGAGAGGGAAAGGCAGACTCTCGGGCGTTCCCGACTCGAAGCAGTCCTTCATCAGCGACAGGCCGTGCTTCCCGCAGAACATGCATACGTAGCGGAGCAGGTGCAGAGGAACCTCCACATCCTGCGGGAGAGACGCGCGGTGCACCATCAACACATCGGGTTCGTCTAACCCTGAATACTTCACTCAAAAAGACCCGCCCTCACCCATACAACACCCCAAACCCCCCCACCCCGGTCTCATCTCAAACCTTATTCCCTAACCCTTGTCTGAAAGCCTCACCTGGGACACTGTCCCCCCCCCCCCCCCTCCCCCCTCCCCCCACTTGGGTAAGGAGATAAAGAGGCTGACCCAGAACCAGCCTCCAACATCACTTCCTCCTCTCTCGCCTCTTTAAAATGGGCCACAGCTGTCGGGCTCTGGGCACGCCACTTCTCACGCAGATCCCCAATAAAACGGAAATAGCTGCAAGATGTCGTACATCAGGAAGATATGAGCAGCGTAACCACAGGGGACAGGAGAAGGGGCAGAAGGGAAGACGGCCAGGCAGTAGGGAGCACCGTTTCTATGGGTGGCGTTGGAAAGGATTTAGGGTGGGGTTGGGGTTGAAAAGTGGAGAGTTGGCGGCCAGCCCATAAGTGAGAATCGTCAGTTTTTGTGTGTGAGGATGGAACTGGTGAGCACAGGGTTAAAACAAGGGGGTTGAAAGGGGGGGGGGGGGGGGGGGGGGGGCACACTTACGTTCATATCGCAGAAGGAGCCGAGGATATTGCTTTCATGAGCAGAGATGTCCTGGGAGAGAGAGAGAGAGAGGTAGGGAGGGAGGGAGAGAGAGGAAGAGAGACAGTAAGTAAGGAGACAATTGTGAGAGGGGGAAAGGAGGGACACAGTGAGCGAGAGAAGGAAGATAGGCGGTGAGAGAGGGAGGGAGGGGAGATCGAAATGAGAGACAGAGACGAAGAGCGAAAAACGAGCAGAACAGAGGAATGCGTGAGAAGGAGAACAGATTGAGATGAGAGAGGCAAACCAAAGAATGCAAGTCATTTCTGGGTTCTGTTAGGATGACTTGGCTGCAGATATGTGTGAGCTCTTCTCCCTCGAGATAAAACAGCCTTGATAGGACGGGACCTTGACAATGTTTAACAAATAAAATCCCAAAGGTGGGATTGTGGACCTTTTTTTGTTGTAATGAACAGCAGATAAACTGTGTGCTGGATATTGGGTGGGAGTGTGTCTGTTTGGGTATGAGATTTCAAATACAGTCTTAAGAAAGAAATTCAAGAAAGATCTCCAATTAAAGGTTTTTCCATCTGTATCTAGGAAACTGGGCCATAGTGTGTGTGTGAGTGTGTGTGTGTGTTCTCACCTCTATTGTTGGGTGTGTGTTGTGTTTGTAGGCTGTGTAAAGGGGGAACTGGATCTGGAAGATTTTGGCAGCACACAGTAGCAACTTCTCCCTCTCCTCTGTGCTCCAAGAGCTGAATGGGTCCTGGTTGTCTGTACTGCCATCGCTAGCCGCCGCCGCTACGCTACCTCCAGCCCCGCTGCAACTGGTGCCCTCCCCAGGACCCGCAGCCTCGGGCTGGGCCGGGCTGCTCTGACTCGACCCTTGGCTCTGGGACTTGTTGTGGTTCTGGTCGGGAGCGTCCCCGTCCTCCTCGGCCGAGTCCCTCTCCACGTTCAGGGGTTCATCCTCGCCAGGAGAGGAGGGCCGGGGGAGGGCCACGGGCCTGGCTCCGCCCTCGCTCCACTCTAGAACTGGGGCCCCGCCCCCATCGTGGGCGGAATCCTGGGCGGAGCAGAGGCTGTCCCTCAGGCTGGTTACCTGGGCGATGACCAGGCTGATGAGGGCGTACACCAGCTGGTTGAACACCTCCAGCTGCTTGTACTCTTTGAAGCAGCACAGACATTGCCTGAGGGAAAGGATGAGACGATTAAGGAAAGACGAGGGAGGATATTATTGTAGTGTATTTGTATTTAAACAGTAGATACTGTAGTGTCCTAGTCAAATTTCCTTCAGGACAATAAAGTCTCTTTATCTTACTCTTCTGGGCCGAGCCAAGGAGGCCAGGAATACCTCCTATGAAAACCCTCATTGTTTAAGACCTCTTTGTCCTTGACGTGCTGAATTGAGCCACAAGCAGCCAAAACCAGTAAAGCCTAGCGATTAAATGCTATCCCCTGCTGACGACAGCATAAACAGGCGGAACGGCTGAATTATGAATGAAGTGCACGTGGTTATTCAGGGCAGTCGGAGGTGTTCGTTGGAGGGGGTGTGGGGTGAGGTGGGAGGCTGCAGAGAACACTCACCGCTGGGTCCAGGAGCTGATGTAACTGAAAACTCTTAAGGCATGCTCCTTCTTCAGCTGAAGGCCTTCCGTGCTGTCTGCATCTGAAACTGAGAAGAAGGAGGAATGAGAGAAAGAAAAGAGAGATAGAGATCCAAGATAGCGAGAGAAAAGAAAGAAAGAAGAGATTTTGTTGAAGCGGAGGGACTGAGTTTGAGCGCCCGGAAGCAGCGCTGGAAGTTCCACGCGAGTGGTGTCTTAGGTCTTGTCTCCAAGCAACTGGCTCTGTACCTCGTCAGCAGGATTCTAAAGTTCATAAGGACAACTCGGTGACCCCTGGCCTACACGCGTACATGCACTCCTTTACCCTCTTTTCACCGATTGCCGCACGCAAGGCCTAATCTTGCAAGAACTAAATAAATAAATAACCCCCCCACCTCCAAAAACTCTTTGAGATGTGAGAAAACTGTGGACACCATTGTTCAGTTTACCAAAAACACAGCGATCGCCCCAGATAAGAGGATCCGAGTCCAGCAAGTATTGTTCTGGTTGCAAAGCAGCGAGCGATTTGAAAGTGGAATCAGACACGCCCAAAACTGTTTTAAAAATGGTATTGTTTCCCCAACTAGTCCCCGGATCCAGGCAGCTCTAGGGACGTTTTGGGCTCAAAGTGCAGGACACCCTGCTGCAGAAAGAGGCTTATACCTCGTACCTAGATGGTGCCGAGAATTGGCTGCCTCGGCAGGCTGCTGCCAAAGTAAATTCCTTGACTGTGCAAACTTTCATGGCGAATAAGAAACTATTCTGATTCTGAACGGCAGTCAGATTTGCTTTCCAGGCTAGTATCAGTACAGCTTTCAGGTAAGCAGGCCCAAGAATTGCTTGTTGGTAACCTCTAACTGACTGACTGACTGACTGACTGACTGACTGTTTGGCTGGCTGGCTGGCAGGGTGCCAAAGAGCATCTTGGGTCAGGGTATACACATGTAGTAACCCATTGCCTGACACAGCAGTTTTAACACACTTGCAGTCGGACAGTCTTTCCCTCCCTGCAGACCAGGCCACACACACACACACATACACACCAACTAAAACATGCTACAACAGCAAATTTTGAGGTCAGAGGTTGTCTGCCGATTGCACATGGAGCTGTCCATCACAGGCGACAAGACCAAACCTCACTATACACACACACACACACACAAACATGGGTCTTTTGTGTGTTGTGCTGATAATGTCCCCTTACACTCCTGCACCCCTAAACAACTGTTCTGCAACACATGCGCACACCAGTCTACTTCGGAGTTTGGAACTGCCTTTGATATATTAACGGGAAAACTGCAACAGGTTTCAGGTGTTGTAATAACACACGAACAAATAAGTTCACTGCCTGGTTGAAGGTAAAAATAAAATAAAATAAAATAAAATCATACATCTTGATCTGGGAAGTGACGCGTGCAATCAAGTATGTGTATGTTGTTAAGTTAAAGTGACTCAAATCGCGCCAATAAAGCCAACACGGGTCTCTACCATGCTAAGACCAAAAGCATTGATTTAACTTGTAGATCATGTTTTTTTCAATGTTATTAAAACAAAGCATTAGTGACGACGGACAGGTTTTTGATCCACAGGCACCTTGTTGCACTTTGCTTGCCCATCGTGGCATCATGCAAACTGTAAAATTCCAGAATTGTAGTGTATTTTACATTGTATTCATTTTTATTATGATGTCACATATATGTTCTATGTTTACTCATTTTCTGCCACAGTGAATTCTGTGTTTGTAAATCTTGCGATTAAACCTCATTCTGATTCTGATTCTGATGCACGACAGCAAGCAGGCCATAAGCCGTGCTGTCTGTCAGAAAGTGGCAAGAACAATCGACCTCTTTTTTTATCCATAGCAGAGGTAAAAATGCACAAATGACACAGTAACACCAGATCTAACACAATAAGCAACAGCATACTGTCACGAGCCTCAGAGGCGCGCGTGTCCATTACTGCAAATCTGGACAGATAGTCTTTGTTTGTTAGCTTAGCTTTTACAAGATCCCTCATTTGCAACATTCTGGCCTTGTCTAATGCTGGATATTTAGCAGGTTAGCATCAAGCAACATATCAATACAGTTTCAGCACAATCATATTACTGCAACATGTATATGCAAATATATATATACTGCAATATGTATATGCAAATATACAGTAATATGCAATCATATTACTAATACGAACATTGTAGCTAACTAACCAACTATAGTTTTGTGCATCAAGAGTCGTAGCCAGCCAACATGAGCCATCTAGAGATGTGGCAAGTTCACTAATGTCTTAGATCAGTACTACTAGCTATGCATCTCAGCTGCCAACCCAATCCATATCTCACATCCACATCCACATCCCCCCCCCCCCCCCCATCTGTCATTTTATTTCATTAATCCAAAACATCAATTAACTGGGGTGTAGCCTAATCGTACCGTACCTATGCCATGTTAGCTAAGGCTGCAAGCATCTATCATGGATTAAGTGTTTTTAATGTGGTTGACTTCGAGTCTGAGCTAATAAAATAGCCAAGCAAGCCCTTAATGTACAGTACTTCTACTACTGAACATCAAAACCTTGCTTTACTTGGCTTTCCAGTGTCCAACATTTAAAAAAAGAGCGTCCAGCAACAACAACAACAACCAAAATGCATAACCATAAATAAAGATTTCTACAAGGTGCCTGTCACTGTCAAGCTAACTAGCAGATGAAGCTATGCTAGCTAACATTAGCTGACAGGTACAGCTAGGCTAGCTGGAGGAAATCATCTTTTTTCTGGCTGCTGCCAAGCTGGAAACAGTGACAGACAGTCAGACAGACAGGCCACAAGTGGGTTGGAAGATTCATAACAATGTGAATTAACATTGTGAACACTAACATTGTGCTTTACAACCTAAAGTGACTGAGATGAGAAGAAGACCTTATGGCAGCCTAGCAACTATGTTGCTAACCAACGGCTAGGCTACATGACCAGGTTACCACTAGCTGGTCATCTTTGCACCGTTTCGCTGATAAAATAAAATATTTTTTTACTTACTTTCATTTAAAACCTCCACCAGCTCGGCGCAGTTTTCACACATTGTTCATTAAAAAAAAAGAAAATAACGAAAAGTGTTACTCAAACCATTGGAAATTGTTGGTTGATACGATTTGTTGGCAGCTGGTTGTTTTTAGGGAAAAGGCCCAACTTGGTTGGTCAATTATTTCATTCAGTAAAAGAAGGGAACGCAATAGGTGCAATTTGAAATTGTTTAGTAATATCTTTAACATAAACAAAAGTCGGAGGCACTAAGATATCATCGAGTCAGTCTCCCATCGGAGCGTTACTGGAGATAGTAGAAACGGCAGCCATACTGAAAAGGGGGGGGCACGGCATGTTAGTCGTTCGGGACTTTCCGTCGTCTCCTTCGACTCGTTCGGGTATTTCCGCTAGTCTCGCGGTCACTCCCAAGATCTGTTTACAGGCTGTCAGAAGTCTCATTTAGTCATTTTTCCACTCTCAATTGTTCGCGATGCAAGTGTAAAATTTAATTAATACAGGAAACTCGGCAAAATACATAGCTTAGTATTCTTAGGCTTACTTGATGTGTGGGTGTGATTGTTGGTGTGGTGCCAGTCTGCATTTTGGCTGTGGATTAGTTGTGGATTGGTGTTTTTAGTTTGTGTGTTGTTGATTGCTTTAAATTATAGCTCTTTTCTTTCTAATAGTTCATTTCAGAATTAATCAAGATAATTATTCAATAAGAATCCAAAAATATAATCTGAGATAATAGTACCAAACACCAACTTGCCTCAATTCAAATGTAGTTGATATCAAAATAACCCATAACTAAGGGAATAACAAAGAAAAGAAATACAGACATACAACATTTTGTAAAAATAACCAACTTTATGTTCCCATAGTACTAAGACAGCTTTACAAACAGGATGATATGCACATAACCTTCTATTTGATCAAACAATCTTGTCCAAATTCAACGCGGTCGGTTTTGGGTGCTAACAGAAGCCCTGACTTGTCCCAAGGAAAAAAATAAAAATAAACTGCTGACAAACAAAACAACAAAAGAAGCAGCGTCATTTCTAACCATTGACCTCACATTCATCTGCAGTGTACATCTGCTGCACAGCTCCTTCAAGAGAAGACCAGGGGGGAGTGGGGGGGGACAGACACACACACTGCTCTTCCTACTAAGCAACTTCTGACGCTAGAGCACTTCCAAGTCACCTTTGTGTGCTTTAAACGTATATTACATATAAACAAATTGAATGGGGTAATAGGCATGGGCAGGTTGGGGTGGGTTGTGTAGGATAGGCGAAGAGAGAAAGAGAAGGTTAAAAATAATCTTTAATTCTTTCAACTTCATGCACATCTAAACAAAGAAGAGTATGACCAAAAAACGTAAAGCTTGAATTAGCGAGGGGGAAAGTGTTATTCATGACAAACGTCTCCGTATAAAATGCGTCCGTATGCAAAAAAGGGGGTTGGCCCCCCTGGGTTAGGGGCGCGATTCTCATTTACATATTGGCATTGATTTGGTCGACATACAACCAGAGTGCTGAGGGTTCTCCTGTTTCCCTCCACCTCCCCCCTTTCAACCAATCACACGCGCACACACGCGCACACACACACACACACTATTGACAAGAGGAGCTCCCAGCTTTCTCTTGGGCTCTATTTCAAAACTGTACATGTTTGTTTTCGCTTCCTCCGCCGGGGGCTCAATCGCACATCTCCTCCGGGATCTCGTGGGGGTTAAGGATGCCAGGGACGGACATCTGGATCTTGTGCTTCTCCTCCTGGGCTTGTCGTAGTGATGCTTCCCTCTCCTCCAGGAAGAGGTCGGTGGTGTCCTCGCCGGCAAACTCCTGTGGGAAGGCAGGCGAGGGTGGAGGGGGTTAGTGCCTTTAGAATTAGGCTACTATGTGTTCTGCTATATATCCTTATAGAATAATGAAGAAAGAATTAAACATTTGTTTGGATTCCTGGCTGGTCACCTTGATCTGGACCAGGAAGTCCCGAAGGTGCTCTTTGAAAGCAGGGATGTCCTGGTTCAAGCTGAACAGGCCTGTGACAAACACCTTCACCTGGGCACTGAGGAAGAGGTGTAGAGGGGTGGTTAAAACACAGCAGATATGTAACCTTCCAACTATCATAAGATGACTCTCCTTTTACCTGAGCTTAACACACACTTCGTGATATAGTAACGACCATAAATAGTCATTTCTGAGATTTGATTCAGAGTCTTTTGGAAAACAATGCCTATTTCCTATGCAGACTCCTAGAAGCACAGTGATTGGCTGCTGCAGTCTAGAAGAATCTGTCAGCTGCTTACTCTTGTAGATGGGGGAATGCCGTCTTGAGCAGGTTGGCCACGTACTCCTGGACGTACACCTGGTTGGTGGCGGGCGTTGCCGTGCTGAGGGTGGTGCTGATCTTGCCCTCTTCCACCAGGTTGAACATGTAGGCCAGGATGGAGGCGTGCATGGTCAGGCCTGGGAGAGGAGACAGGGGGCGTTTAGCCTTGTTTTCCCTCCATACAAAATGTGGAATAACCATTACATGCTATGGAAATGAAATCCAAGGAGGTCGTTTCGTGCAAAACAGGTCACCCATGCCGATGCTCTTCAAGTTTTGATAAAGTATTTAGGCGTTTGCTCACCTGCAGTGTGGGAGGTGTCAGTGACCACAGAGAAGATGTGCTGCAGGATGTCACAGAAGTAGGTCTGGTAGAAGCTCTGGGCAGCAGCCTCCTCCTGGGCCACGTTCTGGAGGAGCGTGTACAGTATCTGAAGACCTGCAGAGGGGGACGGGACAGGGGTCACCAACAGCTCAAGACAGTTGCATTTAAGGGAGAAGTTTGGGAAGAACTTATTTCTAGAGAGTTAGGCAATCTCTACGACCTTGTCTGCAACACTGTTTGCATTTGGTCGACTTAAACAACAATTGTTGCTAAATGAAAGTCACTCTCATTCATGACGTCATTTTCTGTTCAAAATGGATAACACGGGTGATGCTGACCTGTGTCGGCCACGTTCCTCATGGTGTGTTTGAAGGCCCATATGATGGAGTCCAACACCAGTTTGAACTGGGCCGGGGGGATGGAGAGGAAGGCGGGGAAACACTGGGAGTTGACCGCTTGGAGGAGGTAGAAGAAGTGAGTCCTGTGCTCGGGGTACTCCTCAAAGTCCTGCCCACGTCCACAGGGAAAGAGGTTGGTGTGGTTAGAAGTGAGAAACATGGAGATGTGGTGGACTAACTTCCTCAATAGTACAGAGACCTACAGTAAGTAACGAATTAAGTAGAGAATCCTTCAAGAGTCCTCACCTTGTTGATCATGTTCAAAGTGCACTCGAACACGGCGTCGAAGATCTTGGGGATCTCGCCGGTGATGTGCGCGCCCAGCTTGTTGACGATGGTCGCCATGGTGCTGAGGACCTCGGGCTCGCGGGCGGCTGGGACGTTCCTCTGGTAGTCGATCAGCACCGCCTCCAGAAGGGGCGGGACGAAGTTCTCGCCCACCTGTGACAGCCAACCCGGTTAGTGCGTTGACAGTGGGGATGTGTGCCTGGTCCTGAGGGGAGGGAGCCTCGCCTCTGAACCCTGGGAGAGGGAGGAGGAGAGGAAGGAGGGAGGGAGGCTCACCATCTGGGGGTCGTTGGAGCGGCTGACCCAGCCGGAGATCAGCTTGAGCGTCTCTCGCTTCACCGTCCTCATGCTTCGGATCAGGGGCTGCTTGGTCACCATCTCTCCTGTGGAAGGAGACAGGGGGTTAGGAGAGGTGAGGGGTGTGACACAGACACCCACTAACACACCAACAAACACACAGACACCCACTAACACACACACACACAGTGCTGACCGTTGGTCTGGATGGCCGAGGAGATGTTCTCGCTCAGGCACTTGTACACGTTGAGCATGTCCAGGTAGATTCTGCCCAGCTGCACCACGAAGGGGTGGCCCACCGCCTTGCAGGCGCGCACGTTAGTCTTCAGGATGCTGCCCAGCTGACGCACCGTCTCTGCGTCCTTCAGGATGTCCACGTTCTGGATGGGAGGGACGGGACATGGTTGACTTCTGTTTTGTGGTGGTGGTGGTGGGGTATTGTGTGGTATTGTGTGGTATAGTGTGGTATAGTGTGGTAGTGGTGGTGCAGTCCGCTCACCTTGGTGGCCTGCTGGATGATGCTGTCCCACACCTGGTTGGGCAGCAGCATGTACTTCTCTATCAGGTGCTCCTGCACCGCCTGGTCAGTCTGGGCCCCGATCATGTAGCCCACCGCCTCGTAGAACGTGTGCACCTGGGGGGAGAACCGGGTTAGGACTAGCCTAAAGAGGGGGATAGGGTCCGATCCCTTTTTGGAAGTGTCTCTGGATAAAATGACTGTGCTGAGTTCACCTGCTGTGGCTGCAGGTCGCAGATGATGGTGTTGATGTTGTTGAGGATCTCGTCGATGAAGGGCATCACCTCGCCCACCTGCACCTGCACAAAGTGGCGCCGGCACTTCTGGGCGATCTTGATGAAGGTGTCGCACGCCATGTCCTGCACGCCATCGTGGGTCTCTGGGGGCGGGGCGGTGGGGAGGAAAGGCGGTCAGTTGGGCCCGTGGACCACACAGTGATAGAAACCTTTCAGTTCTAGACCTCTACAGAGCTTTTTCTTTTTGCTGCTGTTGCCCAGTGACTGTTTTGTGTTTCCATATTAGACTGGCAAGCAACAGCAGGCCCTGTCATGACCTATTTTACAGCTGTAACACCCTTCATTCCCTGGGCTGGACTGAGCGCTGTGTGTGTGTGTGTGTGTGTGTGTGTGTTTGTGCAGGGCTGCTCACCATGCATGAACTCAAACAGCTTGTTGACTACCGTCTTGAGGAACTTCCAGTGGGCGCGCAGGAAGCGTGGATACTGACCCACGATGTACATGATGTTCGAGGCGATGATGGCCTTGTTGTCCTTTCCTCTCTTCTGCTCACACAGGCCCAGAAGATCCTGGGGGAGGGGAGGGGGGGGGAGGGGGGTTAGGGATTCAGCCAGAGGCATATGGGAAGACTGTGGGTGTGTGTATGTGGTGGATGTCTGGCCTCACCTTGATGACAGTGACCAGGAACCTCTTCTCGTCCTCCTCATGCATGGCCCCGCTGATGGAGCCGATGGCCCAGCACAGCGTGTTCAGGTTCCTCCACGACCACTCGGTGCCGTTCACCTGGTTGTGCAGCTTCTCTGTCATGATGCGCTCCGTGTCGGCGTAGTCCAGATGGGTCAGGTACACTGGAGGGGGAGGGGATCCATTAGACGGCTGCACCTGCATGCATGGGTGGGTGGTGTGTGTGTGTATGTATATATGTTTGTGTGTGTGCGCTGCTCTCACCCAGCGTCTCCCGCATGTTCTTGTAGAGGTTGATGGAGTCTGTATCCTTCATGAACTCACGGACCACCTCCCCCTGGTCGTTCTCCACCACCAGCACCTCCTCTGGCTTGGCCATCCGGCTCACCATCAACAGACGCACCTGGAGGGAGGGAAGGAAGGGGAGTTTAACATCACAGAAACCATTGACCCTGTGTCCATGAGCTGTGGGCTAGGCTAGGCTAACCTAACAGATTGGGGGTAAACATCATTAGTCCAAGAGGGTAGCCCACCTTTGAAAGCACAGGCAGGTAGAGGTGGCGTCGGGGTGGAACGTCAAAGTGCTGGCTGCCAGAGAGCAGCGGGGAGGTGGAGGTGGAGAAGGGGCTCTCCCGGTACAGCTCGGCTGCCAGGTGGTTCCAGTACTCCAGGCAGATCTTGAAGATCTCCGTCTCCTCCACCTCTGACACCAGCAGCATGTAGTGGAGGGCCTGGAGGAGGGATGGTGGTATTGATGTTTAGTCTCACAATAGAAAGCCACGGTAAAGCTATGCGGTTAGAGCAATTGATGGCAGATTCACAGGGGTTTGAATCCTCCCTTGTACTGTACGTTACTTTGGACAAAAGCGTCCAAAGTGTGTGTGTGTGTACATGGGTGTGTGTTTGGGCCCGTACCTCCATTAGAGTCTCCCTCAGGTTGGGCCTCTTCTCGATGAGCTGGCCGTGTTCTTTGAGGAAGGTGCACAGGAACAGGCTGAGGTTCTGGATGAAGTTCTGCTCGTCGTCCTTCCCATTGGCGTAGGCCAGCCGGATGTTGGTGTTCAGGGGCAGCATCTGAGGAGAGGGGGAGGAGCCAGGTTCACACCTGGAACTTCTTCAACCACGGATCCCCGGATCCCCACACGTGCCCCCCTCCCCAGCACATACCTGTTTGAGCTGGCACATGGTGAGGGTGAACAAGTTGACAAACTGCTCCTCGTACTGGTTCACGCTCACGCCGGCGATCTCCGTCAAGCACTTCAGCGTCACGTTGCGGAACATGGGCACGTTCAAGAACTGCGGGTGTAAAAACAGAGAGCGGTGCTTGTGATGCAGCGTTCCCCCCTGTGGCTCCTCCTGGGAGTTTCCTTCCAGGACAGGCTGGTTGTTAGGCTGTGTTGCTCTCTTACCTTGTACACCAGGGTGCTGATCAGTTTGGTCTCAAAGATGTAGCCCAGTGGGATCCAGTTCAGAAAGCGTAGCAGAGTCTCCAGGGTGGCCTGGACCAGAGGGGCATTCTGGGAGTTTTCCTGTCGCAGAGGGAGAGGTGGTCAGGGGTGTGTGTGTGTTAGGACTCCTAGAGAAGGAGAGAAAGGAGGAGGAGTCTAGACACACAGGCCTAGGAGGAAGTTCAAAGTCGAATCGCTTACCATAACAAACTGGCAGAGCTGGAATATCTGGGAGAATTCGTTGCACATGCTAGAAAGAGGGTAACAAACAAGAGAACACACAGATCCATCAGTTCCTCGCAAAGCAGCATATATAGCCACCTGTTAAGTCTCATTTTTTCCTCTGCCAGAGTATTAAGATTATAGATTAATAAGGCCCTTCACTGAGTAGAGATTGAAAGAACCATTCCGTCGTTCCTATTCTACTAACGGTGCGTACCTATCCTTCAGGTGCTTGGCCTTGACCTGGGTCATCTGACCACTGGAGAAGTCAAACACCTCCTCGCTGAGCAGCTTGAGGATGATCATGTTGTTCTGGCAGAGGCTCTCGCTTGTGCGGCTGGCCCCCACGATGTCGCTGATGAAGGTGGGCCAGTGCTTGGGCCATTCCTGCTTCAGGATCTGCAGGAGAAATGTGTGAGAACTGTTTTCACCCATGCGCTTTCAGTAATATGGATGGATGAATGAATAGATGGATCATTGTGTAAGATTCTGGATGGATGATGGGGAATACCAACGTATTGGTCATGGTTACCTGAACGAGAATCATGTTGAGTTTGGCAATGTACACGCCCTCTTTCTGCAACACACAATAGAGAGCAGGTTGACACCCAGAAGGCTCAGTATACACCCCTCACCTGCGCCCGTCCTCTGGTTCAGTGCAGGAAGAGAGAGAACCTTTACCTCAACGTTTGCCGCGTCAGACGAAGTCTTGATGATCAACCCCACAACATACTTCTTAATTCCTGAAAAGGGGAGGACATGTTTTAAACTCCAGCAAACATATCTAGACGACTACAAAACACAATGACAATAAGATCACTTGAATTTCTGTCGACAAAATAAACCATATAATAATCCGTATGTATGCGTGTGTGTGTGTGTGTGTGTGTGTGTGTGTGTGTGTATATATATATATATATATTTTTTTTTACCATCACATTGATTTCTGGGGAGAATCTTCCAGCGCGTTTTGATCACTGTCTCAAGAATCTGCAGTGCGTAGTACTGGGAGAGAAACGGGGAGAGACAATCAGTGTTTAGGCGTCGGTAACAACAACCATGAGTGAGACCTGCATCTACCAGGAGGACTAACACTCGAATGCAGACATACTTTAGTCTTCATGTTCTGGGAGAACTCCAAGATGGTGTCCACCCTGGTCCAGGCATCAGGGTGGTCCTTCAGGTTGGTTAGTACCTCCTGGGCCATTCTTTGCTGTGGAAGGCAGGTGAGAAAACTATTTAGAAAGTGATGCGGGAATCCTGAACTTTTGCAATTTCAACATTCTCAATATCAACATGAAATGAAACCTATACATATAGGTTTGGTTTCCCAGGCAAGTCAGTTAAAAACAATTTTCTTTAGACAATAACTGCCTGAATGTGACCATGGGAAAGCTTGTTTTCTGGCTGCGGATATCAGACCTTTACAATACCACATCAAGTCGTTCTCACCTGGGATCCAATGTCATAGTACATAGAGTTGACAACATTATCCAGCAGATTGATGTCGAGTTTTTGACTGAAGTCAAGCAGCTGTCTGGCTGCATGGTCCGCCAACATTGTCATGTTTGCTGGCATAGAGCTCTGGAGTGGGGAGGGAGGGAGATCAGTGTTTGGGGTACAGGGAGAACATGCAAAAGCCAGAGCACAAATTCTTAGAACCAGAAGCCTGCGCAAGCTTTCCTTTTCAAATCCCTCGTGGAGTTGCTAGCGTTGCAACCCTGAGTATGTAATCCACCCACGTTAGTGGGTGAAATGTTGAGGGTAGGTGAAATTGCACCACTCCAAGACACACTGACGACAAAAGCCAACCAGCGTGATTTGATTATCTCTGAGAAAAGGCGACACTATGTGGTCAGAAGAAACCTCTGCTATGGCAACCCCTCCCTCCTTCCAATAAGAGACTGGATACTGATAGCGCTAGATGTATTCAGTGTATTCAGCTTGTATGGACCATATAAATCAGATAATCGACTGATAATCTCCATTCACTCGCATCTTATTTGAGATAAGTGGTAAAAAATAGTGCTACAAAAAAAAATATATATTGTGTTTAAAAAGACAAGCACCACCTCGCAAGCGAGGTAGCTGATTTGGCTAACTTGATAGCGTTAGCGAAATCATAGCTAATTGATACAATAACACACTATAGCCCCAAACTTAACAATCAACTACCTCTGCAACTGAACTTACCTGGTTTAATTTGTCTTTTCAGTGTGGAAATCTAGAGGATTACTTGCTCTGGTTAAACAACGTATCTTGTCTATCTCATGGCAACACGATCCACGAGCTTGACATTCACTTACTACCAGTTAGCGTCCAGGCTAAAGAGCTAACTAGCTTGCTGCTAGTCTTTTGGTTATACCACTGAAACGAACTTCCAGCGTAATAATAAACACTTCACAAATTACCATTTACCACAAAACCGTATCGAAGAATTACTCTAGAAAAAAATCCTATGATTGAGAAACTTAACGGCTAGTTGGACTTGCAAGTTAGCCTGCTAATACAAAAAGTCAATGATGACTTGTGTTCTCTGGCTAGGCTATCTTAGCTTAGCTGACACAGATTTACGGAGTCACACGTTTTACGTTATTCCGGTTCATAATCACGATATTAAAAGAGTCTCGAGTTTATTGTAGTTTCTATTCGTCTATAATATTAGATATCAGGGTTGTTTGAGAGCGTGTAAGGCACCTCTTCCTCTCATCTCATGCTTCAAACCCAATACCGGTTGAAACCGGTTGAGACTGGGATATTCCATCTCGGTTTTTCGGCTCGTGGCGCCGCGTAAAATTTGGACTATGTGCACGCCCTCGCGCGCGCTGATTGGCGTGTTGATGCATTTTGCATAGACTGTCCAGTTTTTTAACAGGCTGTCAATCCCGTCAGTCTGCCCTTTCATCCCTCTCAGCCCATGCGGTTGTGTTTGTCCTTGGTTGAAGGGTTGGCAGAAATGTGGGGACCCTCCTCCATCAATTATTTCATCGTAGTATAATAAAACAATAAACGTTGAAATTGTTTGGACTTTTTATTTGGGAGCAGGTTACTCTGGCCTCTTCAATAAAACCCACGTTTATATTACACAGTCATGCTGATTTACAGGTTTGTTAAGAGGTCGGTCCAATGCTTGTAAATACTGTATACAAAATCTTGCACATAATTTCTCAATTATATCATTAACATAACAACTATTCAAAGGACATGCCAGCATAATTATTTAGCTTTGAATAATATAAAATAAACGTTTCAGTGTTTTGGATAAAACATTCTATTTCAATAACACGATGCATAGGATACCATGAAATTCTACTGGTTAAATATTCACAACGTTATATGCCTAATTCACAGGAAATTGCGTCAGATTACCGAATTACGTTTATCTCGCTGCGATGACGCTACAAGATTATGTCTATGTACACACACTTACTCCTAATCTTCAGTTTTTGTCCTATTTTGCTCTACTTTCCCCTCCGAATACTGACTAGTTCGGCTGTGCTGGCCGCTTCTGTTGCTTAGTCGGCTCTGGCATTTTTTAACTATGTCACTTTCCTCCTTTCTTTCATCTCCAGATAAATGATGTTCGCTGTCTTCTGAATAATGCTCGTCGTCATCTGAATAGTTGTATTCTCCTTGAGAGTGATGGTCATCATCTGAATAATGATCGTTATCTGACCCGTGGTCAGCTCCATCGTGGTCTCCTGTTTTGGACCCAGACTTGTCTCTTGTACGACCTTCTTCTGCTTCATGGTCCCACATGTCTTCATCATCATCTGGGTAGTCATCAAGATAGACCTTATTGTAGACAACAGGTACATCTAAGTCCTTGTCACTGAAAGTCAAAATGGAAAGAAAGGAACGCATATTTCATAACTTTACTCAAACAAAAAAATACATAATAGATCTTTGACAAAGTCATAAGGCAACCACAATACCTTTTTATTATTATGCATTGATATACAAAAGTGTACACATCTTAAATCTCAACAAAGTAGAAATGTTTAAAAATGAAGCCATATATGACTTGGCTGGGCCTGACAGAAGTCTACCTTTGTTTAGAATCACTGCAGGTGGAGGCCCTGCGTGCTGGATCACAGCTGTGTGGGCGCTGGGCCATGGGCACCTTGCTGCTGACAAAGTCCTCACTCAGTCCACAGCCACGCAGAGCATCCGTGTAGCGCTTCTCTGCCGCCTGCTTGGCATTCCTCTGTACCCCCAGACACGTGAGAAAATACCTTGGATGAGCTCATCTGCCATGAAAATAGCTTAGGCAAACCTCGACCACATCTCAGTTTTCAGTATTTTTATTTTCAAAGTGAAAAGTGCATTTCAGTTTGCACAACTGCAGGTTTTTTTTGTGTGTAAATATATTTAGAATACTAAAGTTTTTTACCTGCGCAACTTGTTCCAGGAGCAGAGGCCTCCCCTTCACCCTCTGTTGCATCTCCTTCATCTCATCCTGATACTCCTTCCTGCGCTGAAGGTCTTGTTTCCTGTTACCCAACATACTCTTAAAACCCCCTTGTTTTCCCCAGAGCAGATACATTCAACCCAAACCTCAGCATTAAAGCCACAGTAGAGGTTAATAATGCTGGTCAAACAACCTACACTTGTGATTTATTTATTTATTGCAATGCTATTCACACCACTGCTACTTATACGATACAGCAACACAAGGACATAGGTTGAATTACTTAATGACTGTATTTAAGTTCAAATAAATGAAGGATGGAGATGAGGTTCATTTATAATGGAAACACTGCTTGGGATGTTGAAAGTACGTTTTTTGTTGTTTTTGTGTCCCTTTGTAATGTCTGGGTACCTGAACTGTTTGAGTTTGGTCTGGCAGGTCTGAGACAGGGCCAGGTGCGGGTCGTTTGCTTGGGCCCGTTTGGACACCACTTTCTGGAGCTTCTTCTCCCTTTGCTTTTGCCTCTCCCTCCTGCTCTCCTCCTCCTCTTCAGCCTTCTTCCTCTGTTCAAGCACCTTTCTACTCAAGGAGAAAAAGTCTTAGTGGCAGATGAGCGAGGGTGGTGAGGGGTAGGGTTGGTGTTTTGGAAGGAACACGAGGTGAGGGATGTACAAAGGAGCTACGAGGAGCGAACAATGTCAATGTCGTCAGAGCAGGGCAAAGGATTTTAAAGGAGCCGGTAGGTGGACTAAAGGAGGGGAGGGGTCCACGATATCATTCAATCAGGGATCTTAAAGACAAGATGTCAAAAAACAGCTATTTTCAAAGGGAGAACCGGAGATCTGAGACTCTCAGGAGCTCATCTAGAAAGGAGTGACTCCTGGGTGATCTAGATGGGTACCTCACAGCCTCTTGGCGTTTTTTGGCGGCATCTGTGGCTTTGGCCGGTAGGAGCTCCATGCTGCCCGAAAGGGAGGAACAAAGGCTGGAGTTAGGCGTGTGTGTTAGCCTGGGGCTGACGTAGGGCCACCGTGTGGCACGCGGACTGCTCTGATCCTTCTCGATTTCTTCCAGGACGCGTTCGCGGTGCGAGGCGATCTGCGAAGTCCTCAGCTGGAAAGGCTCGCAAGTGGTCACAGGTTTCAACTCCCGCCGGTTCTCCAGCTGTTTCCGGAACCTTCTGTAGCTGGCGTCGAAGTCCGGCACCTCCGTGTTTATCTTCGGCCTGTGGGGGGAGCTGTTGTCCTCCTCGAACTCGCCCCCGTCCCCCTTGGCCCGCCTCCTTTCGCTGAGTCGGCGCGCCAGCATGCTCGGGGGCATGGAGGCGCTGTGGAGCATCTCCTTGGCCCTCATCTGCATCTTGATGGCGCGGTACAGCTGCTCCTCCTTCATCTGCTCACCGGACGCCGCCTCGTACACCGCCTTGGGCACCGGCTTGGCCTTGAAAGGCTTCACCCTCTCCTGCTCAACCGACGACCGGACCTGCCTTAGCTGCTCCTCCCTCTGCTCCTTCTTCTGGCGCTCGCGCTCCAGGAAGCTGAAGGGGCGCTGGGCTGCTCGGTGCCGGCGCTCCTCCCGCTCCTTCATGGTCCTTCGACGCGCCTCGTCGCGCTCCTGGAGCTCTTCGAAGAGACGCAGGCGCACGTGGGCGGGCATGGGGCTTGCGCGGAACTGCCGCTGGCACTCGGTGAGCTCCTCCAGTTGACGCCTCAGGTCTGCGTTCTCCAGCTCGATCTCAGAGCGGGTCTTGACGCCGTGCCGGCGCTTCTCAGCCTCTCGGACCGTCATGTGGAAGGGCTTGGGGACAGTCACCCTGGGTTTTGAAGGTTCCCTCTCGGCATCTTTCCGTCCCTTTTTGCGGCCTTTGGAGCCTTTTTGATCTCCCGGAAGGCTCTGGAGGGAGGAGGAGGATAAGTGGAGGTGGCGAGGGGACAACTTGAAGTCCTGCCACATGTTCTTGATGTGCTCTTTGGGGGAGGACAGTAAGCCTTTCTCTACATTGATGTCGGCAGCGCCTTCCTCGTCCGACGTGTCCATCACTCCAGAGCCTCTCCTCAGCTCCATGGCAGAGTGAGACTTCTTTAAACAATGTACGGCGGCTGGGCTACCTTTCATCCATGGCAGTCTGGCAAAAGACATGTAATTCATGACTTCACAGTAAAGTAGCTCATCACATTCCTAACTCCCTGCTTTGGACTGAATATATTACTACACAGATCATAATGACACATCATAACGTTTTCCTTCAGTCCCAGAAATCCTCAAATCCATATACTGTATATATATATAAAATTGTTTTTTTTACGTCAAGAATTCTAATAATCCTGAAAAGGAGCACTCTGATAGTTTTGCATAGCTTTTTTTTGGCTAGCCCCAAACAAATGAAGGAAAGGAGATGAACAAACCTGTGCTCCCCTTCCACCTCACCGAGAGGCGCCACCCCTTTGAGTTTCAGCTTCTTGCGGTACATGTTCTCCAGCTCAGCCATGGTGCACAGGTGGGACCTCTTCAGCTCCTCCAGTTTGCGGTAGTACTCCTCGTTGGAGAAGTAGAACTCGCGCAGGTCGATGTGCTCCCCTGTCACCCGGTAGTCCTTGATCATCAGTGAGCTGCCCTTCCCATGGGGCTGCCCGTCCCCCAGCTCGGACCCCGAGTCGTCATACTCCATCTGGAAGGTTGGACGAGCACAGATGGAACGTGATGAGAATTGAATGTTGGGAGTGGGAAAACTGGGCCTGAGACTTTGCTTTGACGATCCTATTTCTAACCCTCACACTGCAGGATTCTGCAGTAACCAAATGTGGGGAAACATGAAGATGTGGGATTTGCTGTGTACGTATGAAATACAAAATGTCCTCCGGGAAAACATGGGCTAACTGGATAAATTAGGTGGTAAACTGTATTGACCCAAAATGATTTCCCAAGATGCCATTTGGCCAGGCTACCATCTGTGAATTTTACAACACGGCATAACTTGTTCAATGTACAGGTGACAGACTGAGGCACAACATAGGCTCCCCTAGGCCTAATCTTATTACCCCCTCCCCCCCTCTCCAGTCCACGCACACTCCTTCAGGTTGGCCAGATGGTTCAGCACGCAGGGAGGTGGGAGTGCGTGTGACAAAGGAGGAACTATTCAACTGACACCAGCTTCTACCTGCATCTTTTCAACACAGTTTGTTGTGAGAAATAGCCCAGAGATTTCTATTAATATTAAAACCAACAATAAGTTATATATATTAACATAAATTACTTTTTCAGCAGTGTATGGACTCAAAGACAGCAAGGGGATTTCAGACGTTGGAAATTAAGGATTATCGTCCTACTGTGACGTCAATGTAATCTAGTTAAAGAAGAATGACAGAAATAGTTAGACCTAGACTACAAATGATGGATGTTAAATCCCTCTTTACTAACAGGGTGACCTGAAAACAGTCAATGGTCAGTGATTGTTAACTTTTCAGTGTAAATTCCCTTTTAATAGATCACATTGGAATGAAATCCAAATAACTATTAAACAGAAATCCCAAAACTTAATCCTTATCTTTGTATTTTTTTTGTGCGATCTCAAATTCATGTCAACTTTTATGTAATGTTTGGATTTTTTTTTTTTTTACGTGACATGCTACTAAATAATTTCAAGAGTAATAGTCCATTATTTATTTGTAAAATATAAAGTTAATGGTATAAAATATGCTTGAGCATATTTTGAGTACTTTTGATTATGTTCAATTATATTTGATCCAATGTGGTGCAATATGTAGATTCTAATAGAAATGCTCAATCATATATATGGTCACAGAATGTTTTTGAAGAACGAGTTTGTTTTTAATGTTTTCTTACCTCTTTTTCATAGTCTCGGTTGTCCATATGACTGGCCGAATATGGAAGCGCTCGCTCACGTTCGTACAGCGCTAACGGAGCTTTGGTGTGAGGATCTACCGGTGTTTTCAAACATGATGTTACCAAGACATTAGCCCGATGTGCATTCGCCATAGTTTTTTCCTCTGCTCACAACTTTATCTTAACGCCAGAGACCGAGACGCTAGGATGCACCAAAGGGATATTAAAGTAGGCGCGCTCCAAAGCAACAGCGACGCATCGCGTGGTTGGGAAGGAAGTGATCCAAGACTCTCAGGAAGTGACCGGAAAGCCATTTGTACACAACGTTGGAATAAATCATTTTTTCACAACTTTAGTGCAACGGGCTTTTAAAAATTATAACGTGCTTCCCAAAATGCTACTAGAGAAACATTTTTAATTTTTAAACCAAATGTAACCTATCAGGGATTTGTAACAGACCTAACTATTGCACAGTAAACCAGTCATGACTCCAAGCAGATATTTTGAAAGATTATTTTCTGAGAGGGTGGCTACGGTGGTTCCAAACCTAGGATGCACAAAAGGTAGGAATAATACAAAATCGCACAAGAAAAAGCTGGAGTGTCAAAAACAAACTTTTTATTAAATTACGTAACGTAACAACTAGAGGACATCAAGACAAATTGGTCTGAAGCAAGCAGTCCTGTGATCCCTTGTGGCACAACCAGGCGCAGTGGAGGTCTGGCTTCATTCACAGAGTTCTTATCGAGTGTTTACCTGAAAGAAGAAAAAGATTTAGAAAAACATGGCCCCTTGTGTCACCACTCCGCTGAAATATTTTTTCGTTGATTTTAGATGAACTAATACCCCCCTCAATTTTATATTATGGGATGGTTATGAGCATGAAAATCTAATTAAGAGGCCTGTCTCATGAGTGGATTATCTTGTAAGAACCACACTTACCACGTCATCGATCTTCAGGATGCTGCGGACGGTCTCAGTGGCCAGGGTCAGAGCGCTGATGGACACCAGTAAGGGCTGAACCACCAGCTCCTCCAGGATGTTGGAGATTCCTCCCTGAGAGCAGGGGGGGGGGGGGGGGGTCACATTGTTGAGTCAACAATGTCAAATTACTATTACAAACAACTACTACTTGATAATTTAGTATGCATGGATAATTTATGTATTTTGTTCAACACACAAAAAACACAATTTGTAACCACCATGTCCAGAAACAATCCCTCTCACCTTGCGGACGTTGATGCCGGCTGTCTTCTCGCCCTGGGCGTGCCTGTTGCGGAGCTCCGTCACCGTGGAGATGGGGTTGAGGCCGGCGTTTTCAGCCAGTGTGGATGGGATGACCTCCAGGGCATCGGCGTAGGCGCGCACGCAGTAGGCCTCCATGCCAGCCAGGGTGCGGGAGTACTCAGCCAGGCGCAGGGCCAGCTCGATCTCCGGGGCGCCGCCGCCGGCTATCAGGGCCCTGGGAGAGGCAGAGAGGAGGAGATGGGTTTAACCGCACAGGAGCCCTCCACAATCCCCCGAATTAAGCTTTAAATGAGGAAAGGCTTTATGTACAGAGTAAAACATGCATGGAAAAAAAATACAAATCTAAAATAACTGAGGAAAACTTTTGATAAATCTTTGTTTCCTGAAACAACATAAGTGCTATAGTGCTTGTTTTGGCCGTACCTCTTCTTGACCAGGCAGCGGATGACACAGAGAGCATCATGGATGGAGCGCTCGGCCTCCTCGATCACCAGCTTGTTGGAGCCGCGAACCACGATGCTCACAGTCTTCCCAGGGCTGTTGCAGCCTGTGATCTGCAACCCAGACAGACAACATGCCCAGTAAACACCCAAGATACGGTCCTGAGCACCTGGTATGACTTTGGGTTGTGTCTGGGTTAAAACCAGCTCTGTGTAATGGAAAGTGGATCTCTGAGATCCGGTTCAGGGGCCGGTGCTGTACCTTGACGAGCTTGCCAGAGCCATCCAGGCTGACCTCCTCAGCCAACTCAGCCAAGCCCAGCATCTCTGGGGTGAACTGGTCGATGTGGGCCACGGGCTTGGTGCCGATGGTCTGCAGAGGGAAGGCATGGTCGGGTTAGCGTGATGTAAGCTTTAGGTTTGCCTTAGTTCCAATACATCACAACCTAAAACTGAGGGAACTGCATCGACAGGGGTTTACCTTGCAGATGAATTCGATGTCCTCTCTCTCGATCTCCTTGATGACCATGATCCTCATCTTGTTGAGGAAGTGGAGGGCCAGGTCACTCAGCGCATCCCTAAAAGGGTGGGGGGTAACGGTTACCATGGTTACTTTACTTCTGTCGAAGATACTAAAACTACTTTGCTCTTTAACAGGGACGTGCCACTCGAAAAGCAAAAGCACAATTCCAATTGTTCCGATGCCGGTGAAAGTAATTTCTGTGGTTTCTTATTGGGGGGAGGCAGCATGTCAGCACCTGAGGATGGACTTCTGGATGAGCAGGACGTTGCAGCCTGTCTTCTTAATCTGTTTGATCAGGTTGAGGATGTAGGCACGCTCCTCACGCAGCACGCGGTCCATCTGGGCATAGTCTGACACCACAATCTGGTTATCCATCTGGAGGCAACAGGGCGGGGAAGAAACAAAACAACAATAACTCATTATAATTGTATTTTGTCTTGTATTCATTCATGCGCACAGTCAATGTTCCTGCAGATAATCCCACTGAGACAGACAACAATCCTCTGCTGGATGTGAAAAAAATAACTGGCGCTCTAAACCCCCAAAACCAGGCTAAACATAAAACATTTAATAAAGAGGGAATATATAAGTGGGTGAAGAGATATAGTCAAATTAAATTAAAGTGGTGGGAGTCTTGTCCTTATCAGAACAGTAATGCATAAAGGGAAATGGCAGGTGACATCGTAGTGTTGCAGGACTTACGTCGGTTTTAGGAGGGGACAGGCAGAACTGGATGAGGCCGATTTTGGCCTTCTCCACGCGGGACACGCCAGAGTTGACCACCTTCTGGGTCAGCACGAGGCCTTCCACCAGCTCGCAGTCATCGATGGTCCCGCTGCACAGACGACAAGCATGTTAGCAGAGCTAATAAGGTCAAGTGCTGCACTTTCACAACACAAATAACTATTCCCCCCCCTTTAAAACCACCCATCTCACCCCAGCTTCTTCACGATGTGGATGTCGTGCAGGTCCACGCTGGTGGCGGTGGCTGGGTCGATGACCCGCATGACGGCGTCCACGCTCATGGGCGCCAGCAGGCTGGAGTACTGTGACACCACCTTGGAGCACAGCGAGGTGGTGGCGCTGTTCAGCAGCGTCTCGCGGTCGCTCAGCAGCACCGGGGCGCTCATGCCGGTCAGGATCTCCACCCCCTTGTCCACCGCCTTCTGGAAGGACTCGGAGATGGTGGTGGGGTGGATGCCTGTGCCAGGAAGAGAGGGGGAAGGGAGGTCATGCTTGTTCAGTATTCCAGTTACGAATGACTTCAATGTTGGGTTTGATATGCAGTGTAGAGGAAGCCGCTCCTACCCTTCTGCAGCAGCTTGGAGCAGGCATCCAGCAGAGCACCGGCGATGACCACCACAGACGTGGTGCCGTCCCCAGCCTCAATGTCCTGGGCTTTGGACAGCTCCACCAGCTAGCACACACAGACAAACACAGTTCAATGTCCAGCCACTGGTTTCATAGGGGTCACTGATGCTGTGTCAACAGTTTGTTAGCATTCACATGTTTGGAATGTGTTAGTGTAACTTGCATGGCGAATAAAAAAACAAATTCAGATTCAGGAACGTACCATCTTGGCTGCAGGGTGGAGGACCTGCATCTGTTTTAAGATGGTGGCCCCGTCGTTGGTGATGGTCACATCTCCTTTCCCGTCCTGGATCTGTAAGAGTTGGGTTCCTCTTTAGGAGCTTGTACTTGGTCATGGGGGGTGTATACTTAGATTAAGTGAAACTTTGCTCACCATCTTGTCCATGCCCTTGGGCCCAAGGCTTGTTCTGATGGCATCAGCCACAGCTGTCAAACAAAGAGGCTTTAAGCATTACCTCTGTCAAACGCAGGCTCATTTAACATCCGGGTGAAACAAATGCTTTATAATAATCCGAACATTTACGTGCAGGTCATGACGATCAGAGATGGCCATTTGAGATTCAACATAAAGGATTGATAAAACTTGATTAACAAACCACGCCGTAAATACCCAATGATTAAATTAACATTTACGCAAGGTGGAACATGGTATTGTGCCTTAACAGCATCAATAACGCTATAAATTTTTCTGCGGGCAACTTTGAGTGCAAATGTGTCAAGTCATGGGAACTGGATGAGACTAACTTAACGGTTGCCCAGCCCATCACCAGACCAGCAGCATCCATTCAATGCGTCGCACACAAGCTCGCAGTATGACAACTGCGACAAACACACTCGCATGGGGGGAAAGCAGAAGTCCTCATGTTGAATACGAAATGCAATAATCGTTTTTTACCTTTTCCAGCAGAGATATTACTGAACCGAATCTGGGCAGGCTTGTCGCGGTCCACATACGCCCCTCCTTTGTTTTTCCCAGCATTTGAGCCCCTCGGCGCTGACCCCATTTCAGGCATCTTTAGTTATATTCGTCGGATATTGTAAACCAAAGACTTATGAAGGGGAGAAGAGTGTGATAAACTTGAAATAACGCTGCCTGGACTCAGATGGGTTCAGATTCTTATTATCTTCCTGCTCCGATCCGAACCTTCCAGAGCCACCGGTTGCGACTCGAGTTGCAAAAGGACCCTTCTGTCAACTCTCGCGGTGCTTTGATATGACGCAATTAGCTGCCAGAAAACCTGCCATGCGGTGGACGAACTGGGAAGGCATTAGTAATACACCACAAAGCTAATCGATCTAAATGCGTGTGCCATGTTCTTCATAGTGATCCAATATAAATAACAGGGTGTACATATTGTATTGTATACAATACAATAAAATTTAAAATGCCCGTACTTTGAATTTGAAGGAATTTAAATTTGAATTTGAATAAAATACACTTGTATCGAAGCCACAAAATACTGTGTCGGATTTGATTAGCTTTGTCTGTAGTCTTGTAAACCTCAAGCCACTCTGTATTAATGCAGAAAATGCGTTTTTCATAGTTTTTATATCATTGTTTTTGCTGTTCTTCGTTAGTAATTCTAACTCCCAAGGTATGGTGCTACTTTGTACTTTGTTACTTCGTAATATTGACCTAAATTATGATATGCTGCCCTTGCCAAGGCCATCAAATGAAGTGAAATGCACAATGCTAGTTGCAAAGCTCGTTTATTGATATTCATAGCTGTAGCTTTTATATGTCAGACCATCACTGACCCACCTACTGTTGATGATTGTTTTGTTGAAATTATAAAATTATTTTTATTCAACGTCTGTTACTTGGCTTTCATCCTCGTTAATGTATGATCAGGTTATTATTGCTGGGTTACTCTCGGTATTAGTTGCATTGTCATATGTAACTTAGTTACTAACTAGCTCTGTTAGAAATTATTACTGGATATCATATATGTCATAATGTACTTGTACTGTACAAATGGCAATTGACTTTAACATAAGTAAGGTATAGTTCACCCCAGTTAAGCACCACTAATCTGCCCAATTTTGTAAGTCAAATTGACTGAAGGAAAGGGCACTGTGCTTTAACTAGCTTTGTTCATTTCCAGCCATGCTGCCCTTGAAGGAGAAAGATGGTCCCATCGTGAAGAAGCTGCTGTCTGCTGGCTGCTGTGCTCGCTGCGTCCTCCGCTTCTGTTGTGTAGGAGTTCCCTCTGCCTACAGACAATCCTACCAGGTGAGTTCATACAAATCTTGGTGAATCAGGTGAGTTCAAAAAAACTTGAAAACTGCATGCTGAGGAGCTGTATACCTCCCCCCCAAGGATTTTCTTCTATGTAACTCCTGTGAATAGTTCATAGATGAACTCACCAACTTGTCTGACTCCATGTCTTCTTGCTTGGTTCTCTTCTCCTCAGGACATAGTGAAGGAACTTGATGATTTCATCAGAGAAGCAGAAAACAGTCCGTCCCAAGATGCAACAGTACCGGAACATACGGAGAACCCTCCAAGTAAAAAAATAAGGCTGGACACCTCCGATGGCGGCAGCCATTTTGAAGGGGACGCCGCCACTGTTCCCACGTCAGATGAGCCTGACGTGAAGACGTCAGACTCTGAAGTGTGTGTGGCGTGTCTGGGTGTTCTGCAGGAGTTTTGTGACCGGGCCCATGCCACAAAGGTGTGTTCCTCTCAGATGTTTGAGGGGGAAGATGTGGGGGGGGGGGGGGGTTGTGCAAAATGTCATGTCTGAAGTGGGACATGCTGTGTCAGCATTTCGACGGAGGACTTCATAGTTGTGTCTTGTGTACAGATAGCAGACGCTGTGAAGACGGAAAACTACCAGTTTGACACGCTGGTGCTGTCCGTCTCACTCCCTGCCCAGCTGTCTGTCAGAGAGGTGTGTGTCCCTTCAAGTGACCTGTCTCCAATGACCACATGGCCACCAAGCCATTCGAATCCCTTCTTAACCAAACGTCTGTGCACAGCATTTGAAAGCGTGCCATGTCGGTCGTTGTTATGAGTGGTTTAGCCACTAGAGGGCATGCTGTTTCACGGACTTGCAGGTGTCCTTACCATTTGTCTGTACACAGTCGATACTCTCATCAATGGATATGAAGTTGCGCGTCTCTAAATGTGTCTGTAACTTCTCCACAGCACTCCTGCTGGCTGCATATCAAGAAGGAATTGAGGTAAGGAGCTCCCACTGCCTCCATCACAGCCATGTCCCTCACCATTCAGTGCTTATGGTGCAATGCTTTACTAAGTCTTACTTTTTTTTAACCACTACCCTTACAAGGGAGAAGAGCATGTGTCTTAACAAGGATGACGTCATCCAAGTGAAGGAGGCCTTCAAGTGGATCATGCAAGGCCTCATCACCAAGGAGATGGGAGGGAAGCCTGTAGTTACCAAGGTGAGTGACCTTGCGACCTGAACGTGAGATAGGAATCCCAACGACTAACCGACACCTTGGATAGAGCTGCATCTTTTTACCGTGTAGATTCAAGCCCCAACACACAAACTCCATGTTTTTTCTTTCTTTTTGTTTTCATTCAGAGTTCGTTTGAGGTTGGTGTGGGGTTCACTCACCCAGAGACAGACGCAGACTGCCATTTCCTGTAAGTGTAACACAGTTAGATTGGTTCAACTCACTCCTCAGTATAGCAAAATGCACCATTAAATTATTGGCTTTTCGTTGAAGTTACGGGCTAAAGTGTCATCACGTGTGTGAGTCGCCTGTAGTTTGAGGAATGAAGCGTTTGAACAATTGTGTCCACGTGCTTACATCTTCTCAGACATGAAATGGAGGAGATAAGGATAGTGGTAGAGGGATAGGTGTCACAGTTGCCAAGACATGACATTTCAAAATGGTTGGTATGCACCATATGCAAACGTTCATCCAAGTGTCTTGTACATTTTTCTGTCTTTCATCATGTGTTTCTCAGGGCTAGCACTTGTTCTGACTGCTTCAGACCAACCAAGAACAAACAGGTCAATAAAGTTCAACACTTTTTGTGTTTTAATTATTGTCAAATGGCCGAATGTAAAAAGCGTTTTTAGTTTGACCGTGTTTGTGTTTGGTGGCACAACAAAAATGCACTACATTTACATCACTAGCTATTGTTCCCCTTTTCTTAAATGTGATTTTATTCTTGTCACAGTCAGTCTTCACTAGAATGGCCGTGATCAAAGCCCTGGAGAAAATTTCCGATGACAATTTCCTGAAGTAAGTAGTCGTCTGCAGACTTATTACGCGTATTTCTTCAGACTGGTCTAATAGCTCTTGAATCTGGAATTTGATGTGTGGAATCCATTGTTCTTTCTAGAAAGTTCCCCTGTCCTCCCTCTAAACCGACCAGTAAATGCATTGCCCAGGATATCCAGTGTCTTTACGGGTCTGTATTTGTGGCAGGTAAGTTTTGTTAAGCATTCCATTCAGTTTGTCACAACCCCAAGACGTGATTGTGTGTGTAATGATCGGAAGAGATTATAGTCTTAGTGCTGAGTCATTTGAGTACAAAGCATGTCGTTCTGAGAGTCATTGTATTGTTCACGTCGCCGCAGGGAGATACAACAAGTTCTCGCGTTCCCTGCCCCAGACTCCCTGGTTGATTGACGGGGAGAGGAGGATGGAATCTTCTGTGGAGGAGCTGATCGCTGCACCTCTCCTCGCTTCATTCAGGGCAGACGGTAACTCAATACTAAAGTAGTATATCAGTATGCAGTAACCCTATGGGATGGCAAAGTATTGGTTTATTTCTTCCTAATATGAAATTCAGGTATATTTTTAACCACATTGGATTCATGGCATGAACTAAGTCCCTGCACCTCAAACAAAATCCTGACTTGTCTTACTTAGGCTGTCAGTAAGCTCGTCAAACAGGTTATTGATAATATGTACTATAAATCGTTTCCCAATAGTACTGACCTGAGTCACAGATGACCAAACCTCCACGTTAACATGTTACCTGTCTCTCTCCTCGCCTCCTCAGGGTTTAACTTCTCCTCGTCAGGAAGAGAGGACGTGGACGTGCGCACGCTCGGAAATGGTGAGTCGGCGACGCCCCCCGCCCCCACACGGACATCCTGTCGGCCTATCGGTGGCGAGGCGTCACATGTCGTTTCCCCTCTGACAGGTCGGCCATTTGCATTGGAACTGCTGAATCCTCACAGAGCCAAGTTCACCAAGGCCGAGATCCGACAGCTGCAGGAGGTACAGGAAGAAACACGCAAATAAAGCAACAGAAACACCCACAGAGACGTAATGCTGAACTCATCCTGATTAGCCGCAACACCGACACCTTTCCCCCCCCTCCTACTCCTCAGACCATTAACGAGTCGTCCGACAAAATCCGAGTTAGAGATCTGCAGATCGTAACAAGGTACGGGGGTCATAGTGCAGGTGGGTCACGGCTGGAACAGGAATGGGTGAAGGACGTTGGACTTTGGATGACCTGCGTGTGTCTTTGACCCTTCAGAGAGGCCATGGGGCACATGAAGGAGGGAGAAGAGGACAAGACTAAGTCCTACACTGCCCTGATCTGGACCCAGAGAGCCATTGAGAAAGAGGATATCACATTCATAGACAACATTAAAGTAAGCAGATCGTCCACTCACCTCATAGTGATATATTCCCTGAGAATATGTGGCTACATGATGCATATTGTGTAGAAGATGTTGACATAACTTAACCGTCCTTCATGCAAACCTGCAGGCCGAATGCCATCTTTTTTTACTTCACGAGAGACGGAAATACAACAGCACGTGATTTGTTTTTAGTTTTCTTTAGCAACCGCTCATTTCTCGCCCCCTCAGGAGTTAAAGGTCGCCCAGAAGACCCCTTTGAGGGTGTTGCATCGCCGGCCACTGGCGGTCAGAGAGCGGGTCATCCACACCATGAGCACCCGCTTCCTGGACATGCATCACTTCCACCTGGAGCTGAGGACGCAGGCGGGAACGTATCCTTTAGTTTTGAACCACCCAGTGTTGTTGGAGGACGCCGTTTACATGCACACACTGACTATACGTCTTGGGTCAGCCAATCACGAGACACTGAATAGAGGTCGGCACCTGTGTGACAGGAAATGAAGCTGTAAGCTCCTTAATAACTGTTACCAGATATATCAAGGAGTTTGTGCATGGAGATTTTGGCCGTACCAAGCCCAACCTGTGTGAGCTTCTGGAAGCCGAAACAGACATTCTTGAGTTGGACGTCGAGGTGGGTTAAAGGGATATTTCAAACTCTCAAGTTAATCAGCATTGTTTCATTTTTTTGGGCCAAAATGATGGGGACGTTCACTGAATAACTTTGGTGCTTCAACTCTAGTGGGATGTGTCAGGTTGGGGAAAGCTTACTTTGAAATAAGTCTGTCAGATCTAAATGGGTTGAAAGACATGTCATTAATTAATATTGCTCCAGATGTATAACCCCTCTCTCTTTCTCTTTAACCTACCCTCTCCCTCCCTCACTCTTCCTCCCTAGTCTGTAGATGTAGACTGGCCTCCAGCTATCCCAGAGTGACTGCAGCTCAGGACGTTGCTGTGTCCCCAGAGAATGTCTCGCCAACATTTAAATTCCGTTTAAATTCTAAACGTTAGTTGCAGAGCGCTTTTGGGAACATGTACATTATTTTTGTTTTAGTAAACAGAAACAAAGTAAAACTAGTTTACTGGTAGTGCACTACTTTTTGGTTTTGGTTAACCTCTGTGCTGCTGTGCAGATCATGGTGTGAATCAAAATAGATTTTTACTCACCCTCTCAGCAAGTGATGATTTTGTTGCCTTCAAAAATAAATTCTTTTCCGCAAGTTACAAAATGGACTGTGTTTTTTTCCTGGGGAAACTCCTACTTATTAGAATAATGTTCATATTCTTAAAAAGTAACAGGATTTGACTGCAGAAAAGCTGTACTACTTCTCAGTACTTACTTCAGAGTAAAAAAACATGACACAATAACCCTGAAATGTATTCTTTTAATTTAATTCAAAATAAATACTACCACGGCAATGCAAGTCCACTATTGGGTTCTTGCCCTAATATTTTGGTAAGAAAACAAACAAGCAAAAAACGATTGAGAAAAAAAAAAAAAAAACAGAAAAAAAACATTGGATAAAAAAGAGACTTTAGTTAATGCACCCAACAACATCCTTCAGTGACTTCAATGAGGTGCCTTTATGACTCTGGACAAACAGACTGGGTAAACACTGCCTAGAATGACACAACATATAAATAAAACAAGTACTATGGTACAAAAAAAGGAGAGGATGGGGGGGGGGGGGGGGGGGGACAACCTTTTGTGACCATCACTGCAAAAAATCGACCATGGTCCCGCTTTTCGTGGGAGGATAAATAAAGAGACATTACAGTGTATACTCCACTCTATATACTCATATGCATCTTGTCACATCAGCTCTGATGGTACGGCCATCAGTGCAATTAGACCACGGGACCTAGTGGGGGGGGGGGGGGGTGCTCTTCTCCATGGAATCCTCAACTGGACTGACAGGTCATCATAACGTCAACCACAACTGGATCGTCCAGTCTTGACATTTTTTTTATCCCCCCCCCCCTCCCCATCTATTTTTTTCTTTTTTTTTTAATCATTCTTTTTTTTATATATATATAACGTAGTTTGGAATTTTCCGTAGTCTGGCTTCCTGTCAAACAAGCTTGAAGTACAGTCACACAAAAGAAAATGTTCATGTCTGGTCAAGATGCCACTAAACAGAAAAAGAAGGCATTGCATATTTACATCACACAAAAATGTAGGGGTGGGGGGGGGGGAAACGTCTTCTCATTTCCCATTCTCACACGTACGTTTTCATACACAAGTAATTCATGGCTCAGATTCACGTGATCTGTGGTCATACATGATTAGTGATTATTGATACCATGGTAACAACAGTCCCCCCCCCCCTAAAAAATTCTGGCGGGGTATTGTCGAGGGGTGGTGTGGTGGGGGGGGGGGGGGGGTCCCTTCCTTTCGTCACAAATACTACATGTAGCGCTTGGGATGCTCATGTTAATATGTCTGTGTGTGTTCTATGAAATCAAGTGTGTGTTACTACAGCATAAAGTTGGCTTGACCTATACAAGCCCCATAAGTTTGTTGTGTAAACATCCATACCATAATTTATTTCTTACAGCTATGGGGAGAGGGAGGGTGGGGGGGTAAAGAGGTTCAAAACCTGACTGTGGAAAAGATGCAAAAAAAGGCCTGTATTAATACTATATAGTAGCTTTCTTTCCCTGATGGGTTGGTTGAAGCTAATCTGCTAGCTGAGTTGAACATGGTTGTGCTCTGTGTTGCCTGAGTGAACCGTGCAAGTTTTCTGGCAGTTTACAGTGTTCCTGTTAGGATAGAAAGATCAAAAATGAATATTGTGGATAGGGTGAGGGGTAAGGGAGGGGAGGGGGGAGTTGTCTGGAAAACTATTCAAAAGGAACTATTTGTTTTGTTTGCATTTTGTTGCATTTTTTTTCTCCTCTCTCCAGAGTTCAGCTATTTGTAGACAGTGACTTCCTTGACGTGAGGGGTGGGCAATGTGCGCTGCCGTAACAGGTACACGCGGATGAGGGGGAAAAAAAGAGATAGTTTAGACTGAACCATGAGCCATGCACTTCTTCTCCACTAAGAACGCCCTCATCCCTCGCCTCGTCCCTTCCCTCCCTCAAACACCCTGTCTCTGTATGATACGAAACATCTGCACATGTAAGGCAACATTTTTGGTTTTTGTTCCCTAGAACGGCTCTTCCAAACCAAGTGCAAAAAGGAGTAAAAAAAAAACAAGTAAACGAACACAACAGGTCGATAACCTAATACTGACGGAGAAAAAAAAAAAATTAACAAAAACATTGCCTTCTGCAGGAAATAGCGTTGAAAATGTAGGAGACTTTTTTTTTTTTTTTTATCTTTTTTTGTGTTGTTTTTTTTTTGTGGGCAGACCGATTTGAGTCCATCCCACTGTGCAAAACCCCTTTTAAAGTCCCGAAAAAGATGCCCCCCTGTCTGCACGTGGATACAGCGAGGGAGGAAAAGAGGGGAGACTTTTTCCTAAAATGGCTACGCGTTTTCCTCGGATGGCCGCGGATGGGAGGGGGGGGGGGGGGGGGGGGGGTCTGGGGTGGGGTTGGCTGGGGGGGTTGGGTAGGGCGGGTCGGCGAACACTGGCTCGGCTGGCTGTCACTCCCGCCCGCTAGCCGAATAGGAGAATTGTGGGAAATGAGGCCTCCGTTCGCTGTCGGCAGCGTCCATCCCGTCTTCATCGACTTTTTGGGGGGAGGAGAGAAAAAGAGAGACAGAGAGAGAGAGAGAGAGAGAGAGAGAGAGAGAGAGAGAGAGAGAGAGAGAGAGAGAGAGAGAGAGAGAAATGGAACGTCAGTAAGGGAAAAGGCGACAGCTTCAAGGGACCCTTGCCACTGCTACTACCTGCCACTGGACCTATCCATGTAGCTACAATCGAAATTCCAATCAGCTTTGTGACCTGGCGAAGGGGTGGAGGTGGGTGAAGGGATGGACTCACATTTTTCTGGAGGGGTGATGGTGATGGTCTGCGCCGTGAACTCTTCGTCGAAGTAGCGCGTGTCCGTCTCCGAGGAGACCTGGGGCATGAAGGGCGGAACCAGCTGCAGGCAACAGGAGGGGGGGGGGGGGGGGGGGGGACACACTGCTGTCACATGGTGTGTGTGTGTGTGTGACTCAGCATCTGAGCAGACACCAGACATGGGAGCTTCAGAGGATCTGTTGTTACTGTGCCTGTTCAATCAAGTTTCGTTTGCCACGTCTACAGGCTTTTTTTTCTTTCTCCAATCAAAACCAAAAACCTTTCTTGAAAGATGAGATGCTACAAAATGACCTGTTAAGACTTTGAACACAATGTACTTCCAATAATCTTGACGCTAAAAATAGACTTAAAAAACGGTTTACCCCCCAAGGGTTTGGGATTTGGTAACATGACTGGGATTAGGCAAACAGGAAATTTGTCAAGTGACCGCGGTGATGTGGCAGAAAATGGCGCCTGACGCGACTCACCTTCTTGTCGTACACGTCTTGCCAGTCGACGGCGGCGAAAAAGCTGTGGCGCATAATCTCCTTGGCGTCGTCTGGTCCTCCGCCGAGTCTGTCAAAAAACAAACAAAGTTGAAAAAATAAATAAATAAAAAGATTGGTGCAAAAAAAGAGAGAGAAATGGGACTACAGCTCCTGATCTTGAAAAGAGTCCCTGTGGAGATGGGGTGAATGAGTTCTTTCCTTGTTTTTTTTTTCAGCTCTCTCTCTCCCTCCCTCTGTATCACAAGTGC
Organism: Neosalanx taihuensis; assembly: GCA_030340665.1. NCBI lineage: Eukaryota > Metazoa > Chordata > Actinopteri > Osmeriformes > Salangidae > Neosalanx > Neosalanx taihuensis. The sequence continues at coordinate 2,814,160 of CM059314.1, forward strand.
TTTTGTTCTTTTGTCACACTATCAGCTAAAGCTCTCATTTTGCATCTCGAGCCACTAGGTTGATGTACGAAACGTCTAAGTTCTTGTTGCTCTATTGTCTCTGTGAGGAGAGTGAGAAGACAGAGACTGGTATTGTGATCGTACTGGGGCTGAACCGGTTTCTGTGTACTTGGGTGGGTAAGTGTTTGCATGTGTGTTTGCACATGCGTGGGCAGGATAGGAAATGCATATCTTTGTGTTGCTGTGTTTCCATATGTTTGTGTGTGTAGTGTGTGTGTGTGTCAGAGAGAAAGACAGAGAAGGAAGAAAGAAAGATTAGATGGAGAGAGAGAAGGGAGGAGAGAAAGGGAAGCGGGGGCCCCTGACACACACCGCTTGTTGGGGTCCTTGATGAGCAGGCCGGACAACAGAGACTTGGCGTCGGCCGAGAGGGTGCGAGGGAACTTGATCTCCTCCATGAGGATCAGTTCAAACAGCTTCTCGTGGTCCTGGTTGTAGAAGGGCAGCCGACCGCACATCATCTCATACATGACCACGCCCAGACCCCACCAGTCCACTGCCCGGCCATAGTCGTTGTCCTCCAGCACCTGAGAAACAGACAATGACATCGCCCATCCATCATCCGTAAAGGACAGTGTAAGCATGAGTCATGTATTTAGGTTCAAGTTCAATCGAGTAAACGTACAGAGAAAACTAAATGTTTACTTCTTTTACTATAGAATTTTTCAGTGACAAAAAATGTCAAAGTGATGGCATTAAAAAAAACATAAGGGGCGTTGTCCCTACTGGCGAGTTCATCAATGTGTGTGTCTGTGTGGGGCTTCGTGTGCTTAGCTAGCTTAGCTTAGTTAAGCTAAGTGACCTCTGACCTCGGGGGCCAGGTACTCTGGTGTGCCGCAGAAGGTCTTCATGGTGGCAGCGTCGGTGATGCCCTCTTTGCAGAGGCCAAAGTCGGTGATCTTGATGTGGCCGTCCTTGTCCAGCATCAGATTCTCCAGCTGGTTTGGTGCGAGGAAAAACGTTTTGTTACGACTTCATTACTGTGGTTTTTTTCTTTCTTTCTTTTTACCCCTTGAATGTTATCATACTTTTAAAGGGGTTGTTGCAAAACACAGAAAACAGAACTGGACAGTAGCCAAAATATGCCAATGTGGTTTAAGATTTATACGTCATGTATTTTTTGCAAACTATAAGGTCAGGGGTGACATTTTTGCAGTTATAATGGATGTAGTCATTAGTGAAAGGTGAAGACTGCTGTGTAACTGCTTTTTGGCAGCGGTGCAGCTCCTGCAGCCATTTCCAGCCAGCTCATAGCAGTGAAGCTCTTTTACATTGACATTACATTTACAGACGCTCTTCTCCAGGGCGACTTACAGCAACTAGAGGGACATTCCCCCTGAGGCAAGTAGGGTGAAACGCCTTGCCCAAGGACACAACGTCATGTTGCCACAGCCAATCACTAGCCTGACACCTTAACCACTCAGCCACCCCTTCCCTGACTGTTACCTTCAGGTCGCGGTACACTATCTTGGCCGAGTGCAGGTAGTCCAAAGCGGAGACGATTTCAGCGCCGTAGAAGCGGGTGCGGTCCTCGGAGAACACTCGCTCTCTCGACAAATGGAAAAACAGCTGCGGGGAGAGAATGACAGATGAGGATTTGAAAGAACGCGGCGGGACTTAGCTCAGTTATCATGCCTGACTGAGCGCCGCTCACCAAACAATTTGAACCCTTTACGTACAAGTGTTAAGACAAGTCTTTGACAAGTTATCGAACTGATGAATTGTTTGTTGACACCGTCTCGCTCCAACTGTCGCAAGCTGCCTCGGGGTAGCGCTTACCTCTCCACCGTTGACGTACTCCATGACAAAGCACAACCTGTCCTTGGTTTGGAAGGAGTACTTCAGAGACTGCAAGAAAACAAGAAAAACCCAAACACTAAACGTTACAACAAAGATGGACAGAGGCTGCCACAATAACCTGAACAAAGCCTGTGAACCTTTATCATAGTCATAACATTGTCCTTTTCTAAACAATACTAGCAGAGTAAGGTATTGGAGGAACTGAGGTCTTAAAATGTTCAGTGAAACCAATAGTCTACACTAAGACTATTTGTCTTTAACTGTGTGATGTTTTGGGGGTTTCTTTATGGTAGTTACTCACGGTTAGGAATGGATGTCGGGTGTTTTTTAATACTCTGCTTTCTGTGAGCGTGTGGGCAACTTCATCCTGCCAAACAAGGGAAATAAAGAAAGGGATTAAGCTTTCCTTGGGGTTTTGTGGAGTGAAGAATTGGAGAAGGCAAACGAGGCAGAAACAGGATCGGTTCGCGACCGAAACGGAACTGAGCTGCAGAAAGTACCTTTGCAATAATCACTTCCTTCTTTAGGATCTTCATGGCGTAGTAGGTCCCGCTAGCCTTCTCCTTGACCAAAATGACTTTGCCGAAAGTGCCTTTTCCCAGTAGTTTCAGATAGTCAAAGTCATTCATTGTCTAGGAGGAAGCAGAAGAGATGCAAGTTCAAAACCACATTTTCCAGAAGGTCAGTGGATTTCTCGTTAACAACACGTTCCTTCATCCGCACCTTCCGTTTGTGGTGGCTGGTGGAGGTGTCCATCTCCTCCTCATTGACGTTCTCAATCTGTGATGTGGGGCTACACAGGATCCCCTCTTCCTCCTGCTTGGCCAGGGATTCTGCCACCATCTGAATGGCCTCAGCCCACTCATCCCTGGGGAAACCACCATGGAGCAAACACACCACTCTGGTCATCAGCCCAACCCTGGACCAAACACATCCCCCTCTGGTCATCAGCCCAACCCTGGACCAAACACACCCACCTCTGGTCATCAGCCCAACCCTGGACCAAACACACCCCCCTCTGGTCATCAGCCCAACCCTGGACCAAACACACCCCCCTCTGGTCATCAGCCCAACCCTGGACCAAACACACCCCCCTCTGGTCATCAGCCCAACCCTGGACCAAACCCACCCCTATAGTCATTATCCCAACCCTAACTCTTTCCGTGCTCTTGACAGACCACCAGGCCACGATGACACTGGGAACTGTGAAAGGCTTTGTGAGGCGAAGGGGGTTAGGGGTTAAAAATCAGAGACAGCCGACCTCTCGTCGGGCGTGTCCACGTGGAAGGTCCTCTCGATGACTGTGGTCCACTGGAGACAGCGGATAATGAAGGTGTTGGGCTTGGGTCGCTCTGTCTTCATCAGCTGACATTCTATTGGCAGGGATGGGAGGAGATGAAGAGTGTTGAGAGAAGAGAGAACAGACAAGGAGAGAGAGAGCAGAGAGGGGGGAGAAGAGAGAGAATAAATAGAAGGGTACAAGGCACATGAGTTCAGATGTTTCATCAACGTGCATCGTTCACATTATGGATGTTGACAAAGCAGATCAAACATTAGTCGTATGGATTTCTGGAATCCGTGAACATTCTACACAACCCATTCCATAACCAACTGAGACTAATGTATATTTGAATGGAACTCTCCTTTCGGCTGAGCCCGAAACCAAAGCTAAATTCAGTCCTACGTTCACATCATCCAAAATTGCAAGAGCATTCATAAGAGATTGGGTTCATGGTTAAAGGGACCTACTTGCTACAGAGAAGTTGTTGAGGGGATAGGCCAGGTCAGCGTCCTGCGGCTTGTCCTTGTAGCCAATGAAGGAGCCGTCTGTCTTCAACAGGAAGTAGCGCGGTCGCCAGTTCTTTATGTACTCTCCTACAAGGAGGAAGTAGGACACGGAGGGAAGGACTCTGTTATTTCTGTCAATCAAAATTCCGCACTTTGTCAGCAAGGTTCACAGTTGCAGGGAAGCATCAACATCTGGACAGGATCAAAGAATGAACTTTCTTTTTTTGTATCCTGTCATGGACCCCTTCATTTGAACAACTGAATTTTTCTCTGCAAATAAGATGCTATCTGCAGTGAGGAGAAGTGGGCCTGAACATGTAATATTCTTAGCCTATTTATAGGCTAGCTTCGTACGACAACAAAAGCATGGCTAGTTTTGACACCATTTTGATTAACTACCCCTGATGGCTGTCTGGATACTTAGACAACTCTTGTTAGAGCCCACAGGGTTCTGGGAACAATTCAGGGACTTCTGGAGGTCTGAGAGGAAGTAACATGTGGGAGTGAAGTCATCCTCCGGTGTATGCTTATGGAACCACTAAACACATTTCCTTGCGGCAACACGGTTGCAAGACACGCAAACACACACGTGAAACGCGCACATCATGCATGTGCATACATGTACACCCCACAGAGACGGACATAAAGGCAGATACAGAGACTCGAAACACCCTTTACAACCCCTCCAAAAACACCCACAAAACACTCACCTCTTTTCTGGACCCAGCCTTCCTTCACCACGTTCTGATCGCTCATGGTGGTTCCACTTCGTCAGGTCAACCCAGTGTTAACCTGGGAAGCGGAGGTGAGAGGTGGGGCTGGGGTGTGGGTGGGCGAGGGGGGAGGGGGAGGGAAGGGGGGAGGGGAGCGGGGTGGGATTGTGGGTCAGCTGTCCTGACCTGGCACTCTCGCCTTCGGCTTTGGAGACGCTCGCCTCTTCCTCGATGTCTCCCGTCTGGCTTGACCCCGACGCGGCTTTTTTCGTGTGAACTTTGTCTGTCCGTCTCTCTCTTTCTCGCTAGGTCACTCCAGCACTCAAGCCTTCACTTACTCTCTTCTCTGACTTACTTGACTTTCTCACTTTGACTTTCCTTTAATGTCCCTCACCTTTGCACTTTCCCCCCCCCCGGCTCACTCTTTCCCTACTTCCCCTCGACGCACCTTTCGGTCTCCCTGACTTGACTCTCTCTTTCTACCTTTCTCCTGTCTCCCTCCACTTTTCAGGCACTCCAGCAGTGACTCACCCTGGAAAGAAACAAGAGGAAGAAGGGGGGAGACAAAAACTCAGGTCCATATCATTCTCCACTGTGTCCGTACACCTCCCCTAGCCCTCCTCCTCCGCCCCGGGTTCCTTACAAACACTTATGTGAGAACCAGAGTCATTGTTAAGACCCAGCACACGCTTCCCGTCCTCACCCTCCCTGCCCACCAGCTAACATGTCCCCTTTCCTCTGTGTGTGTGTGTGTGTGTGTGTATGTGTGTGGAGAACACTTAAAAATGCTGATGCCGTGCACTTTCAAGACAGTCTTAAAGGTACACATCCACGAGAGGCTCTCTCCCATCACCTATGGATTCTTGCAAGATCTTGGTATTTGCACACGTAACCTTAAGGGCAAGGTCAGAGCCACTGCTCAGAGAAGCAGCATGCACTCTACTTTGACTTGGCTCTTTGGTCCTACGCAATGAGACGATGTGCTGTTGGAGGAACCAATACATCTCCAGGCACATTGCCGTTCCGATGATCTAATTTTGCCAGTCATCACTCTCTCTCGTGCTCTCTGATGACTTTCAACTGGTGAAGGAGTCACGATGATGTCATGACAACACACAGCATGAAACACTGATGACCATAGCATTCCGTCATAGCTGATGATGCGGTCAATGATCTTGAATTATATGAGAGAAGTGCCACTGGTTAATACACTAGTTGTCCTAAATAAATATGTTTTGGAGGAATATGGCAGTATTGTAAGGACTGAATGGGATGATATATTGATGATCTATATTTTTATATTAAAAAAATTACAGCACAAATCCAATGACCACCTCGCTGCATACTATTATAGGAAGACTGAATGATGGTCAACAAATGGGGGCCATGAAATGACAACAAAAACAATGGCTGACACACACAGGCGTTTCATTTGATGGAAACACAGCAGTTGTGAACTACGTTTTTTTTTCTTCCCTTTTCTCCTTCTTCTTTCAACAGGAGACGGTTCAGCCATCAATTTGCAAGACATGTTTAGGCCTAAATATCCCAAACAAACCAACAAATAACACAACGCCAGCTTTTGTTTCAAGGGCGTGTTGGTGTCATTTAGCTGTTACATAATAACATCCGCCTGCCTTGCATGTTACACTTCATTACAAATGGGAGGAAGCCCATAATAAACCTGTACCTGAATTGATCTTATAAATTATTAGGAGCATTAAAATGTTGATATAATATGCTAAGACACGGACATGTTATTGTGAACCAAGCTGGCCTGATGGATGCTACATAGCTACCGTTGCTAAGCTAACGCCATCGGTTAGCAAAGGCTAGGCTAGCTTGGCTTGTTAAGCCTTTAATATATTCTTAATTTTCTATTGTTCCCTATGGTAATTGGAGGGGGTTGTGTGATAAATGCTGTGCTGGGTTTCATCGTTTTAAGACGAGGATAAGGTGTGTTTTAGGAGTGGTAAATGGGGGGATTTGGGCTGATGGGAGTGACTGGGCCAGAGCCAGACATCAGCAGCCCATCATGCCTGCAGCATCCCACATCCCAAACTTCCCATTCCCCACCCCATTACCCGTCCATAAAACGCTTTTTCACAAAGCCTTACAACTACACACAAACGCTTAGACTGAAAAAACGCCTTAATTTTATTTCCCCATTATTCGTATTCTTATTTTTTTATTATGATGATATATTTTACCTGGTAGTCGACTAATTATAGGGACACCCCCCTTTGAGCGTTTTGCGATTCCAGCGTAGCCAAAAATATATGGTCAACGTTAAAAATAGAAGCAGGACGTGGATGTATCCATTGCCGCTGGATGCTGCGGATGATTTACCGGGGGGTCCGAAAATAAATGTTTTTGTAGACTGGATATTGCGGCGACGGTCCTCCCCGTCTCCGCCACTCCGCTTCTGCAGCTGCCGCTTGTTAGGAGGAGATCTCGTGACGTCACGCGCTCCCCCTCTCCCTCATGGCATCTCATCCAGAACCTCTTTTGTTGGTCCCCCTGGCTTTTGTTGGCCTGTGTCCCCCTCCTCAAATGCGTTATTGTCACCAGACGCAGTCCTGATGATACAAAAAAGGAATATGTGCTGCCCTTTCCACCAGCATTTGGTCACAAAATAGGTGTTTGATTTGTAGGGTGGCCTACTTTGCTGAAGTCTTTGGAGCAGTTCTCCATATTCACTTGTCTAGTATGATGAACTGAATGCTTGCTTTGTTCAGAGGTTCTTCCTAGGCCTCCTCATGGGGTCATTGAATAAAAAGGTAACCCAAACAGTACTACCGTGTAGTAGCAGACTACACAGTGAAGTTAACAATCCAACCAAAATGGATCATTTTTACATGTGGGCTGTTTTTTTCATACGTTTCCAGCCTTATGTCAATGAGCTGTGAGGGGGGAGGTAAGGGATGCTCTCAATGTGAATTGAAGATTCACCCCTGAACATTTACATTAATTCATTTAGCAGACGCTTTTATCCAAAGCGACTTACAAGAGAGAGCTTTTTAAAAGTACTCAACTTTGCATTCACTAAAGTACCTGTCAAACTAATTTGGGGTGTGATGTTCTAACCTTCACAAGCATCATAAATGTCATATTTGAGGACATTGAGGCTACTTGAGGCTGGCCGCCTGTGTCAGAAGGCTGAGTTGGGGAGGCAGTGAATGGTGAGAAGAAAATAACACCCTCTAGTGTTCCATAGTCAAATTTAATCATTTCTACAAAAGCCATTCATTGTTTGCAGGGAATGGACCCCATTATTATTTCTTTAGCCTTTGATTGGTGTGTTTACACATTTTTGAACAATGTGTAAAATGTAAATTATTTTGATGGACACCTTTTCAGGACATTTAATATATTATGACAGAGGAACCACCAGACAAGAAAAAACATTGACAGGAAATGGCTTTTCAAAGCCGACCCTCTGGGACAAGGCCTCAAAAGGTGGGGCTTCCATTTGCAACCTATTCCTATGAATTGTTCATAAACAAAAGCAGGCCAGTTCTATTCCTGTGACCTCATGTTCCAGTAGAACCCCTTTTCCGTTCTTCATTAAAGTGCCATGTGAGCTAACCCCTTACTAGTGTCAGCTTGCTGAACTGCCACTATGTGACATGAGCTGAGAGGCAGCAGGGTTTGGGTTTCGTTCTCCTGGTAACTGAAGTGGTTCAACATCCCCTGGCCAGCTATTATCTTGTGCTGTGATAAGAGGAGACTGTGAGCTCTGAAATGCTCAGTTCTTGGTACATTTGGTTCCTTGCTGGATTTATTTACCTAGCCTGAAATTCTCTGTAGGAAAAATTTTGATGAAAATTGCATTCAAAGATAGTCACAGCTCTCAACTCTAAAAATAACATAACAGATCCAACTGCTCTTTTTGAAAAAAAATTATCTTAGCGCAGGTAAGACAAGTACTTTCATTGGCAAGTAGAGAGTGATTATTTTATTTTGGCCTCTCTTATGACAGCTACAGATGGTATTAAAATTGACGTTTTGTTATTGCAAACAAGAGCTTTGTTGGGAAAAATACACAATAATTTATGTGTTTTACTGTACTATATACATTATGTAAATATAAGATAGTGAAATGTACTTTTATGGTTCAGAATTTCAATATAATTGTACTTTGTAGTTTGACTAGATTAGTGTGCCTACAGTTTAAATTGCTATTTTAAGTGAATGCTATCAGTAATAAATATGAAAATATCCCTTGGACATGTGGAGGCAAAAAACAGTCTCAACAAGGCAGTATGTCTTTTCCAGTGGAAGCTTAGGCCATGGCAGGACCAGGTGTGGCTGTGCGTCTGCATGAGTTCAAGGTTAGACATGGATCCAACCAGTTTGACAGGTTTCCAGGGATAACGACAACGTGAGTGACTATTCCAACCAAAAAAAGGGGAAAAGAAAAAGTAACTTTTAACTAACCCTCAAGAATATGTATATATACAAATACAAATAAAAAAATGTTAATGGGGTAGACTACCATGTCAATGACATCTCTGTCTAGGTATGACATTATTACATTGAGATTGTGCGCATGCTGACTTTGACCTGAACCCATAATGGTCTGCTTGAATGTGATTTGTATGTATGAACTGAGCATGTTTTACAGAGTGTTGTTCATGCAGCACACTGCCTGTGTTCATTGACATTGACCCAAAGGCTGCATAGCAAGCACACCTGCCATTCCTTTCCCTTCCTGGGTCATTTGCATTCCAGGGTACCACGTCAAGGAACTGATGTGCGTGGGCTCTACCACGGACAGCTGGGGAGAGTGCATGTTGTTCCCTCAAAGCAACACAGGTGAGCTGTACTGTTTGGTGCTGAACAATACCGCTTAAATCATTGGACAAAATAATGAAGTAGATAAGATCATTGATAGGCCCCAGTATTTGACAGGGAAGATTTAGTTAGGGCCCATCATGTTGGTTAAGATAATATAGGTGGACAAATTTACAGTCAAAACTAGAATATGACCCTATTCTACAGAGGTTAACGCGGTGTGTTGGTGCTATGTTGTTCTCCTGTGTTCGTAGAGTAAGGTTTGCATCCCTGGGCGGCCCTCAGGGCTCTCAGGGTGGGAATCATGAGGACTACCAGGGAGGATTTGACCTCCAGACCTTTCGTGCCTTGGCCGCACTCCGCCACAGCGCTTGTGCCTCTGAGAAACGGCCCCCTGAGACGACTTACCAAGAAGAGTTTGGCCTACAGTCCACCCTCGTGGGTTAGTATGTGAAGCAGGCTCATTTTGAATGACCATCTCACCAAATATACGATTGTTTTTGGAGTGAAACACCGTTCTGATGTGTTTAGGTGATATCGCAGCACCAGAGAACACCCAATTCACCGTCTACGCTCCGCCTGGGTCCATGCAGCTGTGGTCTGAAAACTCAGAGCATTTTTGATGCAACTAAGCATGAATATGAATGTTACTCTAAGAATCACAGACGTTGTTTTTATTCCATTCCATTTTAAATTACCTAAAATATCAAGTGGATGGGTGGAGCAAGAATTCATCTTGAAGTCCAGGCTTCAAACCGAACTGGTTTATTTGGAAGGAACATTAACCCTGTGACTGTAGCCTGATTATTTTTTCTTGGTTGATTTAAAATATTTAAAAATAACCATTATATTGTTAAACAGTCTTTTGGTCATCCCCTTCGCTCTGTACTCTGGAACATGTATTTGGAATTGTATTTTGTATTCTACTCTATCTTGTATACTTCATATTTGAACCTGATCTGAGTGCTGTACTGTAGCCTGCTGCTGTTGTAGACTGCAATTTCCCCTCTGGGAGACACATAAATGATTTTCTTTACTTCTGTAGGCTCAGCGCAGGATCCTTACTGTGTTTCACCTCTAGGTGGTGTACAACTCAGGATGCCAGGGAAAACCCCAAACTGTCGTGCTGTACCACAATTGACATTTCATTAAAATGATCAATCTTCTGGTGTTATTGCTACTTAAAATTCATTCATTGTGCTTTATTTGTTAATATTTTTGAACAATTTCATTAACAACACCATACAATAAAAAATTATGTTATCTTGTTCTCTGCCTTGCTCTTGATGGAAAATTACAGAGCAGACGAGGAACTCTTAAAAGCTTGTGTCTAGTGTCTGTCTAGATCCTTTGTGTACGGATGCACTATGATACACCTGATATTGTTCCTACCTGTACAGTAGCCTACATGCTTTCTCCAACCATGACCCTGGGTTTTGCTAGCTTAGTAAATTTCCAAGAAGAATGACAAAGCAGATTTATGTTTGTCCCTATTACACGTCGGTTTTGCCAATGTCATTGTCTCTCTCTTATCTACTGATGTGGAAAGTTATTCACTATACCCGTTTCTCACCATTCCTAACAACAGGAACAGAGAAAGCACATTGAAAGACAAAGCGTACCGGCAGACAAGTTTCACAATCTGAATAGTTTAAATGTCACTGGATTAATTTACCTAACTGAAGTTGAACTCTTGCATGCTCTTTAGGGAAACAGCAGTTACCTTGAATGGTCTAATTACTATCTGATCTGAGAAAAAGGAAATGGTTTTATAATCGGCATTTCATCTTAATGATGTTTTCAATGTTTTGAACTTGAACGGAATAGGATGTAGTGATTGACATATTTGCAGAAGTTTCAAATGGTACAGTGTTGGGGAACCAATTTAGGATGAATATATTACTGTTTGCCCCCAGCAATCTTTAATAGTTGTGATTTAGCTGGCTGTTACAATGTCACAGTAAAGGTACAATGCCAAAAACAACAGGTGTCTTCAACACCTTTATGTGCCTTCAGCAAAAATAAGTCAGCCATGAGATTAAATCAACATGATTGAACCTTACTGTGTATCAGTCACAAGTCCCAGACCACTTTCAGCAAGTCATCGTGTGACCCGTTTAGTAAAAATACATCTTTTGTGATCTTTTTTTCTTCCTCACTTCTGTCATGAGGACATATCAAATATCACAAAGCACAAAAAACACAAAGCTCAGCTTAGTGCCTTCATGGAGTCCTATGACACCATGTCCAAGAATCTAGGGAACATCCTTTCCTAAGAACAACAGTAGAACCAGCACATCATGTGATTGCAGGATGAAACGTTGCTTGGGTATATACAGTATGTCACAACGCACACAGCTCACATTCACAACAGAGCAGCAGTGAAAGGGAGACAAAATGAAGATGCACATTCTGCTGGTGGTGGCTGCAGCATCGCTGGTCTCCAGCGTGGCTGAGGGACGGATTGTGACCAAATGCGAGCTGAAAAGCCTGCTTGAAGCAGCAGGTGTCAGACTGCCGAACAACACAGGAATGACGGAGGCTGATTTCATCGCCAAAAGTGAGTACAAAGAATACTTTAGAAAATGTAGATTTTTTTTTCATGCTTTAAAAGAAACTGCAGCTTATTTAGGACGGAAGGTACATCTACTCAAATGTATTGCAAAGGTAGTCAAGCCAATTTTCGTGTGAAGAAAATGATGATTTAGACAATTATTTCATGTTATCCTTCTGTACCCACACTACATAGATTATATATTAAAACTGCTATCATTTCAACTGTACAATGACATCACTTTTAGGATATAGTGTTACGGTCCCATTAACACAAAATAGGTTCCATGCAAATACTGTTACTGGTACTACCAGTTCTGTAGTGAACCTCTAAGGTACACGTGCTGTAAAGACATTATGAAATGTTGCTAAACTTTTCTGTTTTTCCATTCATCCAGTTGTTTGCCACGTGGAGAAGACCTCCCATTTTAACACCAGTGTGGTGACTCACCTGGCCCCTGACGCTCCCCCCCCTCCAAAGCGGGGAAAGAGAAGTGGTGACAAAGGTGGCAAGTTCGGCATGGCTAAGTACGGAGGTGGCAAACCTGGTGGCAGACCAGGTGGCAAATCTTCATCTGAAGAGGACTCAAGTGGAGAGAAGGACAGTCATGAGAAAACGCCCCCGACTCCCTGGACTCTGTATGGTTTGTTCCAGCTGAGCGACCATTTGGTCTGCTCCTCTGGTGCTGCCGTTACCCCTAATCTCTGCCAGATGAACTGCACTGGTGAGTTAAATGCTGTTTAGGGGTTTGTTTAGGACTCCACACTTTACTTTATATATGTTTTTGAATGCAACATTTCATATTTAGTTTATTTTTTATTGCTGTTGTTAATATAAAAACATCTTAATCTTGATTATCTTTGTGGTGTTTTTTTCAGACTTGATTGATGACAACATAAGTGATGACATCAGCTGTCTGGAAACCATCAAGCAGCGACTGTAAGTACATACATTTACAGTTTCATACATGTATTTTCTATTTTCAGTTCGTTTTCATCCGTCTTTTCTTCACGTAAATAGGGAATCTGGTTCACCAGAACTACTGGAATCCTTCAAAAGAACGTGAGTACCTATACAAATATAAGATTATTTGTAGTTTACAGATTTTTTATAGAATACATGTTTCAGAATAAAATGAATAATTTTTACTTTATTTCCGTTAAATAAAAGGTCAAAAACATTCTTAAATTCAAAGGAAGAATATTTTGGAAGTTGTGAACAATTTAAGATACAAATAAAATGTTTATATATTTCCAGATACCAACTGCTGTTCCAGAAGGAATGTTTCACTGTGGTGTCTTCTACATACTTCGCCTCTTGTTAAACAGACACATACAGAGAGAAACAGTTACAAACACATTGCACTCAATCCTTAGATGTTTTGAGTACAGTAGTCAAATAGACAATAAAGTTTGTTTAAAGCATTTTTGGTTTGTGTCAATTATCTGTTTCTTGGTGGATGTGCATAGAACATACAACATCGAGTGTAAAAGATTATAAAAGGCTATGTTAGTCGAAAATTGCCTACAACTTTTCAAATAATTCTAGTTTGTTGGCATAAAAAATAAATGGCGCAGGACCTGACCTAATGTGATTGTTCACTAGAGTTCGAGGTCATTGATGTTCTTTCATTGCGAAATGCTTTAATTACAAGACACGATCATACTACATAAAATACTGATTAAATGACCGGTTTTATCAATCGGCTATTGTTGAATACATGCATGTTACACAGGATGCAGGCCATCTAACCAAAACCATAAGCTACCTATAGTGAAAAACAAGCCAAGGTTTTTACCATTTCTCGTTGATTGAATTAAGTACATAACTTTGCACTTTCCGTCTTCATGCTCCGGTGGTGTAGCCTGGATTTTAGTATTAAGTAAGGACAAGAACCCCTCTTTCGTGAGCGATCAGATCATTAAGAAAACAGGTCGCTGTTTTTAAGTTACTTCCCCCTATTTCACCCAACCCAGCAGCCCCACCTACCCCACCACCTACCCCGTAAAGACAGACCTACCCCACCTACCCCTGTAAAGACAGACCTACCCCACCTACCCCTGTAAAGACAGACCTACTTGTGATTGTCCTCTGCACAAGTCATCTGACCAGATTACGGGTTCCATTCCAATATAATCACTAGGGGGTTTGGCCTATCACCTTCAAACATGTCATTCAGATCATAAACCTGGGGTCTAAACTGTGTGGGAGGTTACTTGAAACACAATATTTGCAATAGGAATTATTGACTGCAGTTTATTCAAGTCAATTTGTGACATTTTGTAAAAAAAGATCATGTTCGGGCTTTTATGCTTGAAATAAACCACAGGCAACAATAACATTAACATGGGAGCACAAAATGCTAAGGTAGTGACAGAACAAATATTATAAGCTGATGGTTAAGCCTATCATGTGTTCACCATATTGAAACAGGGGTATAGCATCTGCTATTACGTTAGATGGTGTAGATGTTCCACAATGAAACAAACATCTAGATATACAAAAGTTGAAGCATGATGTCGAAACACAGTTTGAGAAGATGCACTGAGGAATACAGAATACAGTCATTGTTCATTTCAATAACGAATAAGGTCTGAGATGTTAACTGAGTCAAATCACATCCCATTTAAAGAACTCCCTTTAGCAGTAGTTTATTTTTATTTTTTTTGGGAGGGGGGGGGGGGGGGTTCCTATTCCTTGAATCACACGTAACGTCCACTGGATTTGATTTCTGGACAAAGTTTGGCCTCCAGATCTTCTATCTTGATGGACTCCAGGTCCTTGGAGCTGGTCAGACTCGCAGCACGGGTGATCTTGGTGAGCGTCTCCTCGTAGGGCGGCGGCAGGTAGACCATCAGAAACACCCCGTCAGACATGTCTGAACTCATGCTGGTGTGGCGCTCCACGTTCTCCGTCAGCGAGGAGAGAAACTCAGCGCTGCTTTGGGCGTCCTGCAAGTCGAGAGCGATGATGTTGGCCAGGCTTAGTTTGTTCTGGGAGCACCTCCGGTAAGCCAGCAGGCCTAAGAGGCCAAGGAAAAGGACAGAGACCATGGGGAGAAGAATATAGAGGAGCAGATCAGACCTGCTCTCCTCGCCAGGGGTCAACTCGTTCCAGTGGTATCCCTAAAAAGAAGAACAGATAGTTGATTTTATATGGGTTCATGTTAGTTTTGCCCGTCTCCAATGCCCCTATCTGCGGCATAACAACATTTATGTGGGTGCATATACATTTTCTGAAAGGTTAAAATGGTAATTTAGAAATTAATGGTTAAAGTATGGCTTATTTTATAGTAATCATAAGCAATATGTCATTTTATTCCTGGATTTGAGCCATTTTAACAGCTCTCTTTCACTCACTATAAAGTAATCGGCTTCGGTAGAAATAATATAATACTGCCAAACAGCCTGCTCAACATCTGGCTGAGGACAGACTGCGGTCAAGCTTTCAGTGCCATGGACAGCTCCACCATTCACTGAAAGGAGATCATGGGCTTCTGCCTAATGTTTTGCAGGTTACTGACGGTCTACATTTTAAAACTGAACAAACTGTTTAATTTATTTATGTTTAAATGTCAAGGATTGAGATGAATTTACTAGAATTTTTATGATATTAGTAGCAATTCTCTAACAGTAAAGTCATGGTAAATCATTCTTTGAATTGAAAGGTAAATATACAGATATAGATTTTGCAAGTCAATTGAAAGGCTCAAATTTTGCTCAAATAAAGCTCCACGGTACCAGAGTTCTAAGTACAGTTTCCCCCCCTACTCAGCACCTCCAATCCTCCTTACCGTAAGTTGTTTTTCCAAAGTGGGGGGCGATGGGGACCCAGTTACCCAGTCATAGGACCCTCTGCCAGCCGGCCCAAACTTCATCCAGCTGCTCTCCAGTAGCGTCCGCATGATGTTCAGGTGGGTCTTGGTAAAACAGGGTCTGAACTCAGTCGATAGCACCAGAGACGGGTTAAAAAGCGTTGGGTTGCAGAAAAGGAGAGCGCGACGGTGATGAGATACCTTGTTGTGTGTCTCATGAGCTTCAGAGTGGCCAGAGCATGGCAGGGTGGCAAGACTAAAGGGATCGAGGAGGTGCGGAGGGGTGTGTTTGTGTGTGCTTATGTTAGTGGAGAGGAGGGGTGGTTGGATGGTGGGAGGGGGAG
Organism: Neosalanx taihuensis; assembly: GCA_030340665.1. Lineage (NCBI taxonomy): Eukaryota > Metazoa > Chordata > Actinopteri > Osmeriformes > Salangidae > Neosalanx > Neosalanx taihuensis. The sequence goes on from CM059314.1 coordinate 2,830,030, forward strand.
GTTGGAGAGGGTGGTTGGATGGAGAGAGGGAGGGGGAGGTTGTGGGTGGCGGGAGGGAGTGTGGGAATGAGTGTTTGGCCGGTTAAGTGGCTGCTCACATGCCTGCGCATGCCGTGCGGACCACATCTCGGCCAATAGATGTTGGGGACCTGAAAAGCTCAAGGGCAATCCCTCAGTTGGGAGGGGGGGAGGGGGGATTTATTTGAGCACAGCTGGCCTACATCAGTGATTGGAAAGGTGAGCCCCAGTCAGGTGTCGTTCCACAACAATGATGGAAACAGGTGGCCTGGTTTAACCAAATCTAATTTCCTGCTAGTACTGAAGATAATCATATTTCTCACACACACACGCAAAAGACTTTAAGATGACATTGAAATATTATCTTCAAGCAGATCTAAGAGCCATGGTGAAGCTGAATATGACTATGATATCATCACGTGCGGTTGCAAGAACCATTCAACTCAAGCTAGTTGTTATTGACCTAGTTACATGTTACTCACATTCATCTGTAATGAAACGTACCATCCGATTAAAGATATTTTCAATCAAATATAATTTTTGTCTAAGATTGACAAACAGTCATCTAGATGATCAAAGACCATTATGGCTTGATCAACAGCTAACCTAGTTGTAGCCTACTGAGATAAGAGTGATACCCTAGTTTTTCCTGAAGAGGATGTTTTTGTAGGTAGATGTTCCAAATGAAAGAGACTATTAGCAATCCTCGCTGTCCCATGTGAAAATGAGACAAGACAGATAGATTTTCTGCCCAGATTTGCAGATTGCCGGAAAAATGTAACCAGATTGGTTTAAATCCTCAACACGCCTTCAATCAAGAGATTAAGGTGCCAGTCAATGTCAAACTCTTGACTACAGTTGGAGACGAGACATTCTGCCATGGGAAAAGTTGAGAGTCCATGTCTGGCAGGTGCTGTGCAAAACAGCTACGAAATGTGGTACCTCTTGCACGATTTACGACAGATGTTGCAGATGGTACACGGAATGCGTGGCATGTGAAATAGCCTTTTCATCGGCAGATCACCAGAACTAATATAAGTATTCAGATGTATACCCTGTTGGTATCCATGGGTGTCCATACAGTCCTAACTGACCTGTGTGGATGCTATGAGGTTTAGTTATTTATAATGAGGTTTTCTGTTGATTCTGAGTATCCAGCTCCTAGCCAGCAACAGCAAGCTGCCAGACAGATGAGTCAAGGTGTCAGAGGGGGATTGTCTGTAAATGTGGGTTGAGTTTTTGTGACCTTTCACTCGTTCACACGTGCACAGAGAGAGAAAGACAAACAGGGGTTACCAAAGACCTCCCTCTCAGAAATCTCTTTACTTGAAAAATTGCAATGCATTAGTATACTGGGTCAGTAAAGTAGGTCAGGGTTTTTTTATTTCAAACAGGCGAGTCATTTTTAAAAGGCGTCCCCACGCCCCACGGTGACAGTAATCAACTCAAAACGACACAAACAAACAACTAGCATAGAAGAAGGTTGATCCAGGTTCCATTAACATAAATCACAGAAATACATTTGCATTCCTGTTTGATTGAAAATATTCGATTTTTGTACTCATCCTGTCTGGAACTGAGACAATATCCCTCTCCCTTAATTAAAATGGTCTCCCCTGTGCACTGCCCAGCTACGTTCAGAGCCCTGTGTGTGTCTGTGAGTCTAGTCCAGATGGGGGTCGCGGGGCATGGTGTCCATGTCCCAGCTGTCAGGCTCAACATCTGTCTGGAATACACTGGTGAACGGTCATTGCTGGAGCAGCAACTGGGGCTGTGGTTGGGATTTGTCTCAGGGGGATTTAGGAGGCATGCAGAGCGAGACTGTGATTACTCCACACGTGGCAGACCTGCTGGGCCCATGGCTCTCAACCTTTAGGGATGGTACAATAGGCTGTCGAAGGAGAGGAAGGGACCAATCATGGTTGTGGGACTCAGCGACTCAGGGTCTAGTAAAACACTCTGTGCAATACTTTCTACAGCTGAGAGATGAAATTACCTTGTTTGGAACTCAACAAACAACAAACTTTATTTTGACCTGACGCCGTGTCAAATATCTGAGAATGATGCAAAGATACATTTTTGTCACAATAATACAGCATGTGAGATCTTTTACCATGTACAGAGTGTAATAATAGTATGATAAACATTTGAACTGTTGTGTAAAATGAAAAAAATGAAAGAGGTTTCTTTGTCATTGGACAGGATCCCTATAAAGGGTTTGATTCAATTTTTCCATGTATTTATAGTGTTAAGCTCAATGTGCAAATTGATCCAGCCTTGATGTTATTTTGGCCCGTGTGCATTACTGTATTGTCCACCAACACCACAGCAATTTAGTATAGTAGTGTAATTTCAAAGCAGCTTCAGATGACAGAGGCTTCTGAAAACCTTACATAAAGTGTTTTTAAAGTGTCCTCACCTAGAACAAGCAGCTTTTGATCATCATAAGTGGATTTCCAGACAGTGTTCATGTAACGGAAGGACAGAACATCCTGAATTGGGGTGTCAGGTTGATCCACTGTACAGGGTCTCCAAATACTATCTAAGGACTAAGGACACTTGTTCTCATGTTAGTAAATACTTTGTGTGTTGCTGAAAAAGTTTACAGTCAAAATGTTTACAGTTATTTTGCTGCACTGGTATCTGACATGGAGCTGTATCTGCCCTTGACTTTTACGGCCCCTGCTGGCTGCCTTTGTGTTTGCACTTAATTGTGATCCTGTCGATTATGCAAATTCAGGTGTATGATTCCCTGTCGTGGATTGGTCCTTTTCTGGAGTTTAGACCGCCCAACCTGCCAATCCGATGACGGCAATTAACCCTAGCTACCCTTTAAATAGTTTGTGTCCACTGTTCACGGCGGCTGTGAACCAGTGATCAGTTCACCTCGGTAGTATTGGTTACCCATTCTTTAGGTTAACCTAGAGTTTATTTGTTATATTTTGACTTTTTGTACTTTATTTCCTTTAATGTCATGTTGCAAATTGTTTATTTTCTAGCCTTGGTATAAGCTCTTTTTGTGAAAAATTTCCTGGTGTGAAAGCGCACTCATTCTTTTTCAGAACCTGTCCGGTTGTCGCTTCTCATCTTAATTTCAATTTCCCAAACATACGTTACTGCTCTCCAAAACGAGCTGGGCTGTAACATTAGTAAATACTTTGTGTGTGTCAAGTTTTCAGGGGTTTTCACTTTACTTCTGCCCAAACTTGAAAAAGGGCCTTGGCCATCAACAGGGTAAATAATAATAATGGGAACTCAAACTCAAACGGCTCCTTCATTAATCTTCCTTCTTTGTTTTATTTTGGACATTTCAGTAGGAAGTTACACCATTTGCCATTAGGTTGAAAACCTTTACAAGCTGAGAGTAAACAAACACAAAATACAGCAATTACTTAAACAAATATAAAGTTCTCCTTTAGTTTACATTCATTCTTAATCAATAATCAAAACAGTAACTCTACAAAACTACTCAAAGCACTTTTACCAACAAAAGTAATCTTTAACGTCAAACTATTAACATATAGTCAAACGTATATATCAAAACCAAATGGTTACCGCACCAGTAGCATCCCTGGGAATGTCCAGAAAGTAAAGTCCAAGTAATCTCCAACAAGTAACAGGCCACACCATATGCTTCCCTCAGCCTTTCTCTCCATGACTCAGGTTCCTCAGCACTTCCTCCTCCTGCTATAAATCTCCAATCCCTTTTTCCAAAATAAAAGTGTCAATTTTTTCAAAACAAAAGAGTAATGGAGAACTGACAGCACAGTGTGTTGCTGAAAATGTTTACAGACAACGCTGTTATTCTGCTGCACTGGTATCTGACATGGAGCTATATCTGCCCTTGACTTTCACATATGCATTAGCAAAAGACAAGCAGTAAAGAGGCTTTGCTTTCCTACACTCTAGTGAAGGTGCTTGGTGTGTCTATGTGGTATAATACACATTCTTAGTTATTTCACACACGATTGTGCAATGAATATGGACATGATATTTACACAATTGGGAAAGTCCAAATTTCATCATTGATCATGACATTTGTATTGTATTACGTAGCAAAGATATAACCCATTTTGTAGAGATGGAAAGTAGATTCAATATTTCAAAGATTCGTCTGAGTTTAAGGACATTCAGGACATAATTACAACATAAATGCACTTCTGTTTGGATTCAATACTTTTTAGTGGGCTTTGGCCTGCATGCAATCAATTTAGACCTTTTAACATATTTATGAAATGAATAAACACAAAATCCACTTGTTCACTCCTCTTCCTCATTCGCCCCCAGAGCTTTATATTAAAAAATAAAACTGCCTTCTATATTTCCTTCAAAACTTGATTAGTATCTTTCTGTACTTCTTGATATAAGATAATTCTAGATCTATATTCTAGAACATGATGAAGGGAGTTGGGAAGTCTACTACACCAACACGCCTGTGCTTGGAAGTGTTTTACCCATAAGAAACATTAGGTGGAGGTACAGACCACGCTGGTTTACCTTGGCTGCCCCAGGTGAGCCTACCTTTCCTTAACAGTCTGACACAACGAAGGAGTGACGTCATCCAGGTGTGTGAATATTCATTAGAAGCCTGTTAACGCTCGCTTTCAATGTGTTTTCAGTAGGCTACGTAAACATTTAGTACTACCACATCATAACTGTATACTTTAATTCGGGCGTTTCATTTCGATTAAGGCCGCGTAAAGGCACATGTCACATATTTTGCAATGAAATGAGGAAACTATGGTGTCGTTTCGTCACGACGTCGGTAGTAACCAGAAACTGAACTGATTTTTGAACACATGGTTTCATGGCTGAGCTTCAGTTTAGTTAGTTTTAGTTTTTTTTAGTATTATTCAGACTCTGAATTTCAGAGTTTGAATCATCCACACAGCGAGAGCCATGGTAGGAGCAACATCTATGCTTTTCCTTATTTTAATGATCAGAGTCGAAGATATCTCGACAGCCGGTAAGTCTTCTTTTAGCATGATTAAATTAAAATACTAATACTAATTTGAACTCGCTATCTGTCAACAATGGTTTTAATGTAAAATGAGCTATCTAATGATATTAGTTGTATATTAACTAAAGCCAATTCGTTTTATAGTCCACCACTGGAGGGTTAAATAAAGCTGTTTGAATATGTCAGCGTCCCAAACAAAATCACCTTTTGAACAGATATCTACAGAGATATTGCTTTAATCTGGAACACTTTCGCCTTCAACAGGAGGTGTTGGGGCTAAAGAAAGATTTGTATGTTTCACATACAAATTTTCAGATTTGTATGTTTCACTCTGTAACGTCTGGTGTCTACTCTTACTGTATTGCAAAATACACCTACTCAGTTTCATTCAATTTGGTGGTTAACCATGAAATACTGTGGTTAAGTTCCCACAGGACCCAATAAAACTGATTCAGTCCTGTTATTTGTTTCAGTTGTCCATTATCATAAACTGTATCTCCAGTATGTCAAAAAAATGGACTGTGGACTCATGACCTTCCTGGAATTATACTAGCATGTCAGTAAAGTTTGATATGACTCAATACATTCCAGGGTTGGGCAAAGACTGCCACTGTTCATTACAGGCAACAAGAGAACTATCAGAGGATCATCAGCCACAGCAAATCATCAAAAAATATTTACCTTAGACAAAACATTACCTAAAATGTTTTGTTTTTACATAATGTTGTAAGATTGACATTTATAGAACATTAAAGTGATGGAGAGGTACTCTTCTAAGTACTTCTAAGCCTGTTCCTCAGAGAACACCTGTCCTGCAAGTATATAGCCGTTTACCTGTTCAACACACCTGATTTAAATAAATGGGTTGCCTGATAATGATCCATTTATTAAAAAAAGGTGTGTTGAAGCTACACTGAAAGACTTGTTTTTCCACCCCCCAGTGTTTAACATTGACGGTCCTTTGTTCCAATAATAGAAGCACAGAGGATGTGGCAGTTGAAATCAAGTAAAAATGTTGCAATGATGTCTTGTTTTTTTTCCCCCTGGATAAGTTCTGCCACCAGAAAACGTCACGGTGAGCTGCCACAACTTTCAGACAAGGGCTTATTGGAATTACAGCAAGCATCCTCTACCATCTCATTTCAGATTACATTTTGTTACTGAGAGGTTAGTTTTAATGAGTGCTACTTTTAAATGATGTTCGTTGATTTGGATTTAATTCGTTATTTAAGAACATAAGATTCAATTGCTTGGGATTCAAATGTCTCTGTTGTTCATGCTGACCGTCCATTGTTGTTTCTGGCAGCGAGAACAAGACCGGGATTGAAACGACAGAGCTTCATTATGATTTGACCAACCTCATGAAGACGTCCTCATTCAGCAGTCGTTACTTGGTGGAAGTCGGAGCTGTGGATGGGACAGAGACCTCCCAGCACATCAGGTCCCCGATAATAACGTTCAACATCTTGAAGACGGCCGACGTCAAATGTGAGGTTTCGAAACGCCTGGAAAAAGATTTTTGTCCACCAATGTTCCAAATCGTAATTTTTTTTTCCTGTTTCTTTAAAAGGTACCCTGGATTTTCCTCAAGTTCAGTTGTCACTACAGGACATGGGGATGGCTGTAAGCTTTCCCAATCCATTTTACCATTACAAAGAACTGGCAGAGTCAAACCTATCTGGTGGAGTCTTCCACTACAAAGTGTTCACTGAGAATGTAAGCAAAAGTCAACAGCAGTTGCATTGTTCAGTGCTTCACACTCCTGTCTACCATAATCTCTTTTGTCTGTCCAGTTTTTTGAGAGTCTTATGAGAATTCAGAGACGCTCTAAATCAGTGGTCCTCATGGCCCACTGTCCTGCTTGTTTTAGATATTTGCCCCTTCCCACACACCTGCATCGCTACCAGGATTCCTCAGATCCAGATAACGACCCATGCATTTGAATCAGGTGTGTGGGAGCATCTAAAACATGCAGGACAGTGGGCCTTGAGGACCAGGGTTAGGGACAACTGCTCTAAATCCATGATGTTGTATGTTGTTGACCCTGTATCAGGTATCATCTCCCACCACGCACACCTGTGAAAGGGAAATGACCTGTGGGGTGGTACTGCCCCTCAACAGGGAACCATACTGCGTCCAGCTCAGCGGTTCGATAATGGACGGTAGATTACAATTCAACAAGACAGCCATGATCTGCATCAAGGACCACCGTAAGGAAGCCTATTACCATTCCTTAAATGTAGATTAATCGTTTTGAGGTCTGTATGTTTGGCTTTCGGTTATAGGCAATTTTTTTGTTTGTTTTTGTAATGTCAAAAGGCATTTCTCTTCTAATCCCTGTTTGGAACGTATTAATTTCCCCGAGTGGTGTAGTTTAACAATGAAGCATGGAGGGGGGGAAATAATACCCTTTAATGTGCTGATGAGGTTCACACAGCAAATGCTGGATGTAAAATGTGTATTTTTGTCACAGATGTGCACGAGTCTTACCTCTTTACCCTCCTTGGGGTTTTGTTGGCTGTGTTTGTCCTTGCCAGCCTGGTAGTCATACTGACGGTCTACAAGGAAAAGGCATGGAAAACACGCAACTCCATTTTGCCAAAGGCGTTGGTGAGTTGTTGGGCGGGGCTTTGATGTGCACACCTTGCACATCACAGGTGTTCTCCTCTTTGACATTCCTAGAACATTCCTGAACAGTTTCTCTTTCTTGACAGGCTTCACTCATAGCAAACCCTAACGACAGGAGAATAATGCTGGTCCCAGTGGAGGAAGTGCAGCCCATTATCATCGAGGAGGACCAGTTGCAGACTGAACAGGTGGAAGTGGAGGAGGAGGAACAGCCATGTTGCATGGATGAATGCCAGTACGGAGGGTTGTTGGAAGAGGAGGATGAGGATGATGAGGTTGATGATGATGATGATGAGGTTGATGATGAGGATGATGAGTGTCCGCCCTCGGGCTACGGCCATGGCCACTGCCTGGATATGTAGGTTAAGAGGCACCGGGGGAAGGATTCTGAAGAAGAAGTCCCCCAAACCTCCATCAGACCTCCTTCAGTCATCACAGTGGATTGTTGGAAGCTCTTGGTAGCCATTCCCTGGAAACTGTGGTATGAATATAAAAAGCCATCAAGATTCTGGAAATTGTCAACTCTGAATGGCCCATGACTCTGATAAGTGAAGGTGTGCTGGCTGATCTTTGGCCCTCATCTTAGTCATCAAAACAGAACAATGGACTGTTGCTGGTACTGATCAACTTATTTGCCAGTTGATGTAATTGTCTGTTTGCAATCACCCTTGTGTTTACATTTGTGACGGACAAATGAACTGTGAACTGCAGGTTGTCATAATTTATGAATCCTCTTGAATACCCCTACCCCCCCAAACTACTTACATTGTAATATCAATGCAATGAATGTTTCTGTATTTTTTTATTCACATTTATACATCTACTCGGTGTCCAACTGCAGACAATATAATTGCCCTCAAGTATGTGTGTGAGGGGGGAAACAACCTTGATGCACACCCCTTAATCAACCTTAGTTAGAAGTAGTTCCTTTCTGCACAAGCGTTAAGAGGCAAGACATTGATTTAGTTTATGAAGTACTTTGACTCCATAGTCCATCCTGTCCCCCAATACGGTTAGGACAGCTTTAGACCCTGAACGTTGGCTCGCAGACCCAGCATCTGTTTCTCTTGTACGGCTTTCTCCTGCTTGAACGCCATTTTGTTGGCCTTCTTCTCCGTCCTCCTCTCCTGTTGGGTAGCAGCAAAAAGTGGCATGAAATACATTTGAAGCATCACACTGTCATTCGATGGTTGATGACTACTTTTTACCATCGTACAGACACCAGGATTCTCTTTTTTAGGATCGGAACGGGAACGGCCTTTTACTGTTCTGTTTATTGAAACCTTATCTTTTCACAAGGCATTCCAAAGTCCAAGCCTCATGTAAGTACGCATCAGCTTTCTACCTCCCTCTAGTGGTTGACGTGATGATTGCACCTGTGTTGCTATACAAGCTACAGCCAACAAACCTCCTCTCAAAGATGGACCACACCATAGTCCAGTTTCAGTTTAACCCAACACGTAATTAAGGAGCTACCCAACGTCAACAGACGTTAACCCCCCACCCCCCAAACCGCACCTTGCGCTCCTCCTTGATGGCCTGTTTCCTGGCTCTCCGCTCCTCCTGGCTCTCGTCTTTGGGGCGGGGCTGGGTGGCAGTGCGGGGCAGGTCCGAGTCATTAATGCGCTCCATCCGCTCTGCCTGTTTGGCTGTGAGCCCCCGGCCAGGGAGGACGTCCAGCGGAATACCCGTCCTCTTGGACACTTTGATGGGCTTGGTCTGGCGACAGCACACATCACAAAAACTGTAAATCCTGTACATCCTGACATAACACTGTATATCCAGCAAGACCAATTACTTGCATAATTGTAATAGAATTGTATAGACTATAACAGTATAGTCTGTAACCTGCACTTTATCCTGTACATCCTGTATATTCTGCTGTATATTCTGCACAAAAAACTGTAAATCATGTACATCCTGATATAATACTGTATATTCTACAAGACCAATACTTGTATAATTGTAATCGTATAGTCTGTACATAATCATAATCCTCCCTGTGAGGATTCACCTCACCTACCGTTTTTTACTTAACGTTGCATAGCAGAAGACTTTGTTGTAAAATCTAACAGGTTCTCAAAACCTGCTCTCGACTGGTCTTACCTTTGGTGGATCAGCAATGATTTTGGGGCGGTTATACAGGTTTGAATATGTGCCTGAAATGTGAGAAGTGAAAACGTATCTATAACAGCACAAAATGCATAACAATAATTTCATCAATTTGAAATCAATTTCAACCAGTTACAGATGCTGAGTAATATTCAGTATATTTAAGATGGTAGTCGCACTTACTGATAATGGTTTCACAGTCCCACTTTTCTGCTGGTGCCTCAATGACGAGTGTCTCCATCTCCTGCTCATCTTCATCCTCCTCCTCATCCTCCTTTACTGCAGGCAACTCCTTAGGACCGAGGTCGTCAGGTCTCTGGAAACTGAAAATGTAAAAAAATAAAAAATACAAACGTTTCTAATCTTTCTGTTGTATATTTTTTTCCCAATGTCAAGCGATGAGTGTATGTACATTCATTGTGTGTAAAGTGTTTTGGCCAGGAAAATGTCCATCTCCATGGACAATCCTGTTTTCTCTCATTCCATTCTACAACCTTCAAAAACTACATTTTCCAATGGCTAGGTTCATGTGTTTGTTGCCATAGACTGTTAGAATAATTTTTAGTTATCTTATATTTGCTGATACAACTTTCATAGAATTGATAGGATTGTAGCTTTTGTATGTGCCTTTGGAGAATGTGCTTTGCAGAGAGGACCTTCTTTGACCTGGAGATAACCATTTGGGTTGATTATCTGCAAGATGGGGGTTGTGTCCTGAGGAAGACCAGGCTCAAAACAAACAAGCCATAAAAACAGGCTTCCACGAGAACATTCTTGAATGACATTTATTCTGATTGATGTACTATGATTGTGTGAAGACTGATAATTTGTGAACTGATGTAATAAACAAGGTACCAGAGAGATGTGGGCCAGTTCAGATTTGGGATTGCCATAAGCACATCTCTGCTGGTCTCCTCATGAGTATATTTTAGACCTTTGTCTCCCAATGTGCGCATATAGATTTAGTTTGAATCTAACATAGACAGACACACATACGTACTCTTTCTTCTTTTGTACAAAGTAATCTTTGATAATATCCTCGAGCCGAGCGCTGTCTGGTTCAATGTAGCCCTCCAGCTCTGCATTGTCAAGAGGTCCAATCTCGTCATCATCAAACTGCTCGTAAAACTATCGAGGAGAAACAACAGGAAAATAAATCCAATGTCTGGGACAGTGTTTTTACAAAGAGTTAATCTTATAAACATTATAAATCTTATCTAGGGTGGCTCTTCCAAAATACAAACAGATGCTTCTAAATCATTTTCAACCAGTTACTCGGCATGTAATACAGATTCCAAAAACGTAGACCTAATCTAGTTGCTGTTCTTGCTACTTCCTGTTTCTACTTCTTCTCTACTTCCTGCTCCCCCAGCGCTGCGTTCCTCACCTTTTCGAAGCGGTCATCCAGCAGCGTGAGCTGGTCGTTCCTCCTCATGACGGACGAGGTGAGCGAGTACTCCGTGAAGCGACTCTTGGTCTCCTCGTCCATGAACATGAACTCCCGCCCGCCGGGCGCCTCCCCCTCCTCCCCGGAGAAGCCGCCGTCCGAGTCCACGTCCGAGTCAGTGTCCTCCCATTCGTCCTCATCGTCGTCGCCGCTAAAAGGAACGAGGACACACGGAATACCGTTGCTAAGTAATGCAAAAAGATTTGTGGAACAGAAGAGCGAGGCCATCTTTTTTCTTTTCTTTCAGGAGATTTCTGGGATTTGATTCATGATTGACAGGTGTGGGAACAGACTTACATCATGGTGACAGATGCAGTGACGTCATTGGCCTTGATGATGAAGTCGTCCTCCAATAGGTTGTCTGGGTCGTCGTAGTCAAAGTCCTCGTCGAGGGCAGCAACAATATCGGGATCCATGTCCAGTCTGGGTCCTACAAAACCAGACACACTTATATACCTGATAAACACAAAGCTTTGAAATACTTAATCATGAACTATACTGGAGGGAGGGATAAGACAACCACATATTATGTCATTTAGAATGTAGTGTCATTCTGACAACATGGCTGCCTACTGTACCTGAGATGGGAGCTGCTTTGTTCAGCATTCCAACCTCCTCTTCGAATTCAGATGCAAACACTGACGAGGGGAGGTTGAGGGTAGCAACCTGTTGGAAAAAAGTATTGTAAAAAAAAAAAAAAAAGAAGAAAAGAATGATACAGCAATGTGTTTAAGATCCACAACCAAGTATCCACCCCGCCCCCAAACGCATCTGTTGAAACGTACACCAGCGACCTCCTTTACTTCCTCTTCCGCCTCTTCATCTGGGTGGTCGACGGGTCGTCTGTCTCTGTGCGGTTGTCCTGACGACACAAGCTCCGCGGGCTGCGAGGTCTCCCTCAGGTGCTGCAGGTAGTTGTAGTCATCGTCGAAGAACACGCCGAAGTTCCTCTGCTCCTCGTGCTGCTTCTCCACCTCCGCCTGTTCGTGGTACAAAGGGTTGAGCGACAAGTGACTCGTATCAGCAGACATATCAAAGGAAATGATAAACAGTTTTTCATAAATAAAGCACAGTATGTTATAGGGATCTTCTGATCGAGCCACTAAACCGGAGGAGGAATGTGAAGGGTCGCTGCGTGCCTTAACAAAGCTGATAAAGTGATTATTTGGGACTAGTTTGTCATCGATGATCGTTACCTTGGACCATACAGAAGCCTTTAGGATGCTTTTACCTTGTGAGCAGGTATGAGGACATGCTGAGGAGCCTTCTCATCTGCAGCAAGAGGGTCTTTCTGACTCCTGTGGACCAGGTGAAACGTCACTGCGTTCTTCTTCTCGATAAACGACTTCTTCTTTCTGTGAGGCTGGAGAACCATGAAAAATATACACGAAGTTAGATAAGAAACACAAAATACCCCAAATTTGACGGGTTGTACCGATACTGTGAATTATGTATATTGCTGGTAGCTCGTTATGTGGTGTCCTCGACAAGGCAAAGGGGACAACACAGCCAACATACACAAGTTTAACACTATAAATAACGTTAAAGACCGATAAAGTCGAGAAAAAGATCAGAGATTACTGAACATGAGTCGAATGACTGTTCCTATTTACGTTAACTAACGCTAGTAAAATCATAGCTAACAAAAAATTGGCTAGCTAGCGAGTTTACATCCAGCAAAAGTGAGTTTACCATGATCAGATGTGCTCTGGGAATTCAGATTCAATTCAGAATCAGATGTGCTCAGTATTCCAAAGGATTCGTATATACGTGTGTGACACACTGCGACACAGAAAAGGGAATTTTAAAGCTAAATGTGATCACTAAAGTTGTTGTTTATCCACGCTGGTACAATTACACATGCTGCTTCTACCATTGTTGGAAGGAACCAATTAGGGCGATGAAGAACGTCCTACCCTGAACGCTTATTTGATTTTATGTAACTGTATAGCTATATGTTGCATAGCATACCAAATATGTCAGCCCAATACAAATGTGTTACAAAACATTTAACTTTAACATAAATTCATAACATTAAACGATAATAAGGAGAGCTCAATTCCCGTCAATTTCCCCCCATGTCTAATTTGGTACAGTCCAAGGCCAAAGTAATCATTGATGAGAAACAGATTCGAGTCCTCATAGTTCTGGTTAAACTCATGCCAGAGGAAAATAAAGATTCAGACCACATTGTTATTTATTGAATTCTCTTTTATACTTTTTACACCCTTTTCATCATCACTTTGTATTCCCTTCCTGTCACTTGAAATTGCATTCTCTTACAAAAGGTGTCAAATATGAGGTGCTACAAAAAGACAAGAAACTGCTTGAAACAATAATTTGATTCAAGTATCCACAGTATCCACAATAATCCATCCATTATTTTGTGCAATGTATAATACATTTATTGGATGAATACTGAACAAGTATAACCACCAGCATAACATTATCTTATGTTTTATTAGTCATAATGTAACTTTATTCACATTTTTCTCATACTTAATTCATATAGTTTCTTATGATGATATGAATATGTGTCATAACAGTACATTTCAGGGAGTTTTCCTTTGGGGTTTTAAGTTGTTTAAAACCCTTACGAGAATGTTTACTGTCCACAGCCAGTTTGTTGCATATTCATATTTGTTTCCGTTTTTTTATTGATCAAAATTCTTAAAATTCAAAAAGTTGGCGAACTAAGGCCTTCTGTGACATTGCTTGTGAAAAGTGTTCAAATAAAAATGGCATTTTACTTGATGAAACACAAAATATGATTACGAAATCACCAAAATAATGTCATAGTTTTAATGTGTTTGGGGGAAGGAAACAGAACATATTGTAAAAGAGTTAAAGAGAACACACTATGGGAAAGGCCTGTTAAGTGAAAGAAAGGCCTAGTAACACCAGAAAAGTAGCCTTTAAACCAGCCAGTGTTTATTGATGTCTTCATTGAGGCCTCAGTTTGGTCTTCAGACATTCATGGAAAGCAAAAGGAACTAGGGGAACAAAATTAAAACCATCACGTTAACAATGTCATAGTTAACAATGTCATAGTAGTAGTCATTGTAAGAAATGTCATTCCAAACTACATTTATCATAGCATTTCATCTTAGTTGTAATATTACGACCATAGTTATACAATATGTAAAAAAAAATATATGCATCATCTTTATTTTGTGTTTAAACGATGTGTGTATGTATTCTACCTGTAGCATGTTCATATTCACTACGCCCTCCTTATTCTTGTCCAGTGCCTGGAACACTCCTGTTGCAGGTCAAATACAGACAGGTCAAGAGGTAGTCCAACAGGAATTTTCATTTTTTTATATGGAAAAACTCTGTTCATGCAACCAAGCTAAATACTTTGAATAGTATAAAAATATCATTCAATTATTGATTCATTACAACAGCAATGAATGATTATTATTCAATATTGTAATGGATGACTCCAGTGTAGGCTATCATAACTCCTAAATGTCCCGCAGATCAACGTACTGAACATGTTCTCCAGGCGGACGATGCAGGTCAGGTAGTCGTCAAAGTCGATGTCGTAATTTTCGTCTGCAAACCTCAAACCCAGCAGCTGCAGTAGTTTGGAGTTCAGCTGCATGCCTGAAATTGTAGGAAATTGTTAAGCTTTTCTATCCACGCAGTTGTGTAAATCATTAGTGTAAATCGCTGAGCACATGCAGAGGTCAAAGCTTTGTTCTGTCTTGTGGCAGGATGTAAACATTCCATGTGTCTGACACGGTATCTTAGGACGTAACCCTTGATGACACGCTCACCTGCGGCCTTGAGAGCGATGCGGAGCTCATACGAAGACATCTTTCCTGAACGATCGGTGTCGTAGGACAGGAACAGCATCTGCAGTAACACAACATCACCTCTGCGTCACGTTGAACTGTTTGTTACTAGTGTTTATGTAACTGTTCGACTACAAGATTTTTGTCTTAATCTTACGATCCATTTCTTCATCTTTTCCCAAAAGATTTTAAACTCTTGGAACTCTAGTTGTCCTGTGTTATCTACCTGGAAGTGTCCATCAAGGTAAATACATTGGGAAGGTGTATATTTTCACACATTGCACACAAAGACTTAATACATCCCAACACTTGCATATGCCTATTTTTTCAGATTGAGCAGAACATTTAGGTTAATAGTTAACAAAAGGATACATCCATTAGGTTGATGATGCTGTGGCAGGTGCTGAGACTCAAGCCGTCAAACTTGATTTCTTTTCCTGGGAAGAGATTGTTAGGAAAAGAAAACACCATGAATAATCAAACCATGTCATCTATCTATAGAACCAGTTTATCTGACATCTGTTATTAATGCCTTAGAGAGGGAATCGTACTCCTGCTCAGCACCCCGTTCAACACTTGCTGGAGCTCGAAGGCAGAGATGGCCTGGTCCTGAAAACAGAGCATGTTGGATTAGCGCTCATATCATCACACCCATGTCATGCGCAAACCCCTCTGATCTGACGTGACGGTGAGATTTCTAGCCTTCTGTTTACACCCATCCAAACTTCTGAAGATCTGAGGTCTCTTCGGAAACAAAGGATTGGACAGGACATGTGATTTGATTGACTTGTGTTCTTACTGAGCCGGAAATCTTCTCAAACAGCCTCCTGAGACCCTTCTCCTCGTCTGACTCATCCTCTGGTCTGCTGGGCGGGGCCGGCTGAAACACACACACGCCATGAGCACTTAGGAATGGCATCTCAGCAGCGTTTTAGTGTCTGTCAGTCTGTGGGTCTACTCACGTCTGGTAGGTCAGCCTTGATGGTGCTCCCCATCTCTCTGTTGATAAAACAGGTGGGAGTTTTCAGTTGGCATTCTAGTTACAGGGCAGCAACAAGGAGTGGAGGTATATGTGACTAAATCATTGGGTGTTGTTTCCTTCACTTACAGGGCATCAGCCTTTTTCTCAGAGAAGATCCGGATAAGGAAGTCAGCCTCGTGGTGGGGCTGGAAGGTGGTGGGCACCAATAGGTAGTTCCCTGGGGGAAGGGTGAAGCGTTCGGACACCTCTCTCATGTTGATGTAGGTTCTGCTGCGGGCCTTGGAGCCGTTGTAGCGGAAGAAGTCCTTGCCCAGATGATCGACGTCATCTGGAGCCTGAGGGAGGATAAGCAGGGTTAACTGCGGTAGAAATCTCTGTTTTTTCCCAAAAAGTTTAACAGATAAGGGTGACACTCATCATGGTTGTGCTCTAAGTTCCGCTATGTGTATTCATACACTGGAGCTGTGAAATATTGGGCACCCTTAATGTATATTTGTTTTCTAGTAGTCCTTACATTGTTACAGATTTCTTTGGAAATGTGTCTATCTATATCTCCCTTCCTTCTGTGAAGCTGGGTTAGGGTTGTGTGACCCCAGTTGTCCACTAGTTGCCAGACAGTCTAACCTGATAGACGGCAAAGCCGATCGTCTCCATGTCCAGGCCCTCCTTTCTCAGCTTACGCCGGTTCTTCTGCATCAGGGCGATGACCACGCTGCACATGTCATCATCGTCATCATCCGTATCCTGTAGGGTCAGCTTGAACTGGGGGTTGGTCCAAAATGTATCTAAGGAAACATGGGATATAAATGACTGACTGGTTTTCATCCATAGCGAAGACAACATCACAAAATGATTCATTCGGAAAAAAAAATCCTTAAAAGTACAAAATTGTGGCTGTCAATGTTAAAACTATTTACACTGATAAAAATATTTTGCAGGTCTATTATAAACATGGCTTGAAAATAGTTTGCTTAATTACATCTGTACACTAGAGACTAGACACAAACATTGGTTATATTTCTTCAAAGGGGCACTAAATATATTGCCACGGTCTTCTACTGACCTATGAAGTTCCTGCAGCCACCGGCAGTGGAGCCACGGATCCAGTTGCCCTCGAATATGTTGACGGCCCACTTGTGTTTGGTGTCTTCAGTCAGCGAGTCCGGGTTCAAATTGCAGATCTCCACCTTGTCATAGTTGGCCTTGAAGTCATTGAACTCCATCCTGAATCAACCGAGAAGTTCATGTGATGTCTCAATACGAGGCTTGAATCTACATCTTCTGTCGATTGGGAAGCTTAAAATGGACCAACAACGTTCAGTCTGTTTCTGTCTTATTCAATCCAAGTCCCTACTGATATGTACCAGAATTCTCCATCCTCTAGGGAGTTTTGTAGGATACGATCTTTCTCAGCTTTGTCTACCAGGTTCCACTCTCTTGAACTGTAAAACAGAGAAGATCAACACAACATTTCTTCTGCCCACATCAGACTTCCTTCATCTCATATCACAGTGTTTCACAGAAATCAGTTGAGCCGAACAAATCCTGACAAGATTAGATTCTGTCATTCTGGTTCTGAATAGGTTAATACCAATCTAAATGAAAGGGGGTGGTATTTGGAGATCTGATGGCCCTCTATTGCTTACTTGTCACTCCAGGGACCGTTCCATTCCACCTGTCCCCATGGGTTCCTCACTCGGATCAACTGGACCTTCCCTCCTCTGTAATTCACCTACGAGAGAAAAAACCCTGTCCAAATCATGACCAGTCCAGCTCAGTACTATGGGTTCAGATCTAGGGGACAAGAAAACAAGGGCGCTGTGCCACCCGGCGTTTTCTTACCTCCTCGAGTCCAGTGATGGAGTAGGCATGCCCCTTCACCAGTCCACTGGCTGTCTGGGCCTCGGACTCGGCAGAGCTGGTAATCTGAAAGAGAGAAGACAACCAAACTGTTACAAGGCACCAAAACTATGACAAAATTGGTCTTCATTTACTCCCATGTATGCTGGCTTTATGCTACCATCAAAATGCCAATATATCCTGGTTCTATGCAACAACATTGGTGTTAAAAAAAACTCCCAACGTGTACTGGTGAAGTCTCAAAGTTGTTCCGTATATCCCCAGTTTAGACGAGTGTCCGGCATCCTTACATCGATAGAGCAGCCCAGCATGGAGCCTCTTTCGTGGGCCTTCTTGAGGATGCTGAAGAGGTCTGCTGGAGCAGTCTTGGTCTCGTACATCTCCCCCACACCTCCTGTGAAGTCCTCCATAGCCTCGAGGGTCGTGCCTCCCTTCAGGGACTCGTAGCTTCCATTCATCCTGATGAAACAAGGGAAAAGACACACAAGGGGGAAGTTAATCTCAGACAAACTCACAATTTGTGTCAGACCCTTTTTGTGAATACACCTAAATTGAATTAAAACTTTGATTTTTCGACAACCTAGACAGAAAAGTAAAAAGTAAAACAGGGAACTATGTCTATTCATCCTTTTAAAAGGACTGCCAAAAATTCCACTTTGTACAGTGAGCCTAACCTAAACCCTTGTGCCAGAGAGAATCGGTCACTCACTTGGCATAGGCCTTCTCCAGCAGAGCACTCCAGAACTCATCGCTGGAGGCGGAATGGACCATCACCAGGCGGTTCCTCACGGCTGGCAGCCTGTCATCCACCACCACATCCAGCCATTGGTTGTGCTGCCAGAACTGAAGACGAAGAAAACCTTTCTCACATATTCAAATCGCCTCAAAGGAAACTTTAAAACTTTAAAAACTGCGGCTGGAGAAGGCAGTCAGATCAAGTTAGACTGATACGTAATAGTTGTCTTTTCTGTGATTGAGAGTTTACCTGAATCTGTAAAACACTGGTGGATCTGATCTACTCATAACTACTGAATCATATTCACACTCTCCACTAAGTTAAAATAAATGCATATAAACACCAGCCTTGACAGAAGACACATTTTAGGTGAAGATGGACTTTCTTCCACAACATGCTAGCTTGATACTGTGTGTGTGGTTGCATACCTGGAAGTGGAAGATGCCAGCGTATGTGGGCCCAAAGTCCTGGTCGTGGGGCACGACCCTGGCCAACGTCTTCTCATGGAGGGTCAGTGAGGCGATGGCAGCTAGTAGCCAGCAGTCCCCTATGGTGGATTAAGGTGAGGGACAATGAGAAAGAGGGACGGGCACTTGCTGTTTTTCATGGTCATGGGATTTAATCACGAAAAACTCCTGGTATGAGCATTCCACTTTTTTACCTTGTTGGTTTATTCGTCAGGGTCATGATTAAGTTGTTTATTGAAAGTCTTCTCTTTAATAGTGACATTTAATTTGTTCAAAAGAAAAATAATGAAAAATAATTCTTGAGTTGGATGGTTATGAAGAGATCACAAACCTAGTTGTCCTTGGCAAATATCTGTCCTGGAAGCTCCGTCAACGATGAACTTCGGGTCGCTGCAGAGCTCCTATGGACGGAATGAAGGTAGGTTAAAAGGTGCGAGAAACATGGTGACAGAACTGGTTTAGATGGGAGAGGGTGGAGTGAAACTAATGCCAATGAAAGGTGTGTGCACATTCCGGTTGTCTCAATGAGACAGTCCCAAGTCCCACGTACAGGGATTGTAGTACACACGCTGAGGCATTCACCGTAAAGGAACGCCCAAGACAGATATGTGTATTGGTCAAAGTCTGAATGGAGTTTTGACAACATGGCCTTCTAATATTTGGAGGTTACAGACAACCATAGCCAGAGGTATAAGTCATGTGGAGCTCTACGTTTAAAAACAACCCAATTCTCAATATTGATTCATAATCATTCAATAAAGACCAGGTCTGAGATCTAAGAAGCTTGTCAAGTACCACTCCCACCAAAGCAAACACAGAAAATAATCATTCAATGTGTGCCTTGCTACAATCCTGCTAGTCCTCTGCTATCATTGGAAGAAACCACATCATTTCACATTCATTTTCACAAACCACATCAAGTATGTTTTGTCATGACATGGCATGCAAGTAAAAACTTCTCATCTATATTTGCTAGATCAGAGGTTATTTTGTTTTTTTCCAGGAACATATTGGCACACATTGACTTACTGAGGGACTTGTTGCATGTTTTGACTTTGTTGTGCATTGAGTCTGGCAGGACCTGTTTTAAAGCGGTAAGTCATCAAGGAGTGTAAATACATACCCCTGGTCTTTTCCATTCAAAGTTGATGGGAACGCGTTCGCTGTAAAACAGAGATGAGTCGCAGGCTGGGAAATCAGGGTCCTCAAACAGCTTCTTCTTCTGCAGACATTCTTGCCTCAGCTGATGAAACGTCTTTCCGTCTGACTGCGTTGAGATAGCCTGGACAGAGTTTGCATCTCCACTGGATACTGAATACGGCATGTTTACAGCTCTAGGGAGACTAGGAAGACTCAAAGCTCAATGATAGACAGCGTGTGTGTGTTATCGATCTCCACGAATAAGCTTTGACAGGGAAGCGAGGTGTGAGGTGCCTAAAGTGTTGAATGTGTGACTTCAGGAGGGTTCTGACAGCTACGTAGGACTGGCAGAAGACACACCCTCCAGATAGAAACAGGTTTGCCTGCAGGTTTGATGTAACTCACCCCTATTCCCTACCCAACAAGTTACCTCTCACCTGAGTGGGCGTGTGGGTGAGAGGAGGAATTCACTTAATCTCGTGGAATGTAAGGTCTGTTGACCTGGGAACTCACTTCACACATTACACACCTGCATACATTACATGGGAAACCTCCACCTCAAGTTTGATCAGAGAAACATTGAAAATGTTCACAAGGATGACAAAGTGTTTAAATAACGTTTAATGCTAATATATGAACAGACTAATGTTTTTTGCAAAGTAATAGATCAGAATTTCCTTTGAACTTTTACCAATCAGGAAATGTCTAGAGAACAGGAAACAGGTCATTACAAAAGTAGCCCGATATTCCAAAATATATATTTACAATAATTATATACAAAAATGCCACTAGTTGAATGGTATGAACGCATTAATTTGTACACCTTGACAGGCCAGGCTACATTTGTGCCGACTACCTAACTTTGTCCCACCGTTACAACAAAGGTTAATATTGGGCAATATTTGCAGACCACAACTCGCTTAGAGCAGTTTATTTACAACTTTAAATTCTCTGTCAAACCTCAAAAGATTAGGGGGCGGTTTGTAAACCCGTTACATTCTGAGCGTTTTCTTATAATGGAGCTTGTGCCTGAAGTGTAAACCGTTGTTGACCATCAAGGCACTAGATGTATTAAGTTATCATTCATTACTCTGATCATCGCATATTCTACAACGAACGCTTCAATGACAAACTTAAATGAAAAATAACACCTGGGTAAAGTTTCCAAAACAACTGAACAAAAAGCAGTTTTGATCATCATAATACGATATAACATCCTGTTTTGTACTGCATGAACTTAAGTCTTAAGAAACAGTGTTGGAGTTACATAAGATGATCATTAGGCTACATTGAGTACATCTGAAAAGCCATTTCTTGTCAAAGAAATTTTTTCAAACAGACTGGCAACCAGCACATTATTTGGCAAGCCCTTTTAAACGGTACTCTCATCTGGTTGTCTCTGGGAAGACCACAAAGGAGATGTACGGTACGGTTATCTTTTTAAACCGAATTCCCCAAAAATCTTACTGTTGTTTTAGACAAAATAACACGCTTATTATTTCAGTGACATGGTTACACCTGTGCCATAGCTCATGGTTTAGTGGCACTAGATGCAAAATCTCCATAACCAAGAGGGAAGAAAACTCAGTACCCCACCCCCCCCCCACCCCCCTTTTGTAAACATCAAAACAAACCCGACGAAACGACTCGTAACCGTGACAACGCCACCGCCGGCTCTACGGCTCCTGTTTCTCCTGCGCGGTGCCGGTCACCATGAGGAGGTTGCAGGCCATGAACTGGACGTTGAGGACGTTGCTGGTGTTGCCCGTGTAGAGCCCCACCATCTCGCTGGACGAGCCGTCCGAAGGCGCCCCCCCGTGGGAGCTGCGGATGTCCCACACCCTGACCGAGTTGTCCGTGGAGGAGGACGCCACCAGGCTGCTGTCGGGGCTGAAGGAGAGGCTGGTCACGCTGTCCGAGTGTCCCCGCAGGTCCTTGTAAAGGCTCCCCGAGGCCAGATCCCACAGCTTCACCCGCTGGTCCTCGCCGGCCGACGCCAGGTACTTCCCGTTGGGAGAGAACGCCAGCGCCAACACCGGGCCGCGATGGCCGGTGAAAAGGCGCACCGACGCCCCCTGCTGGGTGCTCCACAGGCGGACGGTCTTGTCTGTGGAGCCTGTGGCCAGGTAGTTGGAGTTCGGGTGGAACTTGACGCAGTCCACATCGGCCAAGTGGCCAGCGTAGAGCCGCAGGGGGTAGGTGCGCGAGAAGGTCCAGAGGCGCGCGGTGCGATCGTGGGAGCCGCTGGCGAAGTACAGGCTGCAGGGGCTGACGTCCAGGTCCCACACGGGGTAGGCGTGGCCCCGGTAGAGCACCGTGTTGGTGAAGCTGCCCAGGTCCCAGTAGCGGATGGTGGTGTCCTCGGAGCAGGACAGCAGGCCCGAGCTGTCCGTCAGGAAGGCCGTGCGGAACACGGGGCCGCTGTGGCCTCGCAGGGTCTTGATCTCGCTCCCCGAGCCGTCCTCCTCATCTGCCTGTTGAGAAAAAAGGTAGCATTTGAATCCCTCTTCAGTCTATGCGCCTGATGCACAACAAATGTTGATATTAAAGAAACAACAAACTGGAAAACTACTAGCAATACGGTCACTTTACAGCAACACTACCGTGCGTTGGTAAAATAATAACACAAGTTTGATCCTGTCGAATCCTCTCACCTCCTCCTCCAGCACGTCGCAGGCCAGATGGACGTGCGACACGTCGACCCGGTGCGGCTTGGCCTTCAGCTTCCGGGCCCTCAGGCTCCACAGCTTGACGGCCGAAGTGTCAAAGCCGCCGGCCAGCAGCCTGCTGTCGGCCGACACCTCCGCCGCGTTCAGCAGCTGCTCCGTGTGGTGGAAGGCGTAGAAGCACACGGTGGTGAGCGACGGGGGTCCCTCGCGCACCTTCTTAATGCAGTCCTGCAGCGCCTCCAGGGCCACTTCACTCTGCGGTATCCCGGCCGGCACCTCCACGCCCTCCCCTCCCTCCGCCCCGTCCACGCCCGCCCAGGACGAGGTGGAGTTGGGGGCCGTGGCGGCCCCTCCGCCCGCCCCGTAGAGCTGGTAGTCGGTGCGCGGCGAGGTGGTGACCTCCAGCTGCAGATGAGTGCTCAGGGCCCTGCAGAGGGCGCTGTTGTCCTCACTCTGCAGGTAGCGCAGCAGGTAGCTGTAGGCCGGCTCGCTCAGGTGCACCACGTACTTGTGTTCGAGGAAGGCGCAGAGCTTGGGGTTGGCCGACACGTCCTGCGAGGTGAGCACGTGGCGGAGCTGCTCCACGGTGGCGCGCTGCTCGGCATCCTGGAGGAACGTGCCGTGGAAGCGGCTGTAGAAGGCGTCCACCGCCCCCTTCAGGCCGCAGCGCACCATGTCCAGGTGGAGGTAGACGAAGAGCGGGTAGAGGATGCAGCTCACCTCCTTACCCCAAGATACCTCTGCTTCTGGAGAAACGACACAACGGAGACGGGGATGATTCAGGGAAGTTAGTCCCTTTGAAAAACAAACGCACCGATTTCCAATTCTTTTGCAAGTCCTTGGTGATATACGATACCTGAGAGAAAGTTCCGTAGCCTAGAGAACTGAGCCTCGTACTGTTGGGGGTCCGATTGACAAGGGGCGGCAGATACGATGTTGGCACATCCTGACTCTGTCTGTACTGCTCAAAGAAAAAGTTACAACGTTACAATAACGTAGTTTTTTTTTTTCTTTTTCTATTGAGTCTGGGGATTAGTTCAGACATCCCCTCCTACATGACACAACCTCTTGATTCTACAGTAAGCCCCCTCCCTCACCTGTCAGGTTGGCAGCCATCTCTTCAGCAGACTGGGACAGTTTGGCCCCTTTCAGGGCCCCCTCAGTGTCCACATACTGCCTCCGCTTCAGGTACTGAGACACCGTGTACTGGATCTGCTCAGTCCGAACCCGCTTCATTGCCTTAAAATGGAAAAACGCAACAAATACGTTTGCTTCAAAACAAACGGTCATTCTTTTACAGTCAACTTCGTTATTCGTGTCCACGTAAAATTACGCCACCAATAGTCTTTTCGTTAACCTAACTGTTCAATCTTCCACAGCCTCCAATGGTTACAATTGAACTCGTTTTGATCTTATTTGTGACAATCTAACCGAGGATGCTGATGCTCCGGGGTCAGTTAACAAACTAGCCAGCTAGCTGCTCCAATACCGTCCGAAATCAGTCATAAACACATGGCATTCACGAGTGTTTTTAATAATAGTAGTAATAATAATACATTTTATTCATTCATTAGTGCTTTTACACTTTGCGCATTTCTTTGACATCAATTAAACCAGCTACCATTCACAGCATGATGCAGGTTAACGTTAGCCTGCGAGCTCTTCCCATGCAAGATGCTTGGGGGCAAACGGTTAACGGTCAAACTTTGATGATTTTATTGTCTGTAAAGCGAATTTGAGTACCTTGAAAAGCGCTATATAAATAAAATGTTTTATTATTATTATTATTATTATTATAACCTTGCTGTATGAGCTAGCATCGAGCTAACGAGGGCCCCTTTAAGGGAAGTTTTTAGCGGGATTAGCTCAGGAATTCCTGTCACCCTTTCAAAATAACAGAACACTCACTGCATATCGGGCTGGTCTCCTTCGTCGTCAAGTACTATAAGTATACCGATAATCGTGTTCCACTTTCGGTTGGTTTTATGGAACACAACCGCTACCTTTTCGTAGGAACTCCATCGTGCATTTAGCTACTAAACTGAGTTTGGTGTCGGCATCGTTCTATCGACTAGTTACGTCTGACTGTCAAGTAAAGGGCCTAACTCAGACCTGAGACCTGTCTGCATTGCCCAGATGAAAACCAGTTGTTATGTCATACCAAGTTCAAAATATACAAGATGTTTAAATGAAGATGCAGTGATTATTCAAATAATGGGAGAACGCGATTGCTGGGATCCTAAATCAAAGGATCTAAAATATAAAGGTTTAAAATAATGTGTAGAGCTGAATGGGCCAGTTTCATGCTTCGTCCCCTAGCGGTGGTCTGACAGTGTAGCAGGCGTGTGGTTGGTGCCTGTTGCTATAACAACCAGTGACTGCGTCCCGGAAGAGACTTTATGGTGTACAATTAACGGTATAGTAAGTCTTTCTATTTGTACTTTTACCTGTTTGTAATTTATACGTAGGTTTTCTTTATGTACTTGCTATGTACTGCACTTTGGTCAACTGTGTTGTTTTAAAGTGCAATAGAAATAAAGTTGGATTGGATTGGATTATTGTAATAACATAGTGTGCTCTAATATCATTCCTAACATGAAACACATGTGCACCTTTCTGTAGTTTTATTTTTGGACTATTCTTCTGGGTGGTCTTGTATTGAACTGAACGTGTGTCTCTTGCATTGTAGATGGACATGTCTACCCAGAGACAAGCCGGTGGAGGACTGTGGAACTGTCCTAAACGGACACAATACAGCAGGGAGACTCAAGACATGCTCAAATGTCAGTTTATTATTTATGCATTCATTGTATGGTACTGGCTAATTTGTCCACAAAGCATAAATATAGGGATTTAATTTATCACTAAGAGCCTTTGTTCTTTGACCACACAGTGATGATGCAGGAGTCAAGACTCACAAACTTCCAGCAGAGGCAGATCAACGAACGTCTCAGAGGTGAGTATCTGCTAGTCTACAAGTGTCCTGTCACCTGGAAAGAAACAAGTTACATTGGCTCAAACAGTTTGGCCTGTATGGCCTTAAAATGGTTAGTTCATTGTAAAATCATGTGTGCTACTGGTATCATTTTTCATGTGACATCATCAACAGAGGGAGCAGCATTGCCTTTGACCTGTAATCCCACATCCTCGGCCCCACCCCCTCCGCCCTCTCCCCAAATCATCAAACCTGGGCCAGAACGTCTATCAGCCAAACCTCAGAAGCGCAGCGCTGTTAAGTGTAGTTCAGGGGACAACTACACCAGAGATAGGTTCCGCCCCAGTGCCACACGTACGTATGTTACCCCTCTACTCAACTGTCCAGATAAATCAGATCAGAACAGTTTGGACTATTGTTCCTGTACCAACAATTACTGGAAGACTTCATCTCTCTCTTTCTCCTCTTCCTCTTTTGCAGGGGATCTGGAGAAGGAGAAGAGAAGGCTTCAGAACATCCTGGCCACGGGGCAGGAGGAGCCTAGCCAGCCCAGGAAGGTACCACAGCTCCAGGGTCAGGAGGTGGTGGAGGAGCGGGACCGGTTCCAGGAGGGTGAGTCGTCCCCCCCCCCCCCCCCCCCCCCCCCCCCCACGGTCCGCTCCAAATAGATCTACTGCTCAGACAACAAGGAAACTTGAGTTTTTTTAAGCCCCTGCTAGTACTCCTACTCATCCATCTACCACCACACACACACCAAATCTCAAGACAGTTCACCTTCACCTGAACTTGGAAGTGTTTGTGTCCTAGTTCTGGACGAGATTGAGGAGAGGAAGCAGTTTCTGGAGGAGGTGACCGCTCTGGGGAAGGGCAAGAACTACTATAACATTATCAACACTGAGATATCCCAGGTACACCCCATACACCTCTGCAGTGGTGCTACCCATCTATATTAGGGTTGAATTCATGCATAAGTCCTGACTGTCTATAATTTGCTTTATAGAAAATTCGAGAGCTGGAGATGATTGACAAGGCACGAAGTACAGAGCTGAAGACCCTGACAAAGAAGGTGGGGTCTCCTGGAGAGCAGACAGGAAGCCAAGACTGACAAGACAGGAAGAAGGAAGCTGGCATCTACTTAACACCGTGAATTGTAGTCTCTCCATCCATGTACCACATTCTTGAATGCTGCAATGTACCTAATGTTATGATACTGTATATATATATGAATGGGAAAACTGTATTGTCAGGGAATATGTGGTCTTACCTATGACGACACATTGTGTGATTGTGTGAGAACCAAAACACTGCCAGTGCAGAAAAAAGTAGACACCCCTGACAATAAACAACCAAAAAACACTTTCATTAGTTGCATTAATGTTTTATTTCTCTCATCTCTCCTATTTTTAAGCAATCATGTTTAAACATTTTAACATTATTGCTGTTGCTCTGCAAAAGCCCTTGGTTTGAACAGGAAGTCAGGCACAAACCCACAGGAAGTAACATGACACTGACGCAGAAATAGTGACAAAGATGATGGTGAAACAAAGAAGACAACCAGTACATAGAGGACAGTCACAAACATACACAACTTGGGGCAGACTGCTCCTCAAATTAAATAACAACATGGCACCTCGGAACAACGAATCTCAGTGTACCAACTTCAAAGTTTGATTCCAACTTTTAAGGCAAACACAATGAAAATCCGACAGACAAAACACGGAAAGGCATTGTAACATATAAATTAAAAGATTGCATATTTTGCAGCATCTCTCTAACAGTTTAACTGTTGCTAAGGGTGATTTGGATAACGGCTAGCTAGCCAGTGTCGTTAAATTCAGTATTTAACGTTTTCTTATTGCATTTAATAGCCTCTAATGCTCTAAAATGAACTTTTAGAATGGTTTTCCTCTAAATACATCTAGCGCTGTATTTAAGTATGCTCTTTCCTAGCCTTTAATATGTTAAAATCTGTCTTCCTATCCAGTCTAGTCTCTAGTCAGTCTTTTAACTATATAACCATGATTCTATTAAATTGTCAGACATGATATATACACATTTCAGTTACGTTACTACAGCACGGTTACAACGTAACCTCGACTGTAACAGTTTGCAGATCGTAGTATCACTGTAATGAACATGGGCTTTAAATATCCCTCATCAACTATAAACATTCAGGTCAGCTTTTGCCCTGTCCAATAAGGACCCTTAAAACATACTTGGAGATAAAAACACGAAAAAGATCTGTATCACAAGACTTAACCAGATGCAGCCTTCATCAGTATAACTTAAATCCATCTACTATCCATTCATACCGTTTAGACATTCAGGGAGTGTTCATAAGATTATTATGAAACGATAAGACACAAAAATTATAATAACCTAGCCATAGGTTGAATCTATCGTTAAAAAGAAAAGGCCTACAGGAAAGAAGGTGCATTGTAAAAAGGTTTACCGACACAGTAACGACAGGGGCGTTAAAGCGATTCCCGCTGGGCTCGCTGCTTTTCGCTGAGCGAGCTGTCAAAGCACTTGTCCTGGTCCCCCTGTTTGATTTCATGTCCAAACCCGGAAGGCAACATCAAAAAAGCATCTTTGATATCAACACAAACGCACTGGAGAGGCTACGGCAGGTGGGCTTTCAGGAAGACGTCAGATGTGACAGTGGCGACTTGCCCAGGTTGAATGTCGTGCGAGTCTTTGATAAAGCCATGGATGCATAAAGCTGGAGTTAGTCCTTTAGTTCAGTGTTTCAATACTATCCCCTCCCTCCCACGCCCATCTGTCTCTCTTCTTTGACAAAGGTATACGTCCTTGATCAGGGAGGTTGGGTTTCCTCTATCTACCCATTCTTCCTTGTCACCTCTCTCTTTCAGTTCTCCTTGCTGGGGCTGGGGCCCTTGTGAAGGGTGGGGCCCCCCTTGTGAAGGCTGGGGCCCTTGTGAAGGCTGAGGCTCTTGTCTGGCTCCCCCTTATGACTCAGCCTCTTGAGAACCTTCATGGGTTTAAACTTCCCCCCTTTCTTCTTCTGCTCTACTTCCGGATCCTTCTGGAAGTCTGAGAAAGAGGAGGAGCTTTAGAACACGCAAACCCAAGGCTGAGAGGACATGAGGACAGGAGTCATTGGATTCTTTAGTGAAAGACAAATCCAAAGCTCTCACAGAAAAAGAGAGAACAGAGAGCTCAGGTTATCCCCTACCTTTTTTCTTCAACATGGCCGCCAGAAGTTTATCCTCTTCCTCTTCCCTGTTTAAAATACGGGATTACAATTACCGTCAGCTTGGAGCCTGATTGTCGGCTATCCATTATTACAGCCTGGGCCACACTCTCCAGCACATTCAACGATGGAACAGTAGTTGATTACCTCTGCCTGTCCTGATCCATGTTGTTGATGATTTGGTTTCGTTGTTCGATGATGGTGACCAGCTCCGCCATCAGCTCCTGCTCCCGGCCTTTATCCTCCTCGCTCCAGTCCTTCTCTGTGGCAGATGGACGGATGAAAAAGAAGATAAGGAAAAAGGGACAAAGTGCAGAGTGAGGCCAGTTTTCCGGCTGGTTCTATTTCCCCCTGGCCTGAACCAAACTGTACTTTGCAGCTGACGCATGTCTTTTCGGTCTGGAACGAGGGCTTCTGGGTTGACAGGATGTGAGGTCACCCACCTGGCTTGTTCAGGAGACACCTGAGCTCATACTCCACATCTGCTTGTCTCTCCTCCAGGTTCTGCTGCTTGACCCTGGAGGGAGAGACACACAGAAAGAGAGAGAGATACATATTATTACACCCACTTTTTTGGTTTGTTATATTTTTACACAAACATTCACGTTGTTACAGTCACGCACATACACATGTATACACACATGTACATGTCACAGTTACCCACACACACACACACACACACACACACACACACACACACACACACACACACACACACACACACACACACACACACACACACACACACACACACACACACACACACACACACACACACACACACACACACACACACACACACACACACACACACACACACACACACACACACACACACACACACACACACACACACACACACACACACACACACACACACACACACACACACACGTACGTGTAGACGAGCTCTGCCTCTCTCCTCACAAGCAGGTGTTTGTCATGGATGAGGGTGAACCAGTCGACCAGCAGACGTTCCTCCTCCTCGTCTGCAGACAGACAGACAGACGGGTCGTGAGAAACCAGACGAGATGTGTGTGTGTGTGTTAAGGAGCGAATGGGTGTCTGTATTATGAAGAAAGCGGGAGTGTGTGTGAGTGAGTGTGTGTCCTCACCGTTGGGGTTGTCTCGGAGCTTGCTCTCCAGCTCTACTCCTCTCTGCTCCAGATCATCCAGCTGCTTCTCCAGATCCTCCATCTCTCCGTGGATGTCCTCCACTGGGATGTACTGGTCTGACTGCACCTTGCGTTTGATCAGGGGGAAGCCGTGCCCGGGGGCGGGGGGTCTGGCCGGCCGTGGCCCTCGGGGGGGCCTGCTCGTTGGGGTGGATGCTGAGGGGGAGGCCTTCCTATTGAAGGGGTTCTCCTTGCAGGGTCGCTGGGGGGGAAGTCAAAGAAAATGTCCTCAATCTATACCATGGTCTGGTTTGGATGACAGTTACCGTATTTTTCGCCGTACCGTATTATAAATCGCATTTATACTCTGGAGCGATTTATGTGTGAAATTATTAAACCATTATTATATAATTTCACATCATTAACATTATTAACATTCAATCATTAACACATTATTATATAATTTCATAAAAATGCGACTTATATGTTTTTTCCTTCTTTATTATGCATTTTTTGGCTGGTGCGGCTTCTAATCCAGAGCGATTTATAGTCTGAAAAATACGGTAAATGGAAATGTCCTTACTGATGGCTCAATATGATAATCTAGGGTGCTGTATGATAATGCATCAAGCTACGATGGTGGTGTTTTAGCAATGGTCCTGTACCTTGCTCCGAGGGGGCGGGGCCGCAGGACTCCCTGATGCAGCCAGGGGACTGGCTGTGCCGGGGGGCCTCGGGGGCGGCGGCCTGGCCGCTCCGGCCCCTGCGCTCCGATTGGTTTGTGGGGTGGCGGGGGCCGAGCTGGTGTTGGCTGGGACAGAGGGAGGGGAGGGGCCGGAGGAGAGGTGCGGGGCCAGGCGTTCGGAGGAGGAGGCAGAGGCAGGGGGGGCAGAATCACAGGGCCCAGAGATGGAGGGCTCCGAGACGCTCTTGGTGAAGGGGTGGTCCTCACCCGCCCTGACTCCGCCCTTCGGGGGAGGGTGGGAGGAGCTATGGTCGGAGGCGGAGGATAAGCTCTCGACGCTAACAGCTGGGGAGGGGGAGGAAGAGGAGGGCTGAGAGTGAGAAAGAGCTGGGGGCAGAAGGGCAGGAAGAAGAGCAATAAGAGTAGAAATTTGGAATTTGGAATTTGAGAAGAAGTTGGATATGAGTGGAAAATTTAGAGGAAAAAAGACAAAAAAAAATTGAACAACATAATGAACGTTCAACACAAAACGATTCACGCATTACATATTAACATGTCAACAACCGCACACATCATGCCTGAAGTGGTTTATTACAGTTCAGAGGTTCCACAGACCTGTGTTTGAGTTGGGGGTTTGAGGGGGGCGTGGCGCCGGACCCTTCCTAACCCTGGACCCCCCAGGGCTGGCTGAGCGGGAGGAGCTACCTCCTCTGGTGGGCGTGTCTGCCCCTGTAGTCTCCGCCCCCTGCGTGATGCTGTACCAAGGGTGGATCGCCGCGATGGTGGGGGGCACCGCCCCTCCCCCTGCCTCTTCCTCCGCTTCCAGCCCCTCCTCATCATCGTCATCCTCGAAGGGGTTGGCGGGCACCGGGGGCGTGGCCGGCCTGGAGCCCGCCCCTTTGAGAGAGGACAGAGAGCCTTGGTGTGGGGGTGTGCCTGTACCCGGGGGAGGGGGCGGAGCCGGCTTCTTCTTGGGTTCAGATTGGACAAGAGCTAACCAGGGTGGGTCTTTAGGTTTGGGGGTGTCGTTGGAAAGACTAGAACTGGGGTAGAGTGAGGGGGTAAACAGAGACATGGAGGAAACAACACAGACAGATGAGTTTACAGCAAAACACACTCACACACACACACTGACAACACACATGAAGAACTCTCATAAACAATCCTGCTGCACACATGGATGGAATGACCCTAGTAACTAAGCAACAAGGGCGGGGTGGGGGTGGGGGGAGGGGAGCTAGAACCCAGTGCATTCTACTATTCAGAATCTAGATCATTCTAGTATCTGGAGACTGTAGCACCCCACCACGGTCCTGCTAGAGTACAGATGACTCACCTGCCAGGGGAGTGGGATCTGTCACGAGGTCTGGGAGCCGGGACAGATCTCCTGTGTTCACCTGTCAATCAAAACAAATATATACAAAAAGGAGAGGATAAGTAAAAGCTGGAAGCAGGCTCTATTCAACAGGCATTGGTCACTTCAGCTGTCAATCATTTGGTTGGCTGTTTACCATTGACTGCCTGGCTGTCCATCCCTCGCGGTGGGAGGACCCTGGGGGCTGGCCGAGGAGGGGGGGCCACCTCCGAAACGCGGCGAGGGGCGGGCACTGGCCGACTGGCGCCCCCCGCGTGACTAACGGGTGTTGACGGGAGGCTGCCATTGGCTGTTTCTTTGGCTGGTGATTGTGACTCCTCCACCTCCTTCCCTGCCCCTTCTTCTTCATCGCTCTCGTCAAAAGGATTGGGAGGAGAGGAGGGTGGAGGGGCGACCTCACTTTCCACGCTTCCCTCGCTCTCCTTTGCGTTTATTAGAACAACTGGAGGAGGAGGAGATGCAGGAGGGAGTGTCATGGAGACTACGCTCCCCTCGCCCTCCTTTGTGTTTATTATAACAACTGGAGGAGGAGGAGGAGCAGGAGGGAGCGTCGTGGAGATATCATCTGCAGTGGGTTCCTCTTCGGAGACATCTTCACCAGGAGGAACCTTCATCTGGTCTCTCTCGGAAGGTGGAGTTCGAGGCGGAGTGGGTTGACCAACCGGGGCCGACTCGACCGCCGCCGCCGCAGGCTTCCTGCTGAGGTCCGGTCGGCCGTTCTGATTGGTCAACGCCGCCCTGCCAAAGTGATGCGTGCAGACCAGAGATCCCGACTCACTTCCTGCTTTGTAGGAGCCAGGAAGTAGGGTGCTGCTACATTCTCTACACCTGAGAGAGACAACAGACAAAAGAGAGGACAGAAATAAAAGTAAAGATTATAGAATGGTAACTGCAGTAACTCCAGTAGAGCGAGCAACAAGACTCCCCCACACATGAACACAAAGGTGTGTCAATGCTGACAGTGGATTCCTTTTCTTTTCTTTCTTTAAATTATTATTATTATTTTTTTAAATCAAAGACATTCAGTGATCGGTGTTTCTTTGCCGTGACAGCAACGGCGGTCACCTGAAGCAGTTGCGGTGGTAGAGCTTGCCGTCGACCAGGAACCTCTGCACCAGGTGGACGTGCTTGCGGCACGCGACGCAGGTGCTGCTGAGGGTGACGCGCTGGGCCTCCGCCCTCGCCCCCGCCCCCTCTCCCGCCACCTTCTGCCCCGGTTCTGGGTGCTGCCAGCGGGCGCAGGTTTTTTTGTTTGTTTTTTTTTGCGGTGGAGGTGTGGGTGGGTGGTGGTCACGGGTGGGTGGCGATGGGGAGGGATGGAGAGGATAAGGGAGGGGGGAGGGAGGGGGGAGGGGTTGGGGTGGGAGATCAAACACGGAAGTCAGGATAGAAAGGATCGTGGAGGACTCATTGGGCTTAGGCTGTCTAGTCTAACCCAGTCTGCTCTTCATCATCATCATCATCATCATCTTCATCAACATAATCAGAACCAGATCATCCCTCTCTGACACGCTCTTATTGCATTTCGTTTCGTAGTTGGCGTAGGGAAAAAAATTATGACGAATTAAGAGTGGGGTGGAGAGGAAAATTAAGATTGTGTCAAATCTAGTATGAAGTAGTAGTAAAGATAAGCAGTAAGTAAAATCTCTCAATCTTTGTGGGGGGGGGAGGTTAGGGGGTGAACTGTACAAATGGTTAGCAGCAAGGGACTCCCCAAACTTGGCACACACACACACAGGGTAAAAGAAGTAGAAAAAGGTGTGTTTGGTCATAGAAATGGCTTTGGAGCTCTGCCCCCTAAACAAGCCCCCCCTCCCCCCCGTCCTACTGCCTAGGCCCTGGACAGGAGAGAGGAGGGGAGATCAGAGGCGAGGAAGAAGAGGAGGATGAGGGAGAGGAGGGAACGTCCGTCTAACATGATGGAGGGAAGGGGGGGGGGGCGGGAGAGATAGTTGCAGAGAGCATGCGAGCAAAAGAAAGGGGGGGAGAAAGAGAGACAGAATACAGAGGCTATCTTTATAGACTTGTCCCTTAACTCTGAACTAAAAATGGAAAAGAACACGGCACTCTATCGTTACATTTCTTAAAACACGGGTTTAAGAGAAGTACGCATGGACTGCATGTTGTGATTCTTGAATGCTCCTCACTTACCTCGGACTCTACCATTTTGTCCTCCAGGGGGGCCGTGGGCTTCTTCTGGGCAGGCTCAATGTGGCCTGTACCACTTGGCCTCTTCATGCTGGGGGGGTTGGCTATACGAATGTAATGGGGACAGAAATAGATAAACAATAGAACCAAATGACCAAGCCGGACTCTGGCTCTGACTCCGCCCCAGATCTAGAGCCAGGCTGAGCCCCCTGGGCGAGCTGACACCCACCGTGGGACTTGTTGGTGAAGAAATTGTAGTACTGGGAGACGTAGGTGATGATGCTCAGCCTGTCGGGCACCTTCATGGACACCATGTCCTCCGGGTCCAGCAGAGCCGGGATACCCAGCTCTGACTCTGCCACCTCAAACGCCTGGAGGGCCGGAGGAGAGAGCAAGAGGAGTGAGAAAGAGAGAGCGAGGGAGAGAGTGAGAGAGAAAGAGTAAGAGGGAGAGAGACAGAGAGAGACAGAGTGTGAGAGGGAGAGAGACAGAGAGAGACAGAGTGTGAGAGGGAGAGAGACAGAGAGGGGAGGGTTTGGTACTGGTATGTGCGATTGCGCCAGTCTAAATGTGAGTAGGGTGCAGTCACGCCAGCTGAAGCTCGATGTCACCCCCCGAACTTCCGAAATATGAGCGAGCTATATTTGTCGAACCTGCCCCCCCTTGTTGGAACTTAGCCTGTGGGGTGGCCATCTGTTTAATGGCAATTTCCTCTAAGGAAATGGATGCTTTATTTGTGTTTTGTCCCAAGCAGGTGCTGTAACAAAAGACTTGAGGATACAGACTGATAGAAGCAAGTCAACACTGTAATCCACAGTCCACATGGTTGCTATCAGTGACTGAGATTTGGTATTGTGCTGCTGACAGGCAAAAGGCTCAGGAAAAAGCTTGAGGAGAGGATTATGGGAAGAGTATAAGTTTATTAAATTGTTGACTTAAAGTCTTGTCATCAGGTTGAAATATATATTTATTGTGAAACCTACAGTGTACACTTAAAATGCTGTCTTCTTCAATTAAGGGTTTTAAATAAGCCTTTTTCTCATTGAAATCTGAACGGTTCTCACAGTAACTGCCGATGGATACTCAACTACCAGCCAGTCCAATGTGGTTTGTTCCCAAAACCATGACATTTAATTTTAGGCTCCTTCCTTCATTAGTTTCGACTACAGACTTAATTCCCTCCATGTCAACTATTGACTGTTGTTGACGCTTCACAGCACCACCACACCCATGCGAGGAAAAGGGCCATTAAGCCGTGCGTTTTAGGAACAACACCCTGTGCGCCTCTCACAACATTTGAGCCCTCAGGAGCGGAGTTCCATTTGAAACCTTACGTAACCAAGTTTCACACACACCATCAGATAATGGAACGGGGGAGAACCACCGAGTCTTCACCTAATTACAGTATTTAGCGACATGGAGTCAGGGCCTGTCTGACGTCTGAGTGTTAGCGCTCTCCAACCCTGAGTGAAGTTGGCTGGTCGTGGACTCACCAGGCGGTTGTTTTCGTAAACGTTCTCTTTGGAGAGGGAGTTAAAGTCTCTGAAACGACAGAAAAGACAGCAGACACACATTAAAAACAATACAGACAGCAAAAAAAATATATATGAATAACTGTGTTCAAACATGGGCAGTCGGAGGAATTCGCTTGAACCAGGGGTGTCCCCAATCCTGGTCCTCGAGAGTCACTGACCTAAAGGTTTTAGATGTTTCCCTGCTCTAGTACACCTGATGTTAACCATGGTGAGTTTTACAGAACGACAGACTCTTAGTGCTTGGCCAGACTCAGCCACTTCAACATGATCTCACGCCACTGGCTTCCAAAGACACGTAAACACAGTTTCACAAGCTAGCCTACTGAGATGAAAGAAGAGAGACTGGGCTGAACAGGAGCAAAGGGCTGATTATAACCAAGCAGGCTGTTAATAAGGGCCCCAGAGCAAGGAACCAAACCTGCAGTCCCACCAGTAAACATCCTGCTGGAAAGCTGGAAAACGCATTAAGCCCTTTTTTAAGAGGAATGAACGTGCATGTATGCATGTGTGTGATGCGTGTGCTGAAAGTGCTGAGGGAGGCAAAATAACTGCGGCCTAGGAGAGGATCCCTGTCCAGTTCCCTGAAAGCAGTCCACCCTAAAAAGCACTGCCCCTGAAACACAAAGCCAGCTCTGTCCTTCTTTAATCTGGCCCCCATGGCCAGACATGCACTTAGCTTACCCCCAGGACTACGTCACAAACACCCTGCTTCCCTCCTAAGCGAAACCTCCCTCCTTTCTAGAATGGTCCGGGTGGCTCGAGCCCCAGCGCTAAAGCTGGTGAGGTTAAAGAAGCTGCCGTTACCGAAAAGCAAGTCGCGCAATCTCCCGCCATCAACAGACCCCCTGGGGTGTCTCTGACGAAGGCCTTCACCTGCCGTGACTGAGCGACTTTCGCCCACGTGTTTATTTTGGGGGGCTGGAGGGGCTCAGTGTGTGTCTGGTGTTTAACTACTAATCAAACGACCTGACAGAGGCTTTTCTTGGACTTGACTGGTGGCCGCTTATGGAAACAGGAAGTCCAAACGGTGTGCTCGGCGGTTTCTTGATGCTACCTTCAATCTGGCGGGCGGTGCAGAACCACGCTGCGAGACGGCATTGGAACGTACAAGGAAGGAACCAAACGTGAGGGAACTGAGCACATCGTGATCGAGCACGCGTGGAAGAAAGGGAACCGAGAGTGAGGCCGGGGAGGCGAGGAGGCAAGGAAGGAGGCAAGGAAGGAAGGAAGGAAACGCAGATCCCCAAAGTCACGTGTAGAAGAAGAGAACGACAAACGAAACGGGGGGAACGACGTGCGACATCCGAGACGGGGAGAAGCGGCAGCGATTAACGGTCCCGTCGGTTTGACATTCAGACCTTGTGTGTGTGTGTGTGTGTGAGCAGCCGTGACTGCACAATAAACCTCCACATAAACCACCCGAGAAGCGCGCGATCCAGGCGTGTTGGCCTGCCTCTCCCGTCCTTCAGAGAACCCTCCAGACAAAGGGCCACTTCAGTAACGAAGGGGGAACTGTTACAGCTTCCATCCTCCTGAATGACATTAGGAAGTTCCGGTATGGTCCAGCGAGGCCTGCGCTGCTGTAACGGCATGAGAGCGGTGGCGCTGCCTTCTGATGACGAGCGCCGGCATTAGAGCTAAATCCAGGATGACAGGCGGAGGCCCTTGCCCCAGATTAGCCTGACGGACTGTCTGTCTGGATCAGAGTAAGGACAGGACAGGATGGGGGCCCTGGCCTGGCCTGGCCCGACTCTATAGTTTTCTGAGCTGTCTGGAGAGTCGACACGTACACACAAGCACACACTTAAGTAAAGTATTTAAGTAAAGTTTCTCTTCGCTCACTTTCAATTGGGCCCTCATACACACGGAACACCAGCACAGTGCACGAAAGCTGCTGTTTGCATGATTCCACTTCCTGGTCTCACACATGCTGAAGCGTGCTTACAAGGTGAAGGTGCACTCATTCCTGCACTTTGACCCCTTCTACTGCACAGCTTGCCCTGCCGCCAAGGACCACGTTTGCTACTGCAACTCTTCTTACAGTGCCATGCATGTGAACACCGCGTCTCTTGAAAGTTCAGGCCATCTTTCAAGCCTGAACGTCGGCTGCTGTATGCAGTGAAAACCACTGGACCGCGGATGATGCCCCTTTCTCCCTGCCCAGGGTCGTTATCCATCACATTCTGCCTCTGTGAAAGCCATCACTGGGATTACATTGTGGTAGTGAGTGGCTCTGAACTTGTCCGAACTGTGGTGTGTGTATGTGTTTATGTGTGTGTGTGAGAGAGAGAGAGCGAGAGAGATAGAGAAAAAGAGAGGGAGAGAGAGAGAGGGAGAGACAGAGAGAAATGTACTGTACACAGGGGGGTGTTTATACAGACAGGGCCAGGCCTGTCTCCCCACATTAGTGGCAGAACATTTGCTTCTCCCCTCTCCAGTCTCGTTTGACAACTTAAACAAGGACGCAGGGATCATTGGCCGAGCACCAGCATTGATCGTGGATTTAGGATGATCCTTGTGATAGTGCAGTCAGTTGTGTTCACATCACATTAGAAAGAAGACAAATGAACTGTCAGGACACAAACAACAGCACAAACTCCAAGACACACCTTCTCCTTTAGGTCGTAGTGTATATTATTACCCCTTGCTTACCCTTGGAGGAATTCAAAGATAATGAACCATGTCTGGATCACGAATGACTTAATCCTTGATAGCTGTCCTGTTTAGGTTAATCGTAGGTTGCAACTTCGCAGACTTATCTGATCAGTTCACTCTTAGTTAATTAATGAGTGTCTTTCATGTTACTTTGTAACAGTAACAATGCTTTTACTGTTGGCTGTGATGAAATCAAATGCTGTGATGGAATCAAATATCAAAAGTATGAGTCTTATTGGATCATGATTATTATGCTTTACATTATTAATATCAATTCTAAGACTGGTGGGCTAGGCTAATAATAACCAAAAACAATGTCATACTTACATAAGGTCTGGTCTATATCGGTGGATTATGGCACAGAATGCCAAGCCATCTCGAAAAGACGTCGACATATTCTTGATGTCCACATGGTTGTAGTTTTCGCATTGGATCCGGCACCATTCTTGAAGAGCTTTCAATGAACCCATCTTTGGAAAATCGCCCTAACTTTGATTCCTTTCAATCTATTTCCCAGTGACTAACATCCCTGACTAACTCCCATGTGTAGATCTTATGATGACAGGGTCTGAATTAAGTCAGAAAAGTAGCGATCTGAATGCTTAATGCTACTTAAATTAGACTTAATATTTTGGTAAGGACAACACCCAAAATGACATAACTGGTTGACTATCTTGTCAGGGTTAACATCTTTACATGGACTGCATGGAAATGTGCTCCAAATTACTTACCACGACCCAACAAATGACATTAAACCAATGTGGACAATCCTAAAATGTACCTGAGCAATATGCCCAACCCTGGATTAGCTAGAAAAGTCCATATTTAGCTCGATCTCTCCCCTCGATGTCTAGCCCCACCAAATCGTAGCTAGCTAATTGAGCTAGCAGCTAACTAGGTCTAGCCAACTGGCCCAAGTCTATCTTAGCCATGTTGAACCTGAACATGTACTTCAATCCAGGATGGTTTAATATTTCCAGTGGTTCAGATCATGTCCCAGTTATACTCCTCTGAGATGAACTTCCATCCAGACTTTGAATCGTGAACGCCTGGTTGTGGCTTTCTTCCTGGCTGCAATATCGTCCCATCAACCAGCCAGAGCAACCATCCAAAAACACAAAAGTGCGATTCCCCTTCTCGTCTGTTCCCCGGATTCAGCCTAAGTGTGCAGTGTGTAGCTACACAAGTAGCCAACTAGACAACAGTTGTGTATTGACATGATGCATGACGATAGATCCACCACGTTAAATGAACGGTGTGATCTGATCCTTCCAAGCCCTTTCTTGGCTGTTTGCCTGCCTTTGGATGTCAAAGTTATTACTTCTTCTGTCCGACAGAGGGACTAAAAGCTATTTTGGCAGATCCTACACTCAATGAACGAACCCACATTGCCAATTTACAATCCAACAATCTTACTTAGGGAACGTATACATTAGAAATACATGTCTATGAACAGAATTACTTTTTTCCCCCAGTTTCATTGACAGGTTGCCATGACGACCATCAGTTTCAAAACACGTGATGCAGCAGAATGGCTTTATTTTATTTTTTATGTATTTACTTTGTATTTGTTATAGAGGGACCGTATACATTAAATGACATTTTACAGATAAAATGTAAATGCACCCAATTATAGCCAAAAGGCTAGTTTCCATTGGTAGTCCCCCTGCTTATCCGTCAATCCAAAGTTAATCATGATCGCAGTCGTATATTTTAAGGGGGAAAAAAACTGGGAAACGTGCAACAAGAAGGGGAACATAACAGGTTAAGTATGTAAATGGAAGATGCAGGTTATTTTGTTGTTGTTGTTGTTGACAGCCTCCCTCACCCACGCGAACTGAACGAGCTTGGAACCCGTCCTGAAATATCGCGATAGTTTTCGTTTTTTCCTCCAATATCGCCGAAAGATGGCGGCGCCTCCAGATGAAGAGAGCTTGGAGTCTCGCATCAGTGAGTCATACGGTGCTTTTAATGTCATTAGGATACACTTTTAGATTGACATGACCTGAAATAGGGTCATTGGACGGTAAGGGTTGCTACGAAAAAAAGCGATTCCCCCGTACATTGCTGAACCGTGGTCCCACTTTGATGAGACTGTTGGTTAGAATGGGGAGGAGTCAGACTTGAATGTTGTGTTGGCAATTTGGGCAAAACAAGTCATATTTTCGAGCTTCTAGCTTCTAAAATATACATTTTATGAGGTCGACCAGTTCGAAAATCTGTGTATTTTCTTCTGCAGATAAAGCTACCAACCCACTAAACAGGGATACAGACTGGGAGAGTATCGAGGGCTTCTGCGAGCAGCTGAGCAGTGAACCAGAGGGGTAAGGAGACATGGCTGCCCTATCCGCCTGCCAGATGACATCCCTGCAGCCTGAACTCCCCAAACAAGGGACATCTTTCTGGGGAGGGCTTTTATGGTTTATCACGTTTTCAATCACACGAGGCTGTTGTCATCCATATCATAAGAACCATTTCAAAAGGGTAGCACCTTTTCTACATAGCCCCCCCCCCCCCCCCCCCCCCAGTTGTGTCCAGTGGGTCCACAACTGTGTCTCATTAGATATGAGGCTCCGCGTGTCACTGGGGAACAGAGCTGCCACTGTCTAGTTTTTGTGCTCTGCATCTGGAGGATGTTATCGCAGTGTTACAAACATGAGGAACACAACAAGCACATTCAGCTGGCAGGAAGACGACACACCGATAAAGAATCCTGCAAGAGTCCTTGACTCTCTAAACCACAAGCCCTGGTCGTTTTTTAACTGTAGAGAGAACCAGTAATCTTAAGCTAGTATAGTGGACAACAGAAGTACGCTTCCTACTATGTTTCCCTGTGTTTTGTGGCAATTCATATTATTGAGTTACTGCTCAGTGAGTTGTCAGTGACGTTTTTTTCCCCTTTTTATTCTGCAAGCCCCCAGCTGGCTGCTAGGTTACTGGCCCACAAGATCCAGTCGCCACAGGAATGGGAGGCCATGCAAGCCCTCGCGGTGAGTCTGTCCACCATGAGATGTCAAGTCACCCTTTACTGCATCTGAAAACAACAGAAGTTAACCTGAAGTGCTTATACTGATCGAACACACAAAATCTATAAAGACAAACTGATTTAAAATATATATAAATATAAAACATAAAATAAAATGTATCATGTATTAATCCACTTACCAATTCCCCTCTCAGGTCCTAGAGACATGCATGAAGAAGTGTGGGAAGCGTTTCCACAACGAAGTGGGCAAGTTCCGCTTCCTCAACGAGCTCATCAAGGTGGTGTCCCCCAAGGTAAGTCACCAACAGACACAGGGCCCTAACTGTTAACGGAACATGCATTCACTTCATGCGCTCGCTTAACGTAACACGCTTCAACTTGACGCTGCGCTTTTATAGGACATGATACTGTCAGTGGTAGTTGACGCCTTTAGCTGTTTGTCTCACTCTTCCTGCGATCTCCTCTGCAGTACCTGGGTACCAGGGCACCAGAGGGAGTAAAGAAGAAGGTTCTGGAGATGATGTACAGCTGGACGGTGGAACTACCTGACGAGTCAAAGATAGCAGACGCCTATCAGATGCTCAAGAAACAGGGTAAGGCCAGCGCAGTGCAGAGGAAACTACACAATCCCAGTTTGGAGGCTGTTGTTAAAGTGCTGTGCTTGAGGGGGGTGCATAGGACGGTTGGGCCCTGTTGTTGAAGGCCTGTTTACTCATGTGAAGTGGGCGGCGGTCTCTTCCAGGTATTGTAAAGCAGGACCCAGTCCTTCCTGACGACAAGCCCATCCCACCGCCTCCAGCCAGACCCAAGAACGCCATCTTTGAGGATGAGGAGAAGTCGAAGGTGAAGATGAGGGGAAAATTCAACAACAACAAATCCTCACTGACAAAATTTCTATAATATGTCAAAATGCTAATGTTTATCTTTCTTTCAACTATTATTATTTGTATTTCAATTCACTGGACGCTTTAATCAGTGGCCAAAACAGCTCTTTCATTTCCATTACTCACTCCCATCTTTTTCTCCACCTCCCTTCCTTCCCCACTTTCCTGTCGGTACAGACACTGTCTCGTCTCCTGAACAGCACCCACCCAGAAGATCTACGAGCAGCAAACAAACTCATCAAGGAAATGGTTCAGGAAGTGAGTCGTTCTCTACGTGTTTGTGTGTGTGTGTGTTTTCTTGTGTGTGTGTGTTTGTGTCCATCAGTGATGGCACCTGTTTTCTGTTCCAATTTATTTCTACTTTATTCTCACAAATCATCAGAGATTGAAGTGTGTTCCTCTGCGGCTGGTGCCGTACTGTTGTCATAACCGTTGACTGTTACCCTCCCACCCCCGGCTCCTTCTCCGTAGGACCAGAAGCGCATGGAGAAGGTGTCGAAGCGCGTCCACGCCATCCAGGAGGTGAACGAGAGCGTGGGCTTGCTGCAGCAGCTGCTGGGGGACTACAGCAGGGAGAGCAGCTCCCAGAGCAACGACGAGCTCGTCAAGGTCAGCCGGCCACGCCGCCGCTAAGCATTCTGGGATGCGAGCGGTGTTTCTTTGGGTGTGCAGCAGGGCATGGCTGTCTGTTGGGGTGTG
The DNA here is from genome assembly GCA_030340665.1 of Neosalanx taihuensis. NCBI lineage: Eukaryota > Metazoa > Chordata > Actinopteri > Osmeriformes > Salangidae > Neosalanx > Neosalanx taihuensis. The sequence goes on from CM059314.1 coordinate 2,873,080, forward strand.
GTACGGGCAAGCGTGTTGCTCCGGTCAGTGGATGTTCAGTCGAAGCTGTTTGGGGGGGGGTGTGGGGGTCGGATATGTTGTCCTGCATACAAAGTCACACACGCTGATTGGTTGCTGGTGAATGATGGAGCCCCCCCCCCCCCCCCCCTCCCCCTGCAGGACTTGTACCAGCGCTGTGAAAAGATGCGGCCCACGTTGTTCCGGCTGGCCAGCGACACGGAGGACAACGACGAGGCCTTGGGTGAGGCGTGCTCTCAGAAACACCTCCAGAGAAACACACACAATACAGCTCTGAATACAGGACCTTAAGTGTTTCACGGTGGGGAAATGTATCTCCGTGTAGAGTTCCTAAATGCTTTTGTCTTCCCAGCGGACATACTTCAGGCCAACGACAGCCTCACGCAGGTCATCAACCTGTACAGGAAGCTGGTGAAGGGGGAGGAGGTGAACGGAGATGGAACAGCCACACCCACGCTACCAGGTGAGAAAGAGGGCGGAGCGATCCACAGGATTTCATTCGATTTCATTCTCTTAGTAGTCGTTGATCGCTTGTGATTCAACGTTGAATTTAGATCAATTCACCCCCCACCCATTGTCCAATTAGGAAGCACTAGCACGGCACTCCTAGACCTGACGGGATTGGACACCTCACCGGCTGGGTTTCCCTCCTATCCCGGCACTCCGTCTCTGCAGACGCCATCGCAAGAGGCGGGCCTTAACCTCCTAGACGATGAGCTTATGTCTCTAGGTAAACACATTTTTATTTCTGGAAATGATGATGATGACATAATGGCTCCATTACAAAGACATGGATTAAACCATGTTCTAGACTAAACACGGTTTTTCAATTTTGGTATTTTAGGTCTGAACGATGTCACGCCCAACTTCAACCCGACCCCTCCGGCAGGAGATTGGAACTCTTTTCAGGTGAGATGTCTTCGTTTAGCTTCAGCCTTTGTGGAGTTCCGTCTCACCTTGGACTCCAGAACACTCACATACCCACACTCTCTCACTCCTGTACCTCTTTGCCCATCTAGTCGTCTGACAGCGTGGAGCCCACAGTGCCAGCGGTGCCTAAGGCCATGCTGTTACCCTCAGTGACCCTGACCCCACACGCTCTAGCGGCAGGGGCCCAGGCCGCTACCGCCAAGCCCATGGATGAGCTTGATCTGCTGGGAAAGACCCTCCTGCAGCAGTCCCTACCTCCAGGGAGCCAGCAGGTCAAATGGTAGGATAGGAAACACATAAGACCCCCATGATGGAAATGGAGTTATTTCAAACATTCTTGTTGGATAGGATTGCCAACCCATAGTAATTGATTGAATCTTTGGAAGATGAATAATGTACAACTACAATCTAAAAGAATAAATAGAATTATGTATGCTCTCTCCTTTTTGCTTGACTAGGGACAAGCAGCAACCTCACTCCAGACCCACCTTGCGAGACCTCCAGACCCAGTCGAGCTCCAGCCCCAGCACCACCATGCCAAGCCCTATCCTGGCCTTCTCCTCAGAGCAGCCTGGGGCTCTCCTTAATTCCCAACCTGGCCTTGGGGCTTCCGCTCAGGGCACGGCTGCACCGGTGCCACCCTCCCAGGACGACATCTCCCTGGCTAACGTTACGGTGCCTCTGGAATCCATAAAACCTAGTAAGATGATAGTTTGTACCCCCAATATGTCACACAGCAACATTTAATTTAAAACTATAAACTATAGCCTTTGGGAATAACTAATTACACGTATGTTAACGTATGATAGCAATTAAAACTGTGAACGTCATATTGTCTGTCTCCCACCTCTAGGCAGCCTGTTGCCCGTGACCGTGTTCGACAAGCACAGCCTGAGGGTGCTCTTTCACTTTGCGCGGGACTGCCCTCCGTCACGGCCGGACGTCCTGGTGGTCATCATCTCCATGCTGTCCTCCGCTCCCGCCCCCGCCACCAACATCCGCTTCCAGTCGGCCGTCCCCAAGGTGAGCTACGTAGGGTAGGGAACATTTAAGAACGTTCCCGCTCTCCGGGTCCTCTTGTCTAGAACGTTCTATTCTCCCAGCTTACCCTCCTCTGTATTTCTCTCTTGGTCCATGGCTGTGTGAGCGTGATCCTGAGGAGCATGTGAGACTTTAACGTGTTCCTCTGACCTCTCCAGGTGATGAAAGTGAGGCTGCAGCCTCCGTCGGGCACCGAGCTGCCGGCCTTCAACCCCCTCCTGCCCCCCGCAGCCATCACACAGGTGCTGCTCCTGGCCAACCCCCACAAGGTAGGACCGCCCACCTCACTCTCGTCTCTCTCTCCTCAGGTCCTTCTCCTTCTCTCTCTCTCTTCCTGTCAGTCTTTCTCTCCCTCTTCTCTTTCCTCGTCTGTCTCTGTCAAGCACACAGCTCCTCCACCTCGTTAACTCATTGCAGATGTTTCATTCAAATAAAAATGGAGACGTTGTGTGTTTTGCTTCCAGGAGAAGGTGCGGCTGCGATACAAGCTCACGTTCGACCTGGGGGAGGAGTCGCACGACGAATCGGGGGACGTCGAACAGTTCCCCCCTCCTGACACTTGGGGGAACCTTTAGCGGGGGCAAGGACCTTCCTGCTCCCTCGTCCCCACCCCCTCCCCAAGAACATGATTCGCTGCTTCCTTGCGGGTGTGGATGGATGGATGGATGTCCCCCGGGAGCGAGCGGTAGTGGATCAGAGCTCGGGGTGGGGGTCTGGGAGGTGTTGGGGTTCCCCTTGTGCCTTCCCGTATCCTCCATTCATCATCCCCCCCCCCCACTTTTTTCCCCCTGGTCATCATCTCACTCCTTCTTTGGGTTTGGTTTGCATCATTCCAGCAACAACCCTAGTCCAATCGAAAACCGACAAAAGCACTACTTGTTTAGCCATCAGCGGGTCACACAGTGACTTTGTGTGACGACATGTTGAGCCTTTTAATCTGAATGTTTGTGAGTCTGGGTGAGTGGTGGCGTATTCCGGACCAGATGGAGTAAGTGCTGTCTGGTGTGTTCAGAACGCGAGTTTGTGACGATTATGACGAATGGACATATCCAATGCTGTGACAAGATGACACTTGTCAATATTCTCTTCAAGGAAATGAAATCCCTCTTGCATTGTGACTGTAGAAAATGAGTGTATCATTTTGATGTTCCAGTTTATTTTTTGCCATCCCCCAACATTCCAAAACATGACACTACCCCTCCACGCCATACATTTTTTTTTTTACTGTATTTATTTTTATCCATGCAGAAGAGATTTCTCCAACTCATATATTCTTTAGAAGTTTTTGCACAAATTAATTTTTTTCCTTTGAGTTTTTTGTTCTCTTCTTCTGCCTTTTACCAGTCCGACCTTTGACATTTCCAAAGCGAGTTGAGTCGAGATCACGCTGGTCTCTGAATCTGCCGTTCGTGCCTAAAGCCGAAAGTTCATTCTTTATGTTTGTTTTCGTTTGTTGTTGGGTGCATCAGGAGTATTTTCTTTCGTTTGATGCAAATTTGTCTTCTTTATAAGAAATCCATCGATGCTTCCTCTAGTGTGAAACGAAAGGGAATATCGACCAATCATCGGCGAGATGCGTTCGGTTCATTTTGCTCCTTTCCTTGTGCTGATCAGAACTGTGAGGGGGGGGTGGGGACACAAAGCTGATCCTAAATCTGTTTTGAATGGGGAACTCCAGCTCATATCAATATAAGCTGATCATGGATCTGTTTTGAATGGGGAACTCCAGCTCTTATAGCAGTATCCTCTCTTCTGTCACTTTGTAGCTTCCTTTCCACATTCCAACATCCCTCTCCTCCAATCCCTGCTCTGCTCTGACTCTGTAAATAACAATACCGGTTCTGCATTCATGTAAATCTGCCAAAAAAATTCAAAGAGGGCAAAGAGCAATTCTATATGAGGGTGAATGTAGTGCAAATATGTATTTAAGGGAAATAAAGTTATTCTTTTTCTTGGGGGTTTAAATCAGAGTCTGTTGTTATGTTGACTACTGCTTCTCAGTTAAGGGAACTTCTCAGTTAAGTTACTAGAAACTTTAATGCTGTGGAATGAATCATCTGAAGAATCAACCACTTTATGTACAGGCAGACTGTACTGGTCTCTAGGCAAAAGACTGCCGATATGATTATCAATAATCCAAGAGACAGATTATTGCAGCTGTAATGTCCAGATATAGTGAGACTTTTACTATGAAGGTGGGTATAGCCATTCAGTTACAAACTCAAAAACACAGAAAAGCAACTGCAACTACAGATTTGCATAGTTCAAGACGGTTGCGGATTTGTAGGGAAGTAGAAAACAGGAGGAAAAAATAACTAAAATAGTTCTACAAAGTGAGAAACAGTTGAAATAAGAGTAGAGACTATACATTTCACATAAACAGGGCAATGTAATCTACAAAAATTAAGCCATCTCTAAACTACAAACAAAATATGAGTCCTTACCTGCCCACTTCTGTACGCTTCAAGGAAGGACATAAGCTACATTAGCTTCACACTGAATGGGATTTCAACATCCTGTTCTACTTCCTGGGTGCTGAGGGAGGGGGAGGGGGCGGGGCAACAAAGGGGAACGGTGGCTGCCCTATGAAGCTCATGAGGGGGGGCTGGAGCGGGGCAAACTGCTGGGCCATAAGGGGCTGGGGGCCTCCAGGCGGCGGGGGCCCGAACTGACCCTGGGCCAGAACCGACTGGTCCTGCATCCCACAATTCACCCCCGAGGACCCGCCCGATTGGCCCCCGCTCCGGCCGAAGCTCTGGTATTGGTCGGAGCCTGAGCCGTAGCTGCTCCGCCCCTCCCTGCTCCGGTCCCGATAGGAGGACGAGGAGGACCTGTCGCTGTCACGGCTCCGCCCGTCGCGGCTGAAACTGCTCCGGCTGTCCTTATTGGCTGCGCTGGCAGAGCGCATGCGTCGCTCACACTCGTCCTGGTACATCATGTTGGGGTTGTTGCCATCAGAGGCGCTGGGGCGGTAACGCATCCGACCACCTAAAGAAGAGAAGGCATTAAAAAAAAAAGATCATAATAATCAGATTACCACATTCTTACAAAATGTGACCTGCTACTCTATTCCCTTCTGTGGGACAAAAAAAGGATTTCTTATCTTAACATATAACGAGCGCTTGAAAAGAGACAGATTTTCAACTGTGGTGTTAGAAAAAAATCTTGTTTAAATCTCTGATTTAGCGACTACACTGGTATGAAGTACTTCCTAATATCTCTATTTAAAACACACTGAAAGCCAGTGACCATCGTATAGAAAACAAAGCCCATACCACTTCCTGAACAAACCCTTATACACCAATTGCACATGACCACAATACCATTTTACCAGAGCGACTCACCCCCTCCCCCGCGTCCAGAGTCGACCATCTGCAGCAGCTTGGGGTTGATGGCCTGTCGTGCCTCCTCCAGGACCCGGACCAGGTCCCTGGCCTGGCGCAGGTTCCCCGGAGTGAAGAAGGTGTAGGCCGTGCCCTTGTTGGTGCTGCGCGCCGTGCGTCCGATCCGGTGGACATAGTCCTCCGAGGAGTTGGGGTAGTCGTAGTTGATGACGAACTTGATGTCCTCCACGTCTGAGCGGGGTAAAGGAGGATCAGTTTGTTTGAGTCAGAGAGAGAGAGAGAGAGAGAGAGAGCGAGAGAGAGAGAGAGGGGAAGTGTTGATTGAGGTTCTTCAGAATGTGGACCGATAAAAGGCTTTTGGAGTTACTTACCGTCAATTTTAAAAGGCTGTTTTAAAGCATTCTGGTATAACTTACGCCGTATGACTTAAACGTTGGATGTAACAAGAGAGAAGACCATTTTTTTATATGGACCCTCGCCTCATGGTTTCTGATGCCATAGATAAGGTGCTCAGGTTAATTTTCCAAACTGTATTTTTAAATCTTCTTCTGGTCAAACTGATTCTTACAGGGGGAAATAGCAGATGTTTTTGAACACTAGACTCATAAAAAGGACCGAGAAGTCTGTTTCTCATTACAGAAAACATGGGGCTCCAACAACACGGCTGGGATCCATAAATGTCTCAGTTTACCTGCCCTTCTCCAAGGGAACTGACGAGCGGCCATTGTGAGACTTCCTTAAACTTGCCAAACATAATCTGAACGCCCCCCAAAGAGAACAGGGGAAGCTCAAAAATGGTGGAATTGCAATTTATGAACACCTGCGCCCTCATAAAACATTTCACAACCACCTCTCTATCTTATGGAGTCAAGAAGATGGAACTACCTGGATGAGAGGTTGAGAGCTCGTGGATGAGGGAATAGGGGGTGCTGAGGTACTTACCCCTTTTCAAGTTGCTTTACAAGGGTAGTCACCCCCTGATCAGTCCTGGCTCGTAGGGAGGAGCTTGGGGGGGGGGGGGGGGGAGAAGAAGGGAGGGAGGGTTGGTAGGCTACATCTCTCCCCCTTCCTTTGCACACTTCCCTCCTCACCCCTTCGCACGCAAACCGGCAACCTCGGACGGGAGCAGAACCGCAAACGCCACCGGGGGGGGGGGGGGGGCGGTTCTGTGTCGCTCTCGCCGAGTTGCAGGACCTCCGCACAGAACCGGGTCAGGACTGGGATCCAGACGAGCTCCTACAACCCTCGCCCCTGTCTGTCCTGCCTTGGGAACGGACGGGCAGACCGGACAGACAAAGGCGCCTCGGGCTGGTCCCAAGGCGAGCTCGCTGGAACGACACACGGCTAACGCTACAAGGGAGCTGTGGTACGAGAGGTGGGGGGCGAGGGGGCGTCCTTGTTAAAAGTAGTCGTTAGCGGTTAGCATGTGACCTAGCCTTTAGCATAGCCTGACTGGGGGGCAAACCCTGAAGGAAGGGGAGGGAGGAGAAAAAAAACAACAAGGAGACAGTCATAGGTAGGCTTGGCAAAATCCAACATGTAAACGTCCCCTTCTCACTTCAAGGTTTGAACTAAGGGAGCTTGACTATGGAGCTACTAGACGGACGGACATGATCTTTTTTTACTGTTCAGGAAGCATGCCAGAGCAGCCTTGGCTGAAGGAGGCTTTGAACTGCAGTAACAAGAAACAGACTGTCAAATCACAGGGGGGCTAAGGGGGCAAAGGGGAGGCAACTGAAACCATTGTTTGTTGATGGACAGTAGCTCTGGGGCTTGTTTAAGACCCTCTAATGGAGTTACATGTGTAGGCAGCCACAGAAATTGTATATGGCAGACAGATAGTTGAGTTGGACATTTTCAAGAGTACCAGCATTGTACCGGCACTTCATTCGCAGAAAGTGTACAGGCACATTACACATACTGTAGGTAGGCATACTGCAATATCCACGTGTTAAACCTGAAGATAGGACGGGATGTTAAGCAACAAATCACATTATGTTGTCTTGTGTGTCCTTCACTATAACACAGATCTTAAGAAGTCAAATGTACTGTATACACTGCAAACTTTAAAAATATTCTTTGTATTGAAAAGAGAAAAAAATCAAAATGTGAAAAGTTCTGTAATACTGTGTGTGTTTGTGTATGAGTGGGGTGTGTGTAAGAATGTGCGTGTGCGTGTATGGGTGGGGTGTGTGTGTGTGTATGTGTGTGTGTGTAGACAGGACATACCCAGACCCCGAGAGGCCACGTCAGTAGCTATGAGGATCGGGGCTTTCCCACTGCGGAACTCTGCATTAAGAAAAGGCGGCAAAATGATGACAACAAAAGAGGCCGAATCCACATATTTCACTGCATCTCTGGAGTCAGTGAGGAAAAAGATGAGTCATCTTAAAGGCAGCTTGAACTGTGACTCACCTATCAGAACCCAGTCTCTTTCTGGCTGGCTTTTGTCCCCATGGATACACATGGCTGGCCACCTGAAGATAGCCCACTCCTCATTAATTTTGGGGACAAAATGTTTTAATCCCTCCCTCCGTCCGTCCCTCCCTAACTCCCCTCTCCTCCTCACCCATCTCGTCTCATCCTCCTGGTGAGCTCATCGCAACGCTTCTTGGTCTCCACGAAGATGATAGTCTTGTTCTCTTTCTCAGCCATGATCTCCTCCATTAACTGGATCAACCTAAGAAGCAGGAGAATAAAAAGATCACAGCTTTACTAAATATCGCCCTGACTGCCTTGCAAACCATGGCAACCGTGTTTCACCATCCAATCACAATCTCCAGCCGCCTCACTTGCTGTCCTTCTCGTTCTCCATGCAGACGTCGACGATCTGCAGGATGTTGTGGTTGGCGCTGAGCTCCAGGGCGCCCACGTTGATCTGGACGTAGTCCCGCAGGAAGTCCTCCGCCAGCTGCCGCACCTCCTTGGGCCAGGTGGCGCTCCACATTAGGGTCTGGCGGTCAGGCTAGGGGGGGTGGAGGGTGGAGAGAGCCAGGGCAAAAAAGAGAGAGATGGAAGTCAGACTCAATACTATGTTGCAAAACCCATCAAGGTGCCTGATAAAGTTTATTCAATAAAATCATTGCATAATTTCATAACTATCTAACTTCCATTCCAAGTAGACCTTCCAACTATCAACAGCTGTTTGTGAACCATGTTCCTACCCTGATCTGGTCCACTATCTTTCGGATCTGAGGTTCAAATCCCATGTCCAGCATGCGGTCGGCCTCGTCCAGGACCAGGTACGTGCAGCGTCGCAGATTGGTTTTGCCCGATTCCAGGAAGTCGATGAGACGACCGGGTGTAGCGATGCAGATCTCGACACCTGGGTGGGGAAGGGGTTCGGCATCGTGAACGCACAAGAACAGAGCAGATTCATTTCAGACGGGCTCGCCAGCCAATCCCAGGCTTTCTTTTTTTATGGATTACAGAATATGAGCAGACCGTCCTCTCAGTGGGAAAGGCGTCCACCCCATCTGGAAGGCAGCATGCTTCAAACACAGTGCGCTCCACTCAGACAACAGCAGCCAAACTACACTCGTCCCTGTTCTACTGAAGATTGTTAAAGAGGTCACCTCTCTCCAGGTCTCTTATCTGTGGGCCCTTGGGAGCCCCGCCGTAGACGCAGGTGCTCTTCAGGCGTGATAACTTTCCGTAGTCGCTGGCGACCTGCTGGACCTGCTGGGCCAGCTCTCTGGTGGGGGCCAGGACCAGGCACTGGTGGGAAGGAAAGGTGGGTGAATCGGAGGAGTGGGGGTGGGAGGAAGGGAAGAAAGGAAGGAGAGGAAGTGACAGAAAAGAGGATGTGGATGTAAAGACCAATAGAGGAGAGAGAGATGAACGGAAAACGTGGTAGTGAGTAGTTGTATACTCACAATAGGCCCATCTCCTCTCTCCAAATAGGGCTGATGGTTAATGTGGACAACAGCAGGGAGGAGATACTAGAAACAGTAAAGAGATTGGAAAGAAGATCAGTTCAGTCTTGGATCCCTAATGCTGCCGAATAAAAGGTTTTGCGCCTTATTATGATATTGGGAGGTTGCAGCTGCCTGCGTGTATTCCTGTGTGTGTGTGTGTGTGTGTGTGTGTGTGTGTGTGTGTGTGTACATGTGTCATCACTTCTTTCTACAGTTATTCACCCTCATACAAAAACAACATTTGTGAGTGTCCATTACTCTGAGGAGATAGATATCAACAGCTGCGTATGTGTGTGTCTGTGTCTGTAGGAAGCAGCAAGCACGGAAGTCTCATAGAAGCTTACACACAGTCCACACATCTTTAATATTCATGTTTTCCTATGAATACAGTATCCAAGCCTCACCGCCAGGGTTTTGCCAGAGCCTGTCTGAGCTATTCCCACCATGTCTCTTCCACTCAGGGCCAGAGGGAAGCCTTGAGCCTGGATAGCTGTGGGCTCCTTGAAGTTCTGCTGCAGAAGCACATCCATCACATATTCTGACAAAAGACAGAGATGAAGCGGTCAAACAAACGGTTTGCTTGCCTCTAACCGCTGAAATACTATCAGAGATGTGCGTTTCTGATTCCTGATACAAATTCATTTAATATTTTTAGCCATTTGTTTAAAAGATAAAACTAAAGACATTTCAACTTCAAACTAAGGTGCTGGTCCTCTGGAACCCGTACTTAAATGTGGTCCTCCTGAAGGCTCCTACTTACGGGGGAAATTAGCCTGGTGAAAGCCAGTGACGGCCTTTGGACAGCCAGTGCCCTTAATAGTGATCTCCTTCTTCCTGCGAAACTCATCCATATCATACTGAAGGACAGAAATCCAGAAAAAACAACAGGTTACACGCAGGAAAGGTAACATGGTACAGATACAGACGACTTGTGCAGGGGCGGATTTAACGAGGTAGGGGCCAGTCTGGTCGATAGGGTCATCTTGTTGTTGTCCCACCCGAAGCATGATGATAGCCTATAATGTCACCGTGTGGGACTTTTCATCTTGGTGTATTCACCCTGAAGCTGGTTTGGAACTTCATGAACTTACATCAAACCAAGGCTAGCTCAAATACACCGGCTTGTACTACCAATGAAGATTTGGCGTTAACAAGGTAACTTCAGGTTCAAGCATACAGAAACCCCAGGGTTAAACCTGAAGTTACCTCTTTAAAGCCAAATATTCATTTTGCAGTACAGGCCCCGGGTGTGGGCTAAGCTCCTTATGTTTTTGTTCTTCCATGAGAGGGGGATCCACACACACTAAGAATGCCACAGGGAGTTTGTGTTCTCCCCTGTCTGGGCAGGTTTATACCTGACTCATACGCTGGAGCTCCGAATGTTCGCTGTAGAAGTTCTTCTCGAACTTTGGCAACTCGTCCAAGTTCCACTTCTTCTTGCGCAGGCGGTCTCCTGGATTCCCAAACTTCATGGGGGGTGGTCCTCGACTGCTGCCCCCGTAGCTGCAGGAACCAAACCGAGCCCTTATATGCGCAGGGAAAGTAGAAATGTAAGGCGATCGTGTCTCATGATGAAAAGTATTAAAACCTACTAACCCTAATTGCTCCGTTGATAGACCTAGTAGGATACTCTACCTGAGACTGATATAATTGTCTTATGGCCGTCAGATATTGTACGTAATGCAACGGCAATGATTTCCTCTGCAGATCTAGCTGAGTAAGAATTAGGCCTATTGCATTGGTTCATTTTATTAGTTCACTTATATATACTCCTACCCAGATAATGTATTTCTTGTTTCCTATTACAAGGAAAATAATCAAAGCATGCATGTGCACGTAGAACAACGTGCATGCTAGACAAAATTTTTTTTTAATGTACAAACTTTAAAATGTACAAAATTCTTTCTTACCCTCGGTCTCTTCCACGGTCCCGATCTCTATCCCCTCTGTCCCCATAGGAGGAACTCCCTCTCATGTTTTCAATATATTTGCAGCTTACTTTGAACACCGCTTCTTTCACGGAGAAATAAAAATTCTGATGTCAAAAGTTAGAAACGTCGTTAAGCAATTGACGACTGAAGGCGTAGCCGAATATTTAGAGGTTCCTGAAACATGCAAACTAAATTATTTTGGTTTTGTTTTGTTGTTACTTCGAATCGTCACGTCGACTACCAGTGCCTCCCTCTTTACAGACGTACAACACGTCTTGGCTTATCTACCAGTGACTGCTTAGAAAACAGGAGCGAAAAATGCGTAGCGTGGTTAGGAATAGCCGTAACCCATCTATTTTTGTATCTGTCTGAGTGTTGTTCCTAGACTGTCCATGTGGTGGCAGTACTGTACACGTGTCTAGGTGTTGTACCCAGACTGTCCATGTGGTGGCAGTACTGTACGTGTCTAGGTGTTGTACCCAGACTGTCCATGTGGTGGCAGTACTGTACAAGTGTCTGAGTATGAACATGTGATCACAGGATGAAGAAGACCTTAGCAGGAAATGCAAGCAGCCAGATATCTTATTTACTTTTTAATGTGTATTTTGTCCTGGTAGTTTTATGTATTGGGTCTGTTATTATGACATTAGAATAGGTTCAAATTGCAGAAAGAAATGCCACTGTTAATACAAAATAGACGAATCGAACGACCGAGTTCAACAGATGCATTTTTCACGAAATACCCCCATTTACAGGTTAGTAATTCTTACTGTACAACTAGGTTTTCCTGAGTGTAAAGAAGATGGCCTTGTTTAAAGAAACTATTATTTAACCCACATCCCCTGACCTAAGATGCTTATACAAGCTAATACTCATCTGTAATGGATTTGTGTCAACATTTGCAGACAAACGCCAGAGAATTTCGTTCCAAAGCGTTTGTGGATGTCGACCGGAAGTGCCTTCTTTACGTTCAGCAAAGAGAGTTTGCAGCAACAACCCCAGCTGACAGTGAGTCAAAGTCCTCAACCATTAGTGATATGTATGACTAATGTTCACCAAATCTACTATGGTGCCATCTGATTGACAGCTGTTCACTAAATGTCACTGAACAGGGACCCACATTAACTTTGACCTAATTGTATTGTGTCCAAATCAAAGTGCAAGAGAACAGATCCTAGATAAAACGTCACTTTTCCAGGAATTGGTGCCTACTGAATGTTTTTTTTTTTGTAAATAACTTTTCCAATGTGAACGTCTTCCACTATTCGTCCAGATTCTGTAGCTGTCATTGGCTCTGACGATGCCACCACCTGCCACCTTGTGCTGGTGCGACACACAGGTAACGGGGCCTACCCAGAATGCACAGTTGACAGCTGTCATGGTAACCAGCAATAGGAGCCCCTCGTCTGTAAGGGTCTGTCTCTTTTCCAGGAAGCGGAGCCGTCTGCCTTGCTCATTGTGACGGCTCCAGCACGTGGAGCGAAGTTCCTCTCATCGTGAAAGCGGTGACGTCACTTAGCGGCCCCGTCAAGGAAGGCAGGTGAGAAATAAAGACACGACTAAGTAGTTTAGATGTTTGGGTTCCTGTGCTTAATCAAAACACCATCAGTTAGATACGTCGTTCCACTCACTGCCAGTCTGTGTTGACTCGTCTTCCAGACTGGAGCTCCACCTTGTCGGGGGATTCGACGACGAGTCGAAGACGTCCCAAAAATTAAGCCTTAACCTGCTGGGTAAATATCCTGTGGTTCTCTCTTCACCTACGGCCGTAGACACACTGCAAATAGCACCAGAGTATTGTCTGTAGGATGACAAGAGACCTCACTGTGTGTGCGCTGCTCTTCTGCAGCGGCCTTTCACAAACAGAAGGAGGATATTCACCTGGAAATGTGCTGCATCACAGGTAGATCATGTCCAAAGGTAGTGTGGTTCACATGACATTAAACTGACCGTGTACGTTAGAAAGCGTGTGTTTGTTAAACACGCTCTATTTGTTTCGTAGAGATGAATGACATCATAGTAGATGGAACACACAGACCGGTGGTTTACGGGATAGGTGAGTAGTCTCTGCACTCTGCATCCCAGGAGCGCTCCCACCAATTGCATATTTTAAGGAACGTGGAACATTACACAGTATCTAATGGATTAACTGTGTGTGCGTTCCATCTGAAGGCGTTAACGTGAAGACAGGGGAGGTGTTCCCCGCCTCGTTCCCCTATAAAGGTCCTGCAGAGGAGCTACGCTCAGCACGAACCTTCACCGGAGGACAGGTAGAGACACCAACTGTTGTTTCTTCACTTCCCAGACATGGTCTCTAGTTCTGCAGCTCGGGAGAATCCCTGATCTGACATGGCTGGATTGGTGGCAGCTGATGTAGCAATGACCCTGTTTTCACCTGTTCCAATCCGCTGAGATCGGCTATTACTTCAAACTGAGGAGGAGGAGAAGTTTGATGGGAAAGTCCATAGGAAAATATTAGACAGTGAAGATTTTGCTGCAGTGTTTCATGGTCTGTGTGAATGTGTCTTCTGTATAGATGGCTGACATCTATGACTCAAGCAAAGGACTGGTGAAAATAGGCCCCTGCAAGTGGTCCCCTAATCTGGATATTGCCTTCTGGCTGTCGCAAAAGGATGACACCATCTTAAAGGTAAAACCTGAAGGACGGACTAGTTGAGTTTTGGACCAACCCCACTTGAATCGATATACGTCTTAACAAAAGAGGGATGTTATTCAATGTTATTCTTCCCTCTCTCTCCCTCCAGTATCTATCCACCTCCCCCATGGCCGAGCCTCCTCACTTTGTCCAGCACATCAAGTCCACCATCCAGTTCCTTCTCCAGCACCCCAGCCCAGACAGCCTGTTCCCCGGAGGCCAGCCGCAGCTGTACCGCAAGACAGAGCAGGGGGACTGGGAGAAGGTTCCCCAGCCATAGCCCCCCCATCCCCCCATCCCCTCATCCCCTCCCAGAGGTCCACACCTTAACATGACTGGGCTGGAACCGGTCTGTCTTGGCTCCCTGACTCGTGGAAGGGGCTCACAGTGACTCCCCTGCACTTCTTCCTGATGCCAAACATGGTTGACTGTGGCTATCTGTTTATCTGTGTGTGGAGGGTATCTAGGGTTGGAATGGAAGTGGAACAGAGACAGGAGACGTTTAGCCACAGGCCATTTTTGTGTCTTGGGGTTTTAAGTTTTTGTGTGTCTAGGAAGAGGCGCCCTGCTGGATTGCAAATGTATGTTTTCTCCTGAGTCTTAATATGATCATCTGATGTAGTCCTCTTTCTTGTTGGTCTGTATTGTCTGTAAATCTGTATAATACTGTACAAAAGAGATTTACTGACCCACATCAGTATGAATGAATGCATGTATGAAAATAAAAGTGACCTCTGTCCACTTTGTATTAGTACACTTATATAAGTGTCCTGTTAATTTTGATGTATAATTTAGGACAGGTACTAAAATGACACAAAGGAAACAGGAAGTAGGAAGTTTGCAGACAATTTTAGACTAGGAATGGTTGTTTATTTCGGTTTTATTTGGCCCTTGGTCGTACTACCACAGGTTCATTTATTCATACAGTCTCTAGGTGACGCAATTACGATATGAAACATAGATGGCGATCAACTTTGTATATTGATTGAATAGAATAGAATTGACATATAACATAAACTATAAGGACTCACAAAATCATATCAGTCTCTAATTTTATAGGAATTTATTATTATTGTGGAAATGTATTTGGGCGTCATTGGAGGCGTCACTTGAAGGGGCGTTGATCTGACGTATCTGAATATGCACTCAGCCATACACTCAGCAGCCCCACTGCTAGTATTAGTATCGGCATCTGTTTCTTTCTTTTAACCTTGCTGCGATACAATTTTTTATGTATTTTTATGTATGTAATTAAAATTAAAAGAGCAACACAGATATCAATATGCCACCGCATTTAACGCAACATTTTGGTCGAGATGGACTCAACGATTCAGCTCCGGATTCTTGCTGTTTGCATCTTTTCGTTTAACTCAATTCAAGGTTATATGTTGTTTTTTTATGTCGGAAAAACATGAGAAACGCTTTATTAAGGCACGTTAGAAGGTTTCCTTGGGTTACCAATGTAACCCTGTACGGGTGCTTGTTCGCCGGTGGGGACTTCGTTCACCAATGGTTTTCACGGAAAGAAGAGATGGACTGGAGGCACACACGCAACGTTGCTATGGTCGCCTTTACTTTCCATGGTAACTTTAACTTCTTCTGGATGCGGTTTTTGGAGCGGAGATTTCCAGGGAAATCACTCGGGATGGTTTTACGCAAACTTTTCCTGGACCAAACCACCGCTGCGCCTTTGGCCACAACCGTATTCTACACAGGTCAGAATGGGGTCACACGGAGGACACATATATAGGCTGATTTAGTTTGACAGCTGTTAACGTCCCAATCTTGGTTTGGACTTTAACACTGTTTCATTGTTTATTCACTTATCCGTTGACTCTAAGGTCCACCACAGGAATATAATGTCAGAACGGAGGTCACGTTAAGGACAACAGTTATAGACAGCATGCATGACAATGTACACATCTGAGCTGTGTAGTTGTAGCAGATTACATCATACATGGTAGCGTACATTAACCCTTAAACTGCTATTCTGTCACTCAATGTGTTTAGGTTTAGGTATTGTGTTGTTATAACATCATATAAGCCTCCTCAACAAATTATGTTTCCCAGGGGTGAGTTTTCTGGAAGGCAAAGATGACATTCTGCAGGATTGGAGGGAGAAATTCCTCAATACATACAAGGTAAGGTACCTGCTGCATGTCCAGGTGGTACCTGTTGGCCTATAGTCACTCCTGCAAGGTGAATTTTTGTTCAGTTTCTAATTAACAGAAAGGTCTTTACGTTTACACATTTATAGTTGTATGTAATGTTCAAACAGATGGTAATTTATGGTTCTTTCTTTCTTTCTTTCAGACTGGCCTGATGTTTTGGCCTATCATGCAGGTATGAGCAACCTCAATGTTGATTTACGTCTGTCAGCAATCATTCCAGATCTGTTTGTTATCCAGCCATACTTACCGATTCACTTGTCTCCCTCTATCTTTTTCTCCCTACACCCTCATTCCCCCTCCCCTTCCTCCCCCTCCCCTTCTCTCTCTCCCTCTCCTAGTTTCTGAACTTTGCTCTGGTGCCCCTCTATGTGCGCACCACCTTCACCGGCTGCTGTGCCTTCGTCTGGGCCACCTTCCTGTGTTTCTCCCGCCAGAGCGGAGACGGCACGGCCGCCGCCGCCCTCGTCTGGATGTTCGCCCCCAAACACGACGCGGCTGAGCTGAAGGAGGAGCAGCCACCTGGGCCCACAGGGGAGGGTTCAACACCGGTGGAAAAGAAACATGAACCAGCACTCCAACAAAACCCCCCTGATGTGGAACCAGGTTTGGAAGAGCAGGCCACAGCGCAGACAGAGGGGAGGAAGTGAATTGTAATTCTAACACACAAAGTTGACTTCCTACTAAGGACACACAGGCAGCTATTGTCAAGTGACAAGATACCACGCTGGAGAGTTTCACATGCACAGATTCTAAATAATTTATTCAAACAATGTATAGTGTCTTATAAAAAGACAACTAATATCAAATGTATATTTGTTCCAGCTAAGTTTTGACAGCGTCAAACTTTCAGTTCCACTTTGCAATTGGTGCATTGGTGCTGAATAGACTGTGTTAGTGACATTGCAAAAAATATGTATTTATGCTAATAAATAAAAAAAACAACAACCACACGGAATCCACTATCAATTTGCTAATGCTTATCAAGCTTATCTCTCCTTCTGCTCCTCTCTTTTGAGCTCTATTACTTTCCTCTGCTTGACCCAGAGGAAAGGATTCCCTTGATCTGCTGCACAAAGATGTATTTTTTCCCTGCATCCTTAAGATCCCTGGCATTTTATTCCCCAAAGCTGACTGCACCTTGTCATGTGACTTGCTTGAAGTTGATCTTTCCCTTGTTGTCATGGTTATGTCACATATTCTCAAGCTGCTTTTAACACAGAGGTTATCATAATCACACATGTTATGTTCAGGTGCTGTGTTTTACCCCTAAGTAGAATCAAAACCAATTGTTGATTATATATTATAAGTACGTCCTTTCGTATATTCCTTGTGTGCCATGCATCAAACAGACACTACAATAAGACATAAAAAAGGAGGTATGATTTGTAATGTTGCTGCACTGAAATGTTTCTGGTTAGATGAACTATTAACTCTTTATAAAATGTTTCTATTTATTGTTAAGTATTGAGATTTGTAATTTAATTGTTTATACAGGCTGTTTACCTCTAACGTACCCTTTAGGTAACGTTAATACATGTAATCCTATTCGATGCCTTGTAATCGACTATTAGACTTCCTATTGTGAGTTATCATGTTATCCTCTGAACTGCCATTCGTGCCCTGATGTATCTTCCATATATTTTACTGACACCCAATAAAATACATTTAAAGGATATATTTTTTTTCTTCAACTTCTAAAATAAACGGCATTCTTATGCATGGCCGAGAGATTCATCTTGCAGAAATCAATTTGACCAGCAGCATTATTTTAGTCTCTGACCAGGCATGGTGAAATAGGTTGCTGAGTCTTGATGCTTTCTCTATGCAACCTAAGTTTGCAGTGCGCATGCTCCCTGCATCCCTCGCCTTAAACGTCTTTATCGTCACCCAAGTTTCTAGTGCGCATGAGTGCTGCATCCCTATACGTCAACGAGGGTTTGTAAGCTTGAATAAAGATGCTCAGCGTTTCGGCTCCGGGAAGCCTTGGAATCAGGCGAAACTGACTTATTCCCGAAGAAATAAGACGTTTTCACCTCAGCACTTGAGTTCATCAGCATTTTTATCCCGTAGTTAACAAACTCAATTCAACGATGGAATTAAAGAAATCTCTTTCTGACAGCGAGCGTTCATTGAAGGGTTACGGTGCTGTTTCAGCAACCGAATGGACAACGGACAAGGGTGAGCATCATGACTAAAATATGTTTTTATTATCAATAATGGGCAGGTTTCTTCTGGAGGACTCGAAAAAGTCACGATTTGCATTTGTATCATCATACAAAACTGCATAGAAATCTCAAATACGTCTCCAGTTAACATTCTTAGTGGTACCAAATATCAGCAAATGGAATTCTATTGTCATGATGCAGGTTTGCCTATATAGGCAGGTTTTATTCTGTCAAATATGCAGGATACAGAGCTAAGCAACAAGGCTTAGACTAAGTGTCAAAGGGGGTCAGAAGTAGAATAGGACTATTTTCATATCAACAGGAATAGTATTCAGTTGTTGATGTAGGTTTAACATATGCTCATTGCACCTTTGCCACAAAACAGCTTAGTTTGCAATGACTATCCTACCCCAGTCTCTACACCATCACTTTGAGCTGACAGTACAAGTCTGGGTAGCTTTGCTGTTCGTTACAATGACTCGAACCGCATCCCAGTCAATGCAGAGTGATGGAGCATGCTAGAAGTCTACCTGTTCTGCTCAATGTGAAACTAATAGCTGTGGTCTAACTGTATACCAACATATTCTAATCTGAAGATATATTGTGATCGGAGGTGTTGGTATACACTCCTCGTCATCAACGAGGTCTCTACTGATTAAACAAAGGGAGTTGGGATCATTTTTTACCCTACAATGGGAAATAGAAGAGAGAAAACCTCAAATGAATTCAACTTCTTAAAATTAATTAAAAAAGAGGCAATATCCTATTTTTAAAGCTGGTCTTCTAGTCCCCATTCATCTACAGTGGTGAGGCTCTTCAAACACACACATTGACACTAGTCTCTCATAGAGACTACAAAAGGATAGGCAGACCTTGTCCTGTCTGTGCGCTCCATCTGTTATGGGGAGGGTGTTTTTAAAAGCCTCGCAGTAAACACACACACACACAGACACACACACAGGCACACATCACTGTGGGGAACATTCCAATTAGCGAGTACTTCTGAAGTGTAGCCCACACAGATGATACCAGCATCATTCTACCATCATTCCATATCTTTAACCACCCAGGCCTCGCCCAAAAGGGAACCACATTTCCACCTGAAATTAATAAACAGATGCTTGTAACGCAATTGGAGCAATTCAGAGGGGTTCATTAAGCAAGTGCCTGGTGAGGGTCTGGCTGTGAAGCATCCTTGATACTTACATTTAGTCATTTAGCAGATGCTCTTATCCAGAGAGACTTACAGCAAGTACAGGGACATTCCCCCCTGAGGCAAATAAGCTGAAGTGCCTTGCCCAAGGACACAACATCAAGTTGCCTCAGCCAGGAATCAAACTCATGACCTTCTGATCACTAGTTCAACAACCTCACCACTCAGCCACCTGACTTCCATAAGTGCGCTTGTTTTCTACCCCTTGGTCACAGCTGAGCCACAGTGTTGGACTGTTTTCTGCTGTCAGTCTCTGTCTAGGTAGCAAACCTTTCACGGTTACGCTTTGGATTTCACCTGTGGTGCTTTCCTGAGAAATGTTCTTTCTGTATTCTAGTTACTTTCTGCATCCTGTAATCTTGTGGATGGCTTACTGTGTGTATGCATTTGTCAGAACCACTTCCTCGGTTGATAAGAAGCATTTAGTCTGCAGTTTAGAGATATTGTTGAGAATTCATTAAAGAGCTGGCTCTCTGCCACTTTTATAGGTCTGACTATAAGCCACAGTCAGGGCATTGTGTGTGTGTGTGTGTGTTTGATAGAGTTGTGTGTGTGTGCGCATTTTAAACAGTCTCTCATAAAGAGTGAGAGATTAAAAAGAGACTTGTGCCGGCCTGTGGGTCCATGTATCTGGACAGGCAAGAGAGAGTGAGACAAGAGAGGGGTGAAAAGTGGGTATGTTTGAAAGGAGAATGAGAGGAAAAGAGAGAGAGAGAGAGAGGGCAGAGAAGTCAGTGGAAAGAGGAAGAAAAAGAGTCCTGGGTCTAGATGTCCCACGGTTCATCCCACTGGGTTATTGACTTTGGTTTAATCTGCCTCGCAGTTTGCGGTGCTTGCACGCAGAGCTCACCACAAAAGAGAGAAGCCACACAAAACTTCCATTCGGGACCCTGACATCTGCTACGAAGAGACGTGCTGCGATGATTCCAATTACAGGAGACAAACAATGCACAGTCAGACACCAGCACCAGCACAAGAGTCTCTGGGTGCCTGTGTGAGTCAGTCTCTAAACATACAGCAGCTTAAAACGAATTGCTGTCAAGCTTACAAGCTTTTAGGGAGGCAACCGAGGAAACGGACCACAATGTGAACACACAATACTGTCCAACTGTTACAGTGGATAGCATAAGCACCTGCCTGGGAGTAAAGTATGGGCTGTCAGTTCACCTTTCACCTTTCACATCCTTTCACCATGATCTCCATTTCTCTCTCTCTGTCTCTCTCTGTCTCTCTCTGTCTCTCTCTGTCTCTCTCTGTCTCTCTCTGTCTCTCTCTCTCACTCTCTCTCTCTCTCCCCCACTCCTCTCTTTGTCACGCCCTTCTCTTCTAGTTTTGTAGGTCTTCACAACACCCTGTTAAATATGTATGCACTGTAGAGGGGTAGGGGGTAGGTATCGTTTACAGGGCCTGTCCAAAATGTGACTGAAGGATGACCCCCCCCAGACTGACACAGGAATAATCATGGGGGGTTGTAGGCCTGTAGGGTTTATGCTGGTGCATAAAATCAGCCTCAGTTTGTGTTTTCACAGCTACACTTCTGCTTCCCAACGCCACTGAATAACTAAAGCAGGCATATTGCTCGACTTGCATACATTTCTATTGGCTGGAGGCTTTGTCTGATTGATTCCGGGTGCTTCTTTGAAGTCACTGGCTACGGCACAAGGAGGATTGGCTCAAGCCAGTTCAGGTTATAGATCTATTTTTGATATCAGATTATCACCATGAGGATCATATTACTGTCCGTGAGAGTAAACCTTACACGCAGGTAATTTATACTCCGGTATCTGCTTCATGACAGTGTTTGAGTCACTGATACTGAATTTGAGGAGCTGAGGTAACATGATAGTCTAAGCTTTTTATAAGTAATCCCTTTGGACCAGAATCACTTCATTTCAAGTGAAAAGTTTTGTAAAAAATAAACATCATTATCAGTTTGGAATACAGAAATACTGAAAGACTGCACCGTGAAGAGGATACACATTGAAGGGAATTCCGTGAGGTCTTTCCTAGTTTCATTTGGCAACTTATTCTGTTCAATATTAAAATCAGCATGCCTGTCTCGGTCCGAGACCAAGCAGAGCGTAGCTCTCATAATGAAGGCCAGAAGATGGGGGAAAAAGATGTATTACTGTAAATCAACTTTGCTAGGAATTACCAGACACACCTCAAGCCTCGTTCCAGATAAAGCCAATGACTTAATGCTCAAAAGAAGCTATGAATGACAGCGTAACGTGCAGTTGTGATGACGAGCCTCATCATTTATTTTTTCACTTTCTAAGGATTAAGGCTTGACATGGGGCTAACAAGGGTGGGCCTTTCAAGAATGAAGCCAGTTTGTGATTCTTTCCTTCAACCTATAAAACCTATTCCTTCAACCTATTTCACTCTATCCCCTTTTGTCCTTCCTTCCTTCCTTCCTTCCTTCCTTCCTTCCTTCCTTCCTTCCTTCCTTCCTTCCTTCCTTCCTTCCTTCCTTCCTTCCTACCTTCTTCTCTCTCCAGGCCATTCAGATGTGTGCATGGCAGAGAGCAGCATGGACCCAGATGAGATCGAGGTGGAGATGGCTCGTATCCAGCGTCTCCGGGAGGTACTGGTGCGCCGGGAGTCTGAACTACGCTTCATGTGAGTGCAAACTGAACTGAACTCCATATCCCAGAGTGCACTTGTCCACGTTGAGTCATCACATTAGTTCAGTTGTTTTGAAATGCTCTGCAGACTTGTTTGTTTGTGTGAATACTTTGCAGGCCTCATGACCTACTACAGGCTACATATCTACTAATTTTGTCAGCAAAACATGGTCATGTAAATGCTAATTTCACAGCCCGTTTTACAAATTTCCCACCCTTTTGTTTGCCAACATTTCGACCAGAGACACTAGTCAGTCATGCAGAAGACACAACATATCAATGGTTGCCATGTTACAGTGACGTGAAACAATGTAGCTCTAGCGTAATCACTGTTGCCCCCCCCGTCCCCATCCCCCCCACACAAATACACACTGTATGACTCATAAGGGGGATTGAGCGGCAGAGGTTAAAGTCATGCTATTTTTGGAAATGATCAAAATATCTGTGACAGTGTTTTGAAATGTCACTGGTCTACCTGGAGGATGGAGATCGAGGGAGGCACTGTGAGCTTGTTCCTTCCCAGCCGTTAGTGAGGCGACCTATAGGCTTGACGGGAGCGTGAGAGAGAGATCAGCGAGAAGCTGTCACTCTCAGAGGTGTCTGGCTGAGCTGCAGTGACTAACACCTTCTCTTGGAGAGCTTCATCAGATAGTCGTGCTGCGGCTAGCTTACTTCACTGTTTGGCTCCTGACTCATACATCAGTCATGTGTGAGCGAACAGGCGGGCAGACAGACAGACAAGCAGGCAGTCAGTCAGGCATACAAGGATGCACATGCACCCTCACACACAAACACCCCATGCACTTATTATCTCACATAGGAAAGCAAATACACATTCTCTCTCTCTCTCTCTCTCTCACACACACATAAACACACACACACACACACACACACACACACACACACACACACAACAGCAGATGGAACAGCAGACAGCAGCAGCATCTGTTCAGATCCTGGGTAAACTAAAGGCAAAGCTGGAGGGAGGAACAGCGAAACAGAGAGGAGTAGAGGAGGAGGGCTGAGTGACACGTTGAGAGTGAAAGAGTGGGTGAGACCGATGGGGTGTATGAGCAGAGGGAGGGGGAGGAGGCTAAGAATGACTGGACCCCAGAGGAGAGAGATGAAGGGAGGGGAGGGAGGAGAGGTTGGGAGGAGAGGGGGAGCAGTGGATGAGTCATCCGCCTGCAATTTGTCACGTTGAGAATTAAATCCCTGGTAGCTGTCACCGTGCTGCGGGGAGGGAGAAGGGCAGAGAGATGGATCGATGGAGGGAGGAAGATGAGGGGAGAGAGATGGAGGGATAACACAGAGGTTCCAGCAGGGGCCGCTGGGGTGAGGCCTCAAGGTCCAGAGGTCTGTGGGGGGGGGCTGGGGGGTGATTCACATGCTGGCTTTTGTCTGCCCACTCTACCTTCCAAGGGAAGTGTAACTTCAGGCTCCGCCTTAAAGAGAGGGCGGGACGCATCTTGTAATCTAAATGATGTTGTCTTTCCAGGATGGATGACATTCAACTCTGCAAAGACATCATGAGCCTGAAACAGGAACTGAGGAAGATAGTCACCCAACCAGGTAACACACACACAGACTCACACCCACACACCCTACAACACGCTAACGCACAGCACCATGTTCGTGATCGTACACACTGAGGACGCAACGAAACCGCAAGCATCCAAGCACACACACCCCAGACACACACACTCCCAGCTTCACTCCCCCTGACACAGAGAGAAAACAAACATGGTCCAAGTCACTTTTTTATGCAGTCAGCCTAAAAATAGGCTGGAGGATGGATGCTCTGAGTAGCATAATGCAGTTGGGCTGGATTTGTTTCCCCACCTCGCCCAGCGCCCCCAGTGATTTGTGGTATGGCTGGTTGTGTTCAAGTAGTGGAGATTGATTGTGATTCCATGGGTCTGGCCTAAGGCGTGATGTGAGGGCATTACTCGCGCCCCTCAGGGGGCGGAGTCGAACGTTGGCACGGACAGACACACTGAGGCAACAGCACACACACATATACATGTAACCATAATGACAATATGATCTCGAGGGACTGCGACAGGGGGGCAAAAATACACTGCATTGACAACTCTTTATTAAGCTTTCCACAAACAACATTGGGTTCTATTTGAGGCTAGTGCTGAAACAGATGATGGAGTCAAATAGCAGCTCCTTGCTTCCCCACTGTAGTAAATCACCTCTATTCCTAGGTGAGACACTAATGGAAAAGGTTTCTCCTCTGAATACTTTATAACACATCTGCAATGTAAAAAAAAAGGCGGCTTTGTCAAATCGCATCAATGCTTGGGGGATAAACCACCATGTGTGGAAGCCCACTGGACCAATTAGAAACCTTCCAACGCCAGGAATGAATGTTTACGTTGTCTCAGGTGTCATGGAGGGCTAACTCTTCACAGAAGCTCCTACCTCACAGACATCCTAACAGCCCCAACAAAAACACACGAATCAGCGGAAATAAACCGCCTTTTCTTCATTTTGTGTACAGCTCAATGTTCTCTGGAGCAGGCATACCTCTTCATCACCCCAGGCTAGTATGAGTCACTCATTAGCATTGTGGAAGTGCATAAAGTCACAGAATGGAACCAACTGGCTTTCGCTGCAGTGTACACACAGGACGTTGTCATTGGAGACCACGAACTGCCGTTCGCTTAACCTCCCCCGTGATTTATGCGGCCGTGCGTCTATGCGACCCTCGGAATACCTTGCCTCTGGGGGGGAAAAGCTGTTGGTCAGAGGTACTTAGTTCCAGATAGGGGGAAAAGAGCTGATATTTGCACTTCAGCAGGTCACCTGCTATGCGAATGTTGACAGCACTCAGTGTGTTGAAATATATTTGCCTGTATGCTGTGTGTGTGCATGAGTGAGAGAGAGAGAGATTGAGAGAGAGTGTATCTATGTGTTTCCGTAATGCGTGAAGGTCAGGGCAATAAAACAAACCAAAACCTTTCCCAGTGAACAGGAGATGGAGTTCAGAAATATACCACTTTGTGCGTGCAAATTCCTCTGCCAACTCGAACCCGGTACGACTGACATCATTAGCATATTCAATCAGAGGATTCAATCTCATGCATTAAACATCAAGTAGGTAACTAAACCAATGTTTTGGGAATGGCTGCTCTCCTTTGAGAGGTCCAGACAGAAAATAGCTCCGATATTTCTTGAGATCCAGTCGTAAAACTTGGAACAATAACCGAAAGAACCCCCGTCAGCTCGTTTTTTAATTGTCTTTCACAAAGGAAATAACTTTATTATTATTAACCGGTGCTTCCTGCTCTCAAATCCTTGTCCACTCTCCTCCCTCCCTCCCTCCCTCCCTCCCTCCCTCCCCCTTCCATAGAGAAAGAAAAGACGAAGAAGCACAGACAGCGGGAAGAAGAGCTGATCCAGAAGATCCACAAGCTGGTGCAGAAGAGGGACTTCCTGGTTGATGATGCCGAGGTGGAGAGATTAAGGTACGCAGACACACACACATCACATACCCACGCACACACACACACAAACACGCTCTCAAGGCATTGCTGGTGTCTGAAGCCAATGAAACACAAGCTTCTGTTGGTGGGGGGGAATCTGGAAGTTAAGTCCTGGGGGGAGGTGGGGGAGGGCAGGGGGTAGCCCCTGTCATTACATAACAAGAATCCCCTCCCACCCACTCATGAGAGCTGCAACATCAATACCGCTGTCCTCCCCAGCAGATACACTCAGACACAGTCATGCCCACACGGAGGGGGCTGAAGAATCTATCGGAGCCGTTCATCTGACACCTCACATCACACACACACACACACACACACACTTTGTTTCACCCAAAGGGAGCAGGAGGAGGACAAGGAGATGGCTGAGTTCCTGAGACAGAAGCTGATGTCACTGGAGAAACAGGCCAGAGTCACGCTGAGTAAGTGGCCCACAATCTGTCTGTCCGTCCAGGGTTTAATGTCAAGAAACATACCTACAGTACCAAGACAGTGTGCAAGACCTCCATAAAAGATCATTATCTTATTTCAAATATAATGACTGAGGTTGTCTTAGGTCATTCTGTATTTGACTTCCAGTCAAAACAGCTGTGTCTCTGCATTAACACCATCTCTCTCTCTGCCCCTTCCCAGATCCCAAGTCTAAGAAGCATGTCCCCACGCCGCCCCCTAACAAGCCCTCCATCGCCAAATCGAGTGTGGCCATCATTAAGGACTGCTGTGGGGCCACCCAGTGTTGCATCATGTAGCAGTCTGACAGTGACCCCCGGACAACCCCCCCCACCACCCCCCACCCCCTCCCCAACAGAACAGTCTGACATCACATGACCTAATCCATTTTTGACATAATTTCCTGTGTACCTAGAGAACCCTGGTTGGTTGGTTGGTGGTGTGGATATGTTTTTTTTTAATGTAAACATATGGACGCTAATCTAGATAAAACATTGGGTATCATATAATCCCCTGAAGATGGTTGAGGCATTTCGATGTTGATAAATGTAGCAGTGCATTTAATATGTTTATATGGTAAGTACATCAAGTAGGGTTAGACATCTTCAAGACCAAGATGGTGTAAGGTGCACTATAATGTAGTCTTTAAATAATATATTCTTACCTTGCAGTTATAAGCACAAGGTCCCACAAGAACTACAAACCCCAGGGTTTTCTCGTCCACCAGGAAGTGAAGCAATCTCTTGGTTATTTGCTGTTGTTTTCAATAACGGGTATTCATTCACTTTAACAGGAAACCTAGAACACCTCACCGCTGTTTATCAATTCTGGTCACGGAACCGTCTCCGAGTTACACACGTGTTTTCAAGTCTACCGTTACACACAAGCGTTTCGTAATGTTAAGTGGTTACTCCAAATCTTCGTGGTTAATTGTTTAATTGAGAAAATCCAATTGGTCAGTAGTTAATTGGTCCTTCATTTGAGGCATTCTTATTGGTCCGTCCACTCGGTATCTTAGTGCTGGTCTTGAACACAAGTGTGTGGTCGTGTGCGCTCCTAGAAGCAAAGTTGACAGTTATAGCTAAGCTTCGCTCTCTGCTGCAGTTTATTTCGCTCTGCCAGATTCAGTGGTTGACTCTGGACAAGGAAACATGCTTTCACAAGCTGCCAACACACAAGGTGTCATCGTTCAGTTTTCTATGATGTAACTATTGTATCAGCAAGTGTCTCTACTAAACTGTAAAAAGGTCAATGAGTGATCAATTTGACCCTCCCTCAGATATTAGTAGTTCTAGTTGCTATGCCAATGCTATGGTATATTCATGGTTACCCTGGAAACACCTAAGGGACTAACTAATCCTGCATCCTTTAATTCAGTCTTGCCTTTTTACACTAAACATGAGGATGTGAATGCAATTCTTGTATATGCGTAAAACTCTGGAATATAACATTGTATGTCTTATTCAATAAATATTTAAGGTATTATTGTCATGTTGAACAATGTGACCCCCTTCTTTAGATTCCAGCTACTCAGAAACCCTTCCTGTGGTTTTGCTCCGTAGTATTAGTTAAGGTCCGAACAATGAACAATATTATGCAGAAAATAAGATGAAACTACCTGTATATATCTATTTGTGTGTTTAAATAAAAGCATCTTTCAGGAATAACCTCAGTCATTGTCATCATTGGGACACACCAAATGAGTAACTAGGGGTTTTCCTTGAAGGAATCATATCACAATGATCAGAATTTAGCAGGTTTTCCTTGAAGCCATTAAACAAACGTATGTACCTTCATACGAGCCATGTAACTATGCATCCTTCGTATTTAGAATCATCCAAGCACATTATTGATTCTGATTGTTCCTTGCAACCACAAAAATGTGTATAAGAAACAACAGTTCATAAGTCATAAAGCAGAGGCAGGTGTAATGCTTGTGATTTATTAACCAATACAATTTGGTCCCTTCAACATGAAACTGTTACAATAACTTGGGGTGTGTGTACACTGGCAGTAAGAGAGTGGGTGACAAGGGTCAGGAAAGAGGGACAAAGATCTCCAACACTTTGAAAATAACATTATCACAGAGGATAAGATTAACAAAAGGACTTAAGAAAGAGATTCTGTCCGATAAGAACAGCGCAGTGCTTAAAACAGTGCGATGGAAAAACTCTGACATGACAAGTGAAATGCATTTTCACTTCGTTCGTCCAAAGCACAACCCAACATCGATAACTGGTCAAACTCATTTTAGCGTCACGTAACCAAACAGACGACACAGCTCTTCAGGTGAACTGAAACTATGCAAAGGTGCATAACGTACTCCTCTAAAACACACAGCCTCATTAGATTCTTACCAACTAAGGGAAACTAAGCTTTGAGCCTTCCAAGTTAGTTGTCACTGTTGCACACAGGAGTCAGTTTTGGCGTAAACAATGTCATGATCATGAGGCAAAGTCAAAAGTAGGTTTAGGTGCTATATATATATATTTATTTTCTTCCTTTAAGGCCTGTAGGACATTTTCTACATTCTTACGCTCTTCATCCCTTGATTAAAGAGAAAATAATGTTCCGAGGCAGTCGTTAAAACAATTGTGGGAGCCAAATATAACGGCAAGGGATTTGAAGGCAACTCATTCATGCTGCATCACCAAACAGAAAGGCAAGACGTTTGGAACTTTGAAAGATGGAGTCACTAAGTAAGAACTAAACAAGGTGACAATTTACAGTCAACTACAGAGAATACATTGGCACACGCCTTGGCAGACCGGTTGGCATGGAGACGCATGTCGATGTGGGTGCTCTCGTGCAATTTCATGATCCGTTTTGACAGATTCTGCAATACATACCAAGAGCACCCATTTGACAGAGACAATCTCTCCCCTTCATTACTTCAAGTAATGTTTTATGATTTTCTTGTTGGGAACTCATTTTCATGTTTTTACTTTAAATTATTGTAGATTTTTTTATGATTACAAGAAGAACATCCTAAGAGACTCACAGAATACGCTTGCAAATCTAGACAATCACAAGTTAAACTTTGAAGAGTTTAAGGGCGAGAGAGACTGTGACAAGGAGAGGATTCGGCAGAAATAGCAATACTCGGAACGCCAAGGCAGATACAAGCCATTGTAAAAGCCAGGCAAAGTCACGATACGTGGGGGTGGGGGGGGGGGTCTTTGTCCATCAGATCCCGATCACGGGGCTTCCCACCCCCCACCAAGCCGACCCTCGGCTACCCACAGTTCCTGCCCCCTACTTCACCTCAACCACACACAAAAACAAAACAACAGACTA
The DNA here is from genome assembly GCA_030340665.1 of Neosalanx taihuensis. Taxonomy (NCBI): domain Eukaryota; kingdom Metazoa; phylum Chordata; class Actinopteri; order Osmeriformes; family Salangidae; genus Neosalanx; species Neosalanx taihuensis. The sequence goes on from CM059314.1 coordinate 2,902,334, forward strand.
AACAAAAAACCTCGAGGACGCACAGACACGGTGATACCGGCGACAAACCCAGAGGAACGAAAGCAACAAGGTTTAACGCAAAACAACCTTAGACGTTTCCGTGGAAACGTGGAGGGTGGTGCACAGAATCATTCGAGGCTCCTTACTAAACTGAGAGGACAAACAACCACCACCACCAATAAAGACAGCTTTGAAGATCAAGGCTTGACGCAGGTCACCAAATACTGGACTGACCCCTTCTGTCCAGCTTCTGAAGGGTTTACACCATGCATAAAGGGACTTATGCACATCCTGCGTATTTCACACCATCTACTCCAGTGTAAACTGCCTTCGGACAAAACGCCATGCCGGGCCATGAAGAGAAACTACAGGTGTTACGCTCCGGCTGTTGACGGCGAGCGTCCCTTGGTCTCCATTGGCAACGCTTCAGCCAACACCTGGGTCGGGTGTCGCGAAGGGCCTTTCGTGTCCACTTGGTCGAGCACTTGAAATACAGACTCTGCAGGAGATCAAAACAAGACCTCAACCTGTATTAGCTCGGTCAAACGCAAAAATCCGGAAATCAAACTCCTCTCAGTCGTCATTCTACGCGTTCGCTGCGCTGGTTGTAACATTCCGGTCGGAGTGTGTCCCACAATGCTTAAGTGGGCTCGGGTGAAAGGTCAAACGCTGCCACAAAAAGAACTGTCGACGCAAAACCTGCTCACTCCTGCGCTTTGACTTCCTCTGGACAAATGACTCAAATGTTCAGGAACACCCCAAGAACGGGCGTCATCGTGAGGAAAAAGTCACGAAGGAGAGAAAGAACTCTCCAATGTAAACAAAGCCTTTTTTTTCGAAACACTCTGATGTAAATACTAAATGCCCAAGAAAACACTGAAAGAATGAAATGGGCATGAGTTTTTAAAACAGTAATACCGGAAAATAGCTCCACAGTTGCCCTCAAAAGGCAAAAAAAGCTCTGAATTTTTAGCTAACTTTGCTTCTGGCTGTGTGGTTCATCGTCCCTTTGAAGAATCTTCCAGGGGACAAAAAATACAAAAAAAAACAAGCGGTGATAAGAGTCATTTTCATACAAGTCATTTTCGTAATTTCTGTCAGCAGATCGGGCAAAGGTCAAGAGCAAGTGTCTAGGGAAACAAACTGCTTTGATAAGCAGATGTCCTTTTTTGTGGGATACTACAGGCCTACATTAAAGCAACTATAATTATTTGATAGTAAGTGAAAGGCTTTGTTGTGTGGAAAAGAAACCCCTCATACATTTTGTAAAATGTGCGCGCCAACAGTGCCAACTAACTTGTTTTTGTCATTTGTTGCATAGCATACTTTCAATTTCAGACTTCAAGATTGAATCGCTGCACGGTTTCAATGTCAAGACATGGTAGACGTTAGCTACATTCTATGTTTTTCTTGCCCTACCTCCAAAAAATTACCCTCTTTCCCCCATAAGAACATTTACTGACCAAACAGAAGCTTTGAAAAATAAGACCTGCAGCCCAATAAACTGCATCAGGGACGTTAATGGCTTTAGTGGACACTGATTTTCAAATGATACGTTGGCAACAGGAGATCCAGCAGGTGAATACCTACAGTATTGTGTTGCCTCGTCAGAAAGGTGATACAGAAAAGAAAAAATGATTTATCTCTGGGCTGTTTACAATGTAGCCAATCAACTCTTCTCTATAGAGTTGTGCATGTCAGCTGTGTGTGTGTGTGCGTATGCGTGTTTGTGAGGTCAAGGGGCGATGCTGAAGGAGAAGTTGGCGGCCAGTCTCACTTTGCTGCGTGGAGCCCTCTTGCTAGGGCTGTCCTGGGTCTGGACGTGCCCCAGGGCCTGGGGGTGTTTGGGCACGGCTGCAGCCCCGGCCTGGCTGCTCCCAGCAGGGGGAGGTTCAGGTTGGGAGGGCTGGTAGCAGACTCTGGAGGGGGGATCTAACTCGTCAGCACTTTCCTCTGGCCCATCGTCCTCTGGGTGTCCCAAAAAAACCCACAGAACTAAGATTAAGACGAGGCTGTTCAAGGTGAAAAATATGAATAATTGTAAAACCGTGTGACGTCCGCAGGATTCCCATGAGTCAGCCCTGTGTACCAGTAGACTTTAGCGATCGGGGCTCAGGTTCAATTACAGTTTTCCTGCTTTCCCTCCCTTAAATGTTTCCCTTTTCTCTAGACAGTCTAGCAATAAAACAACAACAAAACACAAGGGGGAGGGGGGGGGGGTGTCTAACCTGAAGGTGGCGGGGTAGGAGGAGGTGGGGTCCGCTCCCCGAAGTGGATGAGGTCTGCCTGCCGGAGGAGGACAGGGTCAGGGCGGAGCTGGGGCGAGGGCAGGCAGGACGGCACGGGGCCGCACAGCAGGTCGACCGGCGAGGACAGACACAGGAGCTCCGCCTCCCCTGCCACGCCAGCTGAGCAGGAAGGACAAAAGTACTCATGTTGCAGGTCTTACGGCAAATTAAAAATTTTGAATTGCTTATAACTTATAAATGAATAGTATTTATTTTTAACTATTTAGGGGAAGAAGGCTTGTTTACCTGGGCTGGGAGTTCCAGACTGGTTGTTGCCACTGGGGCTGTATCTCTGGCCCTCCTCCTCCTCCTGAGGGGGGCTGGCGGAGGCAGCAGGGCTGACCCTCGCTGGGGAGGACAAATCAGGTCAGTTACAGTTACCAGGTCAGCGGTGAGATGCCACTGCTATCGTTGTCAATAGGCCACTTTATTAATGGTGCCTTGATTAAAAATTTTTAAATGTCATTTTAAAAGTTGTCTGACTGCTTCCTGCACCTTTCATATCGTTCTTCAGAACGATAATCCTCTTGTGTCCGTGTCCTTTGATCCAGACCACCTGTCATAGAAAATCAAACTTTTTAGCATAGTTATTTGAGATATTTTTTATAAATCACAAAGTTCTGCAATGTTGCTCGCAGACTAAGCCAAAAACGTGAGGGGGGGGGGGGGGATCCCTGCTGTTCCCACCTGAGGTATAGCTCCAAGCAGCTCGTCGATGGTGGAGTACCCGTAGGCCCGGGGCTGCAGGTTGCGGCCCGTGAACTTGCCGTAGGCCCCTGGGAACTCGGTCAGGAAGATCTGGTGGTAGTGGTAGGTGTGGAGCATGGCTCGCACGCTGCGGGCAAACTGGTACAGCCTGGTCAGGCGAACCCGCTCGCCGTCCCCATGCCCGCCGGCGCCGCCCTCGCCCTCCTCCTCGTGGAACAGCTACCGGGGGGAGGAGGGGGACGTTAATCTGATGCTGAACATGTTTTGAAACGGGACCTAATAATCTGTTGCGCCCCAGTCCCTCCTTCCTTCCTCACCTCCACCAGGTAAGGCAGGCTCTTCAGCAGCTCGCTGAGGGACAGGAAGCCGTACTCGCAGGGGTTCAGGGCGGTGGCGTGGGCGCGCAGGTAGCGCTCGCTCAGCTCGTCCACGGACACGCCCTCCCCCTCGCCCAGCGACATGAGCAAGGCCAACAGCTGGCAGGTGAGCGAGCGCAGCGACTTCCTGTTGATGAGCTGCACCTCGCGGCCGCTCGCACCGTCCACCACCTGACAGGAAAGAGGATGGAGGTCAAGGGTCATTTATGGTGAACAGATATGGCGAAAATATCCCAATAAAAACAAGCTAACAGTGTCTGAGATTTGGTTCCTTCAGGCATCAGTGCCACCAGGGGGCGCTAAAGCTTGAGGAATCTGGACATCAGTGCAACACTCCTAACACACAGATGGTCCGAACCCTCCAAATCTCTCCTGCCCTGCCTCACACCTTGACCACGTGGCCCAGCTTGGCGAGCAGCGCGGGGAGCGAGCTGACGTCGTAGTCCTGCAGGCGCAGGCAGTAGCCGTAGGTCTTGCTGTACTCGGTGAGCAGCTGGCTGGCCGGCAGGCTGGAGTCTGGCTGGGCACGCAGCAGCTTGACCAGCTGGGAAGCCAGGGCCTTCACCCGCTCCAACTCTGTCAGGGTCAACAACTTCTCCTCACCGCACTCCAACACCTGGGTGTGAGCGTGGAGTATTCAAATGTGAGCCACAGAAGAGTGCATCACTACGAATGACAACATATAGCTCTACCTGACAGAGGGACAACACACACACACACACGTACCGTGAGCACATCAGGGATGGCCTCGAAGAGCTCCAGCAGCTTGCTGAAGCCGTAGTAAGTGAGCTTGCACTGGCGTCCAAAGTGGTGGTGGTAGGTGGGGATGAACTTGCTGAAGGACATCCGGCAGTGGGGCTGGTGCCTGAGCAGGTCCACCACCTCCTTCCCAAACTGCCTGGTCCTCTCCACCTCCTCTGCCGTGCGCTCTGGGGGGGAGGAGCGGAGGTCAGGAGAGTCCTCAGATGACGCATGTGAGAGTCTACTATGGAGCTCAACCAACGAATGGAGGATGTGCCCCTGCCCCCCACCCCCTGGGGGAGGTTTGGGGTTTGGGTTTACCTCTCTTGGGAACGGAGATGACCGTGTCGGAGTCCTGCTGGGTGACGGTGATTGTGGTGTCTGGGATCTCAGCCAGCAGGTCCATCAGGTCGCACATGCCATAGTCGGTCACGTGCCAGTCCCTGGAGAAACACCTGGTGGGGGGTGAGGGGGGGGGGGGGGAGGGGCACGCTATTGGTCAGATCTCTACTAACGTTCAATGTTCTATGACCTCTTTACTTCAGGTCAACAAAGATTTTAAACTTGGTTGGTAGATGACCGTGGTTTTCACAGGACTCATGGCTGGCTGAGAGGGAGGGCTGGTCCCGGTGGTACTGACCAATGGTAGGCCTGCATGAAGTCCCTGATGACCACTTGCTTGCTGGCCTGGAACTTGAGGAGCTTGAGCAGGTCGTGGGTGAAGCGTTTGACCTGAGCGCGGTGGGTGAGGGTCAGCAGGCGCTTGGTGCCCATGCCCAGGATCTGGAACGCAAACCAGGGTGAGGAGAGAAGGTGGCACACGGGTGAGGAACATGTGAGGACTGGGTGCGCGTGTCACCTGCAGAACGTGAGGCACGGCCTCCAGCAGCTCCAGCAGCTTGGCGTAGCCGTAGTCGGAGACGCGGCACTGCTTGGCGAAGTGGTGGTGATAGGCTGGGATGAACTTGCTGATGGGCATGACGCACAAGGGACGCCCCTTCATCAGGTCGATGACCTCGCGGCTGAACTGGATCAGCTGGGGGTTCCCCACAGGGCTCTTGCAGCGCTGCACCCACGGGTCTGTGTGTGTGTGGAAGGTTATAAAGTGGAAGAGCATGTTTGTGGGACTTTTATTGTGAAATTCCATCATCAGCTTGAGAAAACCATAACTCACTGATATAGTGATATTGGATGGAATGACATAACGTTGTCAAGTAACAGCTTCACCAGCAGAGTTAGTATGTGTGTGTGTCACACACCTGCATTGGGCACTGGTGGCTTGTTGTGGATCCACTTGATGATCTTGAAGCCGTTCTGGGCCGTTACTATGGTGATGCCAGGGACGCAGGTGATGAGGTGCTCCAGCGGGACCCCGTTCTCCAGCTGGCCCTCCTCAGCCAGATGCAGTGGACTGAACTCTGACGCATAGCATTCTGGGAAACTGAGTTTGGAAAGAGACGGCCAGTCACAGAGTTCAATTCATAGAATTCATAATGTATCAATCAAATGATTGTGCATCTATTGAAGCGTGTATATTATAGCTATTGGAAATAAAGTCGGGTCCAATTTATGTCCGAGGGTCAAAATGAACCTCGATTCCATGATGCAAATACTTTTACTAAGTTCTTAGGCAAACAGAAAAATAAGTGAGGCCTAATTAGATAAAGACTCATGTACATTCCCATGAGAGGAAACCTAAACCTATTAAAACCCAACCTTCACACTGAACACCTGTTACCTTTCTGTTTAGATTTCACTATCTCTGTTTAGGCTGGCCGACCATTTCTGCCTTACTGTTCCCACAAAGTCTGGGAAAGATCACCCACCCGTTATCACCATAGATGGGCACTAGCTAATTCGGTTAAAAGGTTGTCAAGCAAGACAGATAAAATCCATAACATAATCTACTGCCAACACAGAACCCAAGGCTAACATAGGTTTTATGGCCAACAGGAACCCAACACACGGGGTCTACGTCCTACCTGAGCAGGGGCAGGGTTCCCTCGTGAGACTGCAGCAAACTGTGGATCTGCGAGGACAGGGCCTTGATGGACACCACCACAAACGGGATCTGATAGGAGTCTGGATCAAAGTCGGCCTCGCTGCAGGAAACGATGGATAAAATAAATATAATAATGCAGTCAAATGCGAAACTTGTTTTTCCTTCCTTCCTTCCTGTGAACGTGTGCCTCTCCTACCTGAAGCTCTCCTGGGCGTGGTGCTGCCTGCACACGGGCTCGTGGTACTCAAGCTCCTCGAACACGACGGGGCTGGCGCTGGAGGAGGAGCAGCTCTCCTGGGACTGGGACGAGCCCAGCGGGCTCTGCCTGGCCTGGCTGGAGGGGAGCAGGCACACCAGCCTGGAGCCCCCCTGCTCCCTCACCGCCACCGTCTCAGCCAGCCGGTGCAGCTCGCTCATGGCCAGCTTGCGGCCGTATCTGGGGAGAAGGAAGGAGGGAGTGGGGGGGGGATTAATAGACAATTGTCTTGCGGCATCGTGTTGCACGCAGCGAAAGAATACATCTATAAATCACGATAACTATGAATTTACGCAGACACTAGATGCACTCACTTCTTCTCGTATATCTCGGTGAACTTGAATAAGGGGAGGCAGCTGGCCGGAGCATCCTGGAGAATGGCGACGATATCTTGGCTGAGGATCGGAGAGATAAGACACCCCGATCAACATTTCTACCAATACCAGCTGTCCCCCACACCCAGCCCTTCCCCCACACGCCCGCAAACCACATCCAAATCCACCGCATGGCGTACCTCAGCATGGCAAGCGACTTGTTGTTGCCTCCGGTGACGAGAGACACGTGGATGCGCTTGCCCCCTATCTTGTAGCGGTGCAGGCTGCTGACAGCGCAGATGGCCTGCTGCAGGGAGCCCATGTGGACCGTAGCCTTCAGCTGGTAGTCTGTGTGAGGGCTGAGCTCCACTGCCTTCACCTGAGGGGGGACAGGCACAGACACAGGAAAAGCAAGAACAGGAAGACAGTCAAAAGATTGTTCTCCAGTCATTCGTCTTTACGAAGCTTCGTCCGTCCCACAGAGCTGGTGTCTCACCAGGCCGTGCCGTGAGAAGGTGTCTCGCAGGAGCTGCTGGAGGTCCTTGCGGGACATGCGGTAGTCCAGGTTGGCCACCTGCACGTCGGCGCCGTCCACGAAGGGCTGAGCCAGGCCGTCTGGGAGGGGGCTGCGGGGGGGCCCCAGCAGGGGGGAGGAGCGGCTGGACAGGCAGGGAGAGGCGCTCCTGGAGGACCAGGAGCCCTGAGACAGCACCAGGGGGCTGAAGGTCCTGTGGAGGCTCAGCTTGCTGAAGGCCGATGGCGTGCTGACCTGGAACTCTACGGAGCCCCGGTCCGCGGCTCGCTCGGCAGGGGAGCTGGCTCTGCTACGTGGCGTGGAGCCCCTAGTGGAGAGGAGGAGCAGGGTTTTTAACAGTTCCTGCCAAAAAACAGATACAAAATGTAGAAGAAAAAAAAAGATAGAAAAATCGGAGGCTCGGTAGGTCACCCTGCATACCTTCGACGGTACATGGACTCTCCTACGAGGCCGGCCTTGGGGGGCTGGGAGGGGGGCTGGAGGGTGTCTCCGTTGCCGTGGGGGGAGGCGGGGGAGCCGCGACCTTTATCCGGTTGGAAGCCCGTCTTCAGCTTGGTTTGGTCCAACCCACCACTCGCCTCCTGAACCGATGAAGAGACAGAGGACCAACCATAACAGGCGTGTCATTAGCAGTTCAAATGCAGCATTTTCATTGGCGGAGACGGAACACGGCGTTCAAAACAGGAAAGCAAAGTTGGAAGACAGGAAGATGTTTTGGAGATACAGATCTACTTGGATTCCCAATCATCCAAGGTAGTGGTTTTAATAGTAAACATGGAAAACAGGGAATATATATTTTGTATAATAACTATAGTAAATAATCCTAACAATTTTTCCCCTCAACCCTGCATGTTATAGCAGTTTACACCTATGACCCTTGAACCTTCATAAACATCTTGCTGGTTGGACCATACAGCTGTTCTCCAAAACTCTTCCTCCAACCAACTTAGCAGGGACAGAAAAAAAGGGACAGAAGCAACACACAGTAGAGCAACGGAAACTTCCATACTGGGAATGAACCTGCACAGGGTTAGAAGCCACACACACACACACACACACAGGTAGGAGGCAGTACACGGGTGAGTTGAGGGAAATTATGTTGCAGCAAGACAATTGATTTTCACACAAGACATGGACCAGAGCGCTGGAGAGCCCCGGGCCCTGGGCACAGAGCAGAAACGGACAAGGACCACAGAGACGGCGGGCTAGACACTGACATGCTGAAACTCTGCCTGGAGACAAGCCTGGAGGTTAGGGTTACATGCTGGACAGCAAGCTGCGGTTAAGAGGTGGAGGGGGGGGGGGGTTAAGACAAAGGACTGGATGGAGAGGAGGGAGGGGGCAGACAGTCCGACAGCTGACCTGCAGGGGCCTGGGAGGAGCTGGGGAGCCACGGGCAGGCGGGCCGCTACACCCCCTCCTGGGGCTGTAGGGTCTCTCGGGGACGGTGGCAGGGGCGAGGGGGAGCCGGGCCGTGCGCCGCGACCTCCTGGGCGACCTCGGCTTCTCCAGGGGCAGGAAGGAGAACGCAGAGGCAGCGGAGGGGGGCTGGGGGAGGGCCGAGGCAGGGGGCGGGGTGGCGACGGATGGGACGTCCGCGCCGCCGCCACCGCCAACAAAGCCCGGGGGCCGGGGCGACAGGGCGAGGCTGATGCGGCGGCCGTACACGTCCTCGTTCTCCATGCGCTTGCGGGCGCGCTCCGCCGCGTCCTGGCTGCCGAAGCGGATGACGGCGGTGCCCGCGGACACGCCCAGCACCTTGCCGCCGCAGTTGTCGGACAGGCGGCGAAGCCGGGCGCTCACGCTCTTCCCGTCGCGGTTGGTGGGGAGATTGTACACATAGAGGAGGTTCAAACTGGGCTGGGGGAGGAAAAGGGAGAAAAGATGTGGGGGGGAGAGAGACCAGAGGCCAGGACCATTTGGGATGTGAGATCATTTAATGGACGGGGGCGTTTGGACATGATAGCCAACACAGTTGGGAAGGCTGGTAACTGCTCAAAGCTCAATGCAGATGCAGAGACCAGGCCTAGGGCCTAATGTTGTGGAGCGCTGCAGGAAGGTGTATTTAAAAGCAAATGGTGGAATTTGGAAGCCTAGCGAAGAACCTTAGGACTGGTACAGTCCAGTTTGCTCCCTAAAAGGCTCTTAGGAGAAACACCCTCAAATACAATCTAAACCAGCCCAAATGCGGCTTTAAAATCTCCGCGAACGGACAAGCCCCAACACTCTGATGTGGCCTGCTACTGCCAGCCAGCGACAGGGCGTCGCGTGTACCCATCACCCACCCCCTGTCCCCACCCCTTCCTCCCCGGGGCCTACCTGGGATTTGACAACCATGCGCAGGGGCAGGTCGGCGGTGATGTCCTGGAAGGTGACGTGGTGGTGGGCGTGCTGCAGCAGGGCGGGCGACGCCTCGCTGTTGTGCACCAGGATCACTTTGAAGCCGTGGCGATGGCGGAGGTCGCTCAGCTCGCTGGCGAAGTTCACGTCGGCTGTTGGCAGGGGGGTGGCGTGCAGGGTTAAAAACTGGTATGGAAAATGTGAGTGTAGTAAGCTGAAATAAGATGGAAAACTCGCTCACAGGAAACGAGAACGACAGTGGCGGGAGCCGTGTGCGTTTCGGCGAAGCGCCGGAGACTCTGGCGCAGCTTGTCATCGGCGGCGTTCTTGGCAGTGGCGTTGATGTGGGCGACTGTCACCTGCCCCCAAAAAAACAGACAGCGTCAGCGAGATAGGGCTTCACAGGAAACGGGGCGAGAGAGCTCCCAGCTTGCCATGGTTCCAGCCTCACCTGACAGTTGTTGAGTTCCTGGATGACGGCCTTATTCTCCTTGCTGATGTCGCACACGCACATGAACTCGGCCTCGCGGTGGCCCTGGAAGAAGCGGGCGCGAATGCGCTGCACCACCGCCGCCGCCGAGCGCCCCGTTGGCACGCCGCAGTTTTCGATGTCCCAGAACACGCCCACCGGGGGCACGTTCTCCGGCCCCTCAGGGGAACCTGGGGAGGGATCCACATGTTCAACAGAGTCACAGGCCGGTGGCCGACAATCAGACATGACGACACACATGCAGGTCCTACTGACCATACTTGGTGGCAGCCTTGGTGCCCAGGCTGGTGCCCACCAGCAGGAGGCCGTCAGAGGAGGTGCCACAGCCGTTGCATACGGGGATGGGGGCAGACGGAGGCGGGGCCATGCCAGGCCACGCCTGGTCTGGCTCGGAAGCCGCGCCCCTCACAGGCTGAAGGAAGGGTGGAGGGGGGGAGATTGGAGAGTGGTTAGAGGCCAAGGGTAATGTTATGTCTAAGCAAGGACGTGCTTGCTTTTGAGGAACACCTGTGTCACTTACCACGTTCAAACAAGTTCAATCAAACATGAATTCAAACATTAAAACACCATTCCTGTCTGTTACCGACCCAAATACTGAAAAAGCAGGCAGAGATGAGCACTTGTTGTTCTTTTTACATGGTAACAAACATCCAAACTGCATCGTCCATCTGGCATTCAGTCCAGCGCATGCTAGAGATTCTGTTCATCCTTCTGTGTAGATTAGAACGCACCCCCCTCCCCTCCCCTCCCCTCCCCTCCCCTCCCCCCCCCCCCCCCCCCCCCCCCCCACGTACACCATAAACAAGCTGCTTGAATCGACAGTGCCACAGTGAATGAAGAGAATACCACCAACCTTGGTCAAACATCCCCGGCAGTAGTGCGCCCCCTTCAGACAAACCGTGCGTTCAACACTGAGGTGCATAGGGTTAGAGCAAAGGTGCGATGAGGCGGGTGAGTGGTGATCACAGTGGCCTGCGCCGGCTCTCTGGCTCCCCCTAGCTGCCGTGCTGTAGCCACAGCTACAGGGGTAGTAGCTGGAGGAGGCCAGGCAGGAACTGTGCGGGGGGGCCACGAGAGGGGCAGAGGGGGGAGGTAGGAGGTTGGCCTGGCTGTAAGGTACAGAGGAGGAGGGGTAGGGGAGGAAGGGGCGGAGGAGCCCGGCTGTGCAGCAGGGGAGGTGAGAGTAGGGGTGTGAGGGGAGGGGCTGGGAAGTGGCCACAGGGGGCAGGTTGAGCTTGTAACGCCCAGAGCCACCCAGCGTATTTAAGGCATCGCCTCCACCGCCACCTCCTGTTCCAAGACTGGGGAAGTGGAGGGCTGACGTCATGGAACTAGCCCCAGTCACGCTGCTACTAATGCTGGGGGGTTCCTGAGTGCAGGGGGGCATGTGCAGCAAGACACCGCTAGCACCAACACAACCGCTACCACCAGTGACAAGCCCGTATCCACCAGTAGTGCCATAGTGCTGGAGGCTGGCCTCACAGTGAGTGCACCCGCTTACTTTGGGGTTAGTCCCCTGCTGCTGATGCTGCTGGAGGGAGTCTTGTTGTTGGGGAGGTACGGGAGGAGGAATCAGACAGGGAGGGGGCAGAGGAAGTTGGGCCAGGGGAAAGGGCTGGGAGGAGGAGGAGGAGGTGTGGTGAGGAGGAGGAGGGACGTCTTTCAGCTCCAACATCGGCTTTCGGGTGTCCATGTAATTCTTCTGAAGAGAAAGTCAAAGATAATAACTCGTCTGAAAAAAGGCTTGGTAAAAGGTAATCTCTCCCTCCCCCAAAACACACAGATATTGAGTCTCTCCAAGTGAGAAGTTAACGGAATAGTGCTGTCTTCTTATCATTGTGATTGGTCAAGGCAGCACCAGGAGAACTCAGTGTACATTGAGATAAGGACCCAAAAAGGACCACATACAACCCTTGATGGCTGTACAGCGTTACACAAACATTATAAATCCTTCATTTTAGATTGAATGTGACAACATAAGTAATGAACCCATGAACTGCTCATCTAAAGGCTCTTTCTATTTACAAGGGGACTGGTGTTCTTCCAGATGGGTATTTCTACAAAAGATCTACAATCCTGGTGCACAGGCCTACCTGTTTGTCTGAGTAGGGGGTGTTCTTGTCGTAGATCGAGAAGCAGTCGGCGAGGTTCCACAGCCGAGAGGAGGTCTCCGTCTCGGGCTGGCTGAGCCATGGGAAGGGTCTAGAACCGAGTATAGGTCGCTCCTTTCCCAGTCCGTCCATCGTCGTTGAACCTCACGGGGATTTTCAGCATTCTTTCATCGTTCTTCTCTGTCATTCTTCCCTGCAACACAAAACGGTTGTTGGGACTGACCTCGTTTGTTTATTATGGTTTTAACAGAGACTGTGTTGCAATGGTGACATAAACAGCTGATGATTTCTTTACTATGAGCAGAAACCTTCCTGTGAGAGCGGTGTATTAGTCGCATAACCAGGCAACACTGAAGCAATTATGCAAAGCATTGCGATTAGTTAGTGAAAACCAGCTGCTAAAAAGAAATCAGAGCTATTTAGCAAAATGTTTTTTGATTCCTATCCTTGCTTCCTACTTTGCAAGCTAACTTGCTATTGCCAGTATTACTGAAAGCTGTTCACTTACTACGTTAGAATACTACGCTTATGTAGTAATACTATATAATAATAATCAGCTGGGGCCACGTTAAATGAGCTAGTTAGTATATAGTAGCAAGGCCTCGTTACCTGCGGAGCTGACTGCCTTCCTCTCTTCTTATTGCCCCCCCTCAGACCGTGTGTTGCCCCTTTCTGACGCCTCTCAAACCCGAGCCTCTTTGTAACCTACATTTGCCACAAACTAAATCGGAACTGTCGTAAATGCAAACAGTATAAACATAGACATTATACATATATAATTTTATGTGTAAAAGTATAAACACACGACAGCCCGGTTTGGTTGAATGTATTTATTGGGAGTTATTTCTATTTATTTCATTTATATTATTTGTTAATGCATATTTGCATTAGAGAGTGAGGTAAAGTACACACATATTAACAATATAATAGTGATATACAGTCGTAAAACTCTCTAGTATCCCCATAGGTCTTGCCATTTATTATGATTTATTGCGAGAACATTTTAATAAGAATCTGACATTATTATACGCGATATATATATATAAAAAACCAAGACGAAACCATGCCAACACTCCAACTGCTCACGCACAAGAAGACGCCTTCATTGATTGGTCCGTGTCTGTAAATTTGTGTTAGTCCACACCGTCAACCAATCACATTGCGCAAAAAGACGCCTTCATTGATTGGTCCGTGTCTCTACCGCTCTGTGTCAGTCCACACCGTCAACCAATCAGATTGCGCGCCTCAAACAGGATTTGTATTTTCTTCTGATGTTGGACGTCAGTTCAGTCAGTTGACAGCAAGTTAGCTAATTAGCTAAAGAAAATCCTTGCTTTTGTTTTAGATGGCTACTACTAACTGAGGAAGTTATCGAAGCAGTGTTACAATTTAAAAAATCTAAAAGTGCTACTGCTCTACGTAGGCCGGTAAGCATTTGGTTACTTTTATTGCATGTGGCTGCTGTACGTTCAACTGGACTTTATAACTATTGTTGAATGCACCGGCTAGAAGCTAGCTGGCTAGCTAGCATGCTACTTCGTTAAATTCTGCTGAACATCCATTGCACTTATCGATTGTTGTTGCATTCAATTCAAATTATATTGTCGTATAATATTATACTAGTCGGTATAATTTATTGCACATTTGATATGATCAACAAACTTGTTGGCTTAGACTACTTAGCATGTACTGAATGTGAGTAAATACTGAGGCTGCGACTTATACAAACTTATTGTAGTAGCAGCACGATGGGAGAACCAAATACAAAGTTTGGGTCTGCGGAGGAAGAAATGTGTTTCTGGAAGGATCTGGCAGAGAAACACCAGCAAAGGTAAGACTGAGGCATTCCAGAACAACGGGGAGAGTTGTCCCGTCTACAACCGGTATCTGAGCCACAACAGACGGCTAGAATAGTACTTTTACCGTAGACGTTTCTGAATCTTTGTTTACCGTCACTGATCAGAATCAGAATGGGGTTTATTCGCTATGCAAGATTTACAAAACATAGAATTCACTGTGGCAGAAATGAGCAAACATAGAACATATATGTGACATACTAATAAAAATGAATACAATGTAAAATACACTACAATTTTGATACAAATAACATAGAAGTACAAGTAACAGTAAACAGTGGTGCAAAATTCAATGATGGGTCAGTCTGAGTTGAATCTTTCCGTGTGCGTGTGACCGTACAGGGCCGAGGAGGCTTTGGAGGAGCTGCATGAGTTCCAGCAGATGAGCCGGGACTATGAGGCTGAACTGGAGGCAGAACTCAAAAATTGTGAAGCACGAAACAAGGAGTTGCTTTCGGATAACAACCGACTCTGCATGGAACTGGACAACATTAGGGTAAGAACATCCCAAGTTCTCCAGTCAGATGTTTAATGGGAACATTCTCATGTTGTTGTACATGTTGTCGATTGCGTGTCTTTGGGATCAAGTTTGGGAAGTTTTTGGTGAATCCATTTCAATCATGCATACGTCCATGTACACGCATATAGTCACAATTGTCTCCAGGCACCAATTTACTAAAGACACAGCCAGCACCAGAGGCTTTTGCGTGAAGCCATGATTAAGCAGCTGACTTCTATTTCTGTTCAAAAGTCCAGAGGGAAGATGAATTTGAATAGAGAAAATACAGATTTCAACAACAACAAAAAATCCTAATTGCTTGGGAACATTCAGGGAGACAAAAGTGAAAAGCAGCTTTATAATGCTCAACTATCGGTTTTGCTCCGAGACAACTTGGGAAATGAACACCGAAATGTGATCCGTTTACTGTGTAGGAACGAGGACTGAGGGCCGAGTGTTATTCTAGGATGTCTTTTATTTCAACGTTCGTTTGCCTCCTTCTCGCTTCCCTCACCTTCACAGGAGAAGTTTGAATCGCAGCATTCGGAGGCGTTCAGACAGATCTCCATGCTGGAGGGAGACCTGGCTGAGACCACGGCGGTGCGAGACCACCTGCAGAAGTACATCAGAGAGCTGGAGCAGTCCAACGATGACCTGGAGAGAGCCAAGAGGTCAGTCTGTCTGGATGATCTTTGACCTTTACTGGGTCTCAGTATCAGGGTTTGGAATGTAATGTTATTTTTTTTTGTCTGGAAAACAGTCTGTATAGGAGTTTGATATTGGATGAGTCGGCTTCTAAAACAAGATTTGCAAAAGAACGCAAGCACAAGCTCTGCCTAACATATAACATTAACAGACTCATTGTAGTTTTCTACCTGTAGAACAAATGCTCTGTAATGGCTTGGTAATGTCTAGCTCTGACTAACAACCTCAAAACCATAACAACCATGACTGTGTCTCTCCGGTATCCCAGAGCGACCATTATGTCACTGGAGGATTTTGAACAGAGGATGAACCATGTGATAGAGAGGAACGCCTTTCTGGAGAGTGAGCTCGATGAAAAAGAAAACCTGCTGGAGTCAGTCCAGAGGCTCAAGGACGAGGCCAGAGGTACGCAGAAACACACACACACACACACACACACACACACCAGAGCTAATGTTCGCAAGTTTCGCTGATTGTGCAAGTTCATAACTCCATTCTGAAGCTAGGTGACATTTGATAGCTTATTGATCCAACTCTAATGTTGTCTTGGGATACAAATGTCCATTGTATTGTATTAAGCACATTTCATTTAGACGAAAGCTGAACGACCAGTTACTTAAACAGATGCTATAAAAAGTATTTAAGTATCGATTCCAATAGATTTGTAACTACTCTGCATAATTCAGAACCCAAAATAGGGTTATTACCAAGTTTTTCCACATTTTAAGAAATTAGCTTTGGTCTGCTGATGCATAGCAATAAACATGAAATGCGAGGACAAAAAAAACTGACAGTGACATAATTAACAATTGTGCAAATAGTAGATACCCATGAAATAAAGCATTAGAAGAATAAGTGAGATAAGTGTTATGAGATAATCATGTGAGAGACAGAATTTTGTCCAGCTGCTACGAAGGGGTTCTCCCTCTTGAATAACCTCCGAACGTCCCAGGATGGAGAGAGTCCTTGTTGTTGGGGAGCACGGGGCCTCTGATGTGGGCAGTTGTAGAGAGGTTCTGGGGTAGGAGGTGGATAGAGACATGGGGGGATGGTGTCAGGACAGGCCCATTGTCTGTCACATCAACAATAGACCTCATTCATGCTGATGGAAAGTCATTAATAGAGTAGGGGTGGGCTTTCAGTTTGTAGAAGGCCCTTCCAGACAGAAGCCGAGCTGGTTTTTCTTGAGAACTTTCTGAAGCTTTTAGGGCAGTCGTTTAGCATCTCTCACCGCACTGCCAGACATCCATTAAGACTGAAGAACTGGTCCCCTCCTAAACCTTTCATCAACCTCAGCTGTCCGAGTTTAGCTGTAATCCAGAGCTTGTTGCCGGAACCCACCCTGGTACACAATGGTGGGCAGCTGTCCCTTCTGAAGCTGATTGTTGGCCCCTGTGTTTCGGACAGACCTCCGGCAGGAGCTGGCCGTGCAGCAGGTCCAGGAGCGACGACCCTCCAGCAGCCTTGGCAAGGACACAGACCGGACCGACGTGCTCTCGAGGTCCTTGCCCGGGTACCCCCCGCTATCGCCCACCCCCTCCAAACCTCTCGCCACCTTCTCCACGCCCGCATCCAACATCCGTCGAGGTACATTCAATGGCTGCTCTTGCTGAAATATAGCAAAGAAATACCCCTTAATGCTAGAAAGCCATGTCATCCATAGTGAATACTGGTAATTCAGTGGGTTGTAGAATGTTTTGTTACTTGTTGTACAGTGTGTTGAGTAATTTGTGCTTGTGTTCAGGTGATAACCTGACAGGAACCCCTTTGACCACGTCAGCCCGCATATCAGCACTCAACATCGTAGGGGAGCTGCTTCGAAAAGTTGGGGTAAGAGACACCTGGAAGCCCTTTTACCTTTTTAAACAAAGGACTTCTGCCTGTTCCGATCACACTTAAATTCAACCTATGGAACTCTGACTGAGCGATATTCATGAACGAGAATGTTCTGTCCTGTTCCGTCTCTCAGAACCTCGAGTCCAAGTTGGCGTCCTGTCGAGAGTTCGTCTATGACACGTCAACGAACCGAACGGCCCTTCCGGCAGGGCCCAGCACTCCCTCTGCTCCAGAGGGGGGCTTAGAGGTCCAGGCCAGCAGCATGAGCCCCCCTCCACAGTACGACAGGTGAGCAGGAAGCCCCTCTGGTCACCTGGATCAGTAGAGCAGTGTTTCCCAACCCTGAGGTCCTCAGAGCCCCACTGTCCTGCATGGTTTAGATGTTTCCCTGCTCCAGCACACCTGATTCTAATGAATGGGTCGTTATCCAGCTCTGCAGAAGCCTGATGACCACTAATTGGATTCAGGTGTGTTCGAAACATCTAAAACATGCAGGGCAGGCATTCCCTGATGACCAGGGTCTCTAAGTGGTGAGCAAATTCAAAAAATTACTTTTATCACAGTTTCTTATTTCATTTGTATCTTCAGCAAATATACTTTATAAGGACGCGTTAGCAAGGTCATACGAGCAACAAAATAATGCAGCTGTTTTGTGCTAACCGTGATCCTTGCGTGTGTGTGCGTGTGTGTGTGTGTGTGTGTGTGTGTGTGTGTGTGTGTGTGTGTGTGTGTGTGTGTGTGTGTGTGTGTGTGTGTGTGTGTGTGTGTGTGTGTGTGTGTGTGTGTGTGTGTGTGTGTGTGTGTGTGTGTGTGTGTGTGTGTGTGTGTGTGTGTGTGTGTGTGTGTGTGTGTGTGTGTGTGTGTGTGTGTGTGTGTGTGTGTGTGTGTGTGTGTGTGTGTGTGTGTGTGTATCGTTTCATCCAGCCTGGTGAAGAGGTTAGAGTTTGGACCTGCTCCCCCGCGCGGTCTGTCCCAAGGCTCGCAGTCACCACAGGGTGGGGTCAAAATCCTGCTATAAGACACGCAAACCAAATCCAAAAATGTCCTACTAAGAACTAAGCTGCCCCCCCCCCCCCCCCCCCCCTCCTGTAATGCTGCATGGGCTGAGAAAAATGATGTGCTAATGCTACCACATCACAGCTTTTTTAGCTTGGAAGAATATTGGGGACATTGAAAGACAAATGCTCCACACTATCCTGTCTGTTTCCCCAGTCCACCTGTTTTATGTTGGGCTACTAACCCCTTCTGGCCTTGCTGTCTTGAAGCCAGTTTGTTTTTGCTAACAGTTCCTACATGTCGAGTCAGACAAGAGTTAGTGTTAGCATTGTAGCCATTGCTGCCTTGACCAATATTATTTTTGTCTCCTCATTTAGTATATTTTTTGTTTTTAGCCTCGTCATGAATAGGTCATGTCTTCCTTGTAGCATATATTTAGTTTGAAATGTTAAAGAGAAGCGAGTTATGACTGTAGGTCTGTAGCTCTGTGAAAAGTTGAGCGTTAAGTTCTCAAGTGTCTCAAAAGTTTGCAATATCAGAGGTTTCCATGATATCTCTATCTACTGTTAATGTTATTGGGTAATCCTTAATGAGCTGATGAGCTCTAGAGGCAGTGGTTGATAATGTACACATGGAGTGAAAGAATGCAAAATTGTATTATTTAGGAATATAACACTTTTTTTAGAGCACAATTACGTTTGGCATGTCTGTTTTTTTGTATTTTTTTTAAGACTTTGACGCCACAGTCTTTTTCTTATCTTCTGAGTTCATTGTTTAGTCAGTGCATCGGTCTGCACTGTTTGAATGTATACAAATGTTTCTGACAGGGATTAAACCTCACATTCCACAGACTTTCTATTTGCTGTCCTTTGCAGCGGACAGAAACTTAATGGAGGAGGAGAAGAGGGGGAGAGCCTCCCCTTCTCCGATGAGTTTCGGGAGGCACTGAGGGGGGCGAAAACATATCAAGGATTAACTCATGCAACCTTCCTTCTCCTGCTTGACGTATCATCAGTGCTAATATGGGCGGGGATGTGACTGTGCTGCTCTGTATGCCTATCACCCATCCAGGCGTATCAGAGAGGTTCTTGGTAAGGAAGAAGGTTGAAAATGGCATGTAGTTCAGTGCTGGCCTTTGTTCAAACTTGTCTCAAAGTTCAAGGCCATATCAAGACAGAAATAGCAATAACAGGCAATAATAGATTTTTATCAGAGTTCGGAAATAAGCACACGTCTATTCTGTTTTTCAGAATTTTGAGTAAGAATTGTTAGGCCTGCCTTTATAGACTGTGACATGTTTTAAATGGGTCTGGTAATATTATGCAGTGTTCTAAACTGTGTGGAGTCAAGTGGCTGAGCGGTTAGGGAGTCAGGCTAGTAATCAGAAGGTTCCTGGTTCGAGCCGTGACCATGCCAACATGACGTTGTGTCCTTGGGTCGCTCTGGATAAGAGCGTCTGCTAAATTAGTGAGGTTGTTTCTCATATTTCCTTGAAGGTCTGTAAATGGTGGAAGGGCAAACCCAGAGGGGTGTGGTCTGCTGTAGTCTTCCTATCCCAAGATGCCTGTATTGTCTTGTCAGTACGCCCTCTTAACCTAAACCTGGGAAAAATAGAACATTTTTCCACTGACAGTGCTTTTCTGACCATGGCTTCTCTCTCACCAAATATGACCGTCATCGCTATATCATCGCTGCATCGAAGAAATCTTATCAATATGTCTGAACAAGGAGCGTCACAACATATGACAACGTGTAGCGTGTAGCTCAGCTGTTGATGCTCGTGAACTGTTGTGTGTGAACTTTGACCCAGGAAGTGCCGTGTTGATAGGATGTGTAGTCCCTCACCATAAACCCTGTTTGAACTACGTTCACACCCAATGTGTTCTATGTTTACGTGTTGGTTTGCAAATATTTTTTTTATTAAAACAGAGAAAACTATACGTGTCTTTTTTTTAATATTTCAAATGTGGAGCTAGATAAACATTAGTCAGAAATGTTTTATTTTTTATCCACTCTTTATTAATTGTGCAGGTGATTCCACAATTTATAGACAGAAAATACAGATTGAAGGCTTAAACATCATTTGGGTAAACAAAGCAAACAGTATCTTGGTGGTGACCCGTTTTTACGAACAACTTCAAGGATGAAATATGCATTTGGATATTTAAATGCATAATGAACTGGACTCAGTTCTAAAACGCCATTTCTTTGGTCATCATCTCGATAATCAAATTTATTATCACTTAAAACAATGAAGTCAGACAGGATCTTGTCAAAATAAAGAGGGTGATTTTCAGTGGAAAGGTAAACATACTAAACTGTCTATATTTGACAGCTTGTTAAACATACTTATTAGATCTATGAGGTGTATTCCTTGTCCAAGCCATGGACAGAATAAAGCTGTTGCTACGGTTGCAACTGTGTCAATACTGGTAATCAAGTAAAGTAATACATTTGGGCTACATTTTATTTTCTTAGATAGGTATACTTCATTTTGGTAGAAATATTTTGCACTGAAGTGATTTAGGTTGGTCTTGGGTACCTAACCTAATGTACTTTACCACAACAATGTCTCATAGAAGAAACAGGTAACAGCAGTCTCAAAAGACAGGACAAGTCAAAATGTCATAATGGGATTAAGGTATTAGATTTACATAAACTCTAAATATATCAACATAGATGTATAGAAAACTCTGATGAAGTTTGAAAGTGGGTAAAAGTGTTGCTTTACTTTCCTTTTAGGTAAAAGGGGAATAAAAAATGATACGCTCGTACCTTAAGAGGGTGCAAAATAGTTAAAGAGAAAACATAGTCATTCAGTGCGGTAGAAAAACAGTGCTAGAAAAGAACAGCAACAATCATCAACACATGGTAACTCAAAACATCTTTGGTTAGCAAATAAAATGTTAAAAATGTGCTCTAGGAAACAGAAAACGAATCAATCTGGACTAATGAACATTAAGGCTTTCCATATTAAGTCTGGTGTTGGATTTCTGGCTGTTATGATGATTGTGATCATGTCGAGAAGGGTGAATTCTTCTTTCTTCTACTCAGCAGACTTGGTTCCGTTGAAGTCACTCGATGAGTCTCCATCTTCGTCATCCTCGATGACCCTCCTGCCACCTCCCCCTCCACGCCTTGGGGCACTGCTGAAGGACGGCTCGTTGCCACGCCTTAAAACAAAGATTCAGACACGCATATACAGACACAAACAGAAATAGACAAACATACACATGTAAAAGAAACTTGAATTAGTGTGGGGGGAAAAACATTTATAATTATGTTGGTGTGGCATTTGAAACTTCATGACATTTTCATGAAGATCTAGGGAATTTAAATATCAAAAATATAAATAAAGTGACACTACATAATCAACCAAAAACATGTAAAAATGCTTATCCAGCAATACTTGTAGACAAGGTTGATTATGTGACTATTTTTCTTCCACCATTTAAACATAATATTTTACTTTGAAAACCAAACCAACCTGCCACCAACACCTCTGTCAAGTTATGCTTAACTTCAGATGGAAAACAGTCAAGTGACAACGGGATGAAACAGCAAATATGAATTGGAAATGCTGTGTAGAGATGGCGTGGTTATAAGAGTTAGCATGGCAGTTATGATTCAAACTCATTCCATTCCTGACTTCAGGGAAATGAGTCCGGTTTAGACCAACTAAACCAAGCACGTAGAAAAATATGGTCACCAATATTTTTTAATGCACCTCATTTCTCTTGCAGGGTTGCATAAATGTTTTTTCTTCAGATAAATACACCAAGGAACCATATTTTCCCTCTTGTAGGCATACTGAGGCGAATGAAGGGGGGGGATGAAGTAAGAGATAGATGGTGAAATGTTGATGTGGTAACATCTACAAGCAGAGGTACCTGCTTCATTACTCCTTTGGCTCTGGGTTGCCTCTGCAATAAAGACAGAAATGCTTTGGGTTCCAGTGGAAAGAAAAAAAAATCCAGTCTGACTGATGATGTGAAGTAGAGAGATGCTCATTAGGTACTGTGTACCCATTTGCATGAGTTTAATTGGAATTTTTGAAGTGTGGATGGGTGGGTGGGTGTGGGACAGGATGCTAACTTAAACAGGAGTGCGGTTACATGCAAGACGTCAAATTGACCAAACTCCCCTAAGTCTTATTTTACTGCCCTGCTGAATAGGTCATGGTGTTCTGGTGAATGTGGTGAGCTCAGCCCGCTTTCAAATGGGGTTGAACGTTTGTGAGTTTGTGAGATGCTTTTGAATTTCACATTTAGCAGACGCTTTTATTCAAAGCAACTTCTAAGAGGAAGCTTTACAAAAGATCATCCTCATAGTTGTTGCTTTTAGTGACATTGAGACAAATCAGTAAGGATCTTAATGAGAGGGCTTGTTATTCCACTGTGCATGTAGCCCTGCGTACAGAACATACTTGTATATCACACGGACAAAAAATGTCAGGACAAAAGCCATTACCAAAAGACTGAGAGAAAATGACAAAGAACTTGGGAGAACACAACATAACACTGAACATGAGAGTCATGGAATTTTACCTCAGTTTGTTCTTGAGGGAGTTAATCTCCCTGGTCAGCGCGTCATTAGCCTCGGTGGCCTCGTCCAGCTCGCGCTGCACCTTCCTGCGGCCGGCGGTGATGCGCTGGGACTCCTCCTCAGACTCCTCCAGCTGTCTCTTCAGCTGCTTCATCCTAGCGGTAGACTTTTCTGCCTGGGGAGGGGACAAGGAGACAACAAGGTAGTCAGGTTATTTAGATAAAGATAACAAAGAGGCTTTCCTAAGGACTTTAGTAGGCTGTCGTTTGGATTCTCAGCTGATTCAATGTTGGTTCATTAACAGTTAATCCAAACGGATGTTTTTTTAGCATTGCGTTAGTTTGCTCTTGGTTTGTCTGGGTGTAGACTGGTGGAGTACCTGGTCTTTGTACTGTTCTGCCTGTTTCCTCTCATCTTCCACCTGAAGCATCAGATCCTTCAGCTTCTTGTCCTTCTGTCTCATCCCCTTGACAGAGGCCTGCTTCTCCCTGCACACAGCAAACTGCCATTACACCACCAACACGGCCGACAACATACAATTGGAGACGTTTATTCACTTAGGACATGGCATTAGTCTTTCACTCTGTGGCATTCATCTGGCCATCAAATCCTGGTCCTCGAGGGGCCACACTGCCACACCTGACACATTCATTTGCACTTCTACTGCAGGATGAGTTTAAACCGAATTTGACCCGATCGCACGTACACACACACGCGTGCCTCTCTGACCTGCTCTCCTGTTCCAGCTGCTCCTCCAGCTGGGCCACTTTGGCCTCCAGGGCGGTGATGGAGGACTTGAACTTGGACTTGACCTGGTTCTCCATCTCCTGGAGCTTGGCTTTCAGCTCCTTGTTCTGCCTCTCCATCTGCTGACGGGCACTCTCGTTCTTCTGGGAGGTGGTGCGCTCCGTCTGCAACTCGTTGGTCAACTGGTCCACCTGAAAAGCGGTTGGAGCGGTCAGCATGCGGTCAAGGAGGAATCCTGCCGCAAATAATCAGCCACGTAATGAGCAGAGAAGGTTTCAGGCAGCTGTTGAGGTGTGGTCTTTTGGTTGGGCATGGTTTGACCCTCGCACGATGGTCAAAACGAGGTCGGAATACGGTCAAGAGCTTCGTCGCACCAGTCGTACCTGTTGCGTGCTCTTCCTCAGCCTGTCGTTGATTATCTCCATGTTGCTCTGCTCCTCTTCCAGCTCCTCCTCCAGCTGAGAAATCTTGGCTTCCAGGCGACGCTTTTCATCAGACAAGGCCGATCTGACAGACACACGCGCAAATTAAACATTGTCTTAGTACACTTACACATATTCTTGTATAAATAAAGAAAAGGGGTCATATTGTTCAGCACGCAATTTTGACTCACTTTCCAGAAGAGTTGCTCGCCAGCTCATCAGAAAGCTCATCTCTCTCAGCCTCTGCTTGCTTCCGTGCTCTATCAGCAGCTGCTAGGTCCTAGAGACACACAAGAACATATCCACCCCTCTAGGATTACCTTGTGCTATGGCACCAGATTAGCTGTGTATCAGGTTTTGAGGGCAAAGGCTGGCAAGGCTATACCTCTTGGACCTGCATGAGCTCAGCCTCCAGACTCTTGGCCTTCCTCTCGCTCTCCTTGGCCGTGGACAGAACCTCCTCCCTGGCTGCGCGTGCATCGTCCAGCTCCCTCTGGTAATCCTTCATCTGAGCCTGGTGGCACAGACCGAAGAGGGGAGCGACGATAAGACAATAACACGATAACGCTATGGTATGAACTGCCTAATTATTAACTAGACATATTAACGCTCTCTAATTGTCTTTTTTGTCTCCACAAAAGCATTGACAGATATCCATTGTTTTAAAAGTTGCCCGGTCCTTCTGACCTGGAGCTTGCGCAGTTGTTTGATGGCCTCATCCCGTCCCTTGTTCGAGGTCTCGATCTGTCCCTCCAGGTCTTTTATGTCTCCCTCCATCTTCTTCTTGGACGCTGCCACCGAGGCTCTCTGCTTGCGCTCGTCCTCCAGCTCTGTCTCCAACTCACGCACCTGGACGAGCCAGTAAATCAAGAAGTTGATTCTGATACTCATGAAGGAAAGGGAATCTTTAGCCCCTTTACTAGTAAACTAGCCCACAGGTCAATATGTTTTGGATAAATATTGTAGGAATTCCAGACTTGATTTTAGAGAGGTGGTTGCAGAAAATCATTCACATTGAAGATTTACTTCTAAATGTAAACGCAACACTTAAATTCTGTGGGCCGTAGATGTTGCACAGAGTTAGTCAGGCTGCAGACGTTTTCTAATCAGCATCCTGCACCTGTTTAATGAGCTGCTTCCTCTTCTCCTCTCCCTGCTCGTCGCGTCCCAGCAGGTCCCTGTCGAACTGGGCCTTGAGGGCCTGCATGTTGACCTCCAGGCGCAGCTTGGCGTCCTCGGCTGCCTGCAGCTCGTCCTCAAGCTCCTCCAGCTGGGTCTTCATCTCTTCCACCTGGGCATCCAGGCCACGCTTGGACTTCTCCAGTTCGTGGACCTTCAAGGTGAAGGAAGGGTGTAGAATGGAATGAAAAGTTTGAAGGAAGGCAACAGTTTGATGAAACCTTGACTTGAACTGATCGACAGACTTACGCTCTTGCCCACGTCATCCTTGGAGCTGACCAAGTCCTCCATCTCGATCCTCAGGGCTTTGTTGGCTCTCTCCAGCTCCTCTCTGGAGTCCTGAGCCTCCTCCAGAGCCCTGGCCAGGGACAGGGCCTTGGTCTCCTTCTCCCTGGCCTCTGCCTCCGCACGGTCCCTCTCATCCGCGTACTTGCTGGAGATGCTCTTTTCCTCTGCCAACATCTGAATTGAAAAAGCTTGGGTGTTCTTTGTGTTTGTGGTAATATATTACAATAAACTAAACCAGCATGTTTGTCAGCAGACCCATGTTCCCTATTCGAATGATTAGTGCTATTTTACTACTATTTTACAATGAAAATCATAATATCTTAATCTCCTGAAGTGTTGACCAATTGTCCTCTGACCTGGTCAAATTTCTTCTGCTTCTTCTCCAGATTGGAGACGATCTGCCGCTGGTTGTCTAAGTCCATCAAGATATCCTCCAGCTCCTGCTGCAGACGGTTCTTGGTCTTCTCCAACTTGTCGTAGGCTGAGGCCTTCTCCTCAAACTGGGTGCAGGAAGCTTCTAGGTCCCTCTGGAGACGTTTCTTTGTCTCCTCCAGGAGCTCAACATTTCCGGACATTTCCTCCAGCTTCTTTTTGGAGTCTGACAGCTGGAGAAGCCCATGGAAATTTGTTCAATATCCAGGACAATGATACAGCACAAGTGTCTTATTGAAATACAAGATTTGCAAAGCAAAAGCTTGCCTGGATGTTGAGGGTGGAGATGTGTCTCTCCACGTTCCTCTTGGCCTCCACCTCTTCATCCAGCTGCTCCTGCAGGTTGTTCTTGTCATCCTCCATCTGACGCAGGCGGGTGGAGAACTGAAGCTTCTGACGAGTCTCCTCAGCCAGCAACTCCTACGGATGTGAGTGCAGATGAGAGTAAAAGTTCCAGTCCCAACTCTTCAACAGAGCACAAGCACATTTGAGATACAGGGCTTGGTAGCATCGTTAGACAATATGCAAACCAATTGAGAGCTCTCTCAGTTGCAGACGTCGTCCATCTGCGTTGTTTGTGCGTACCTGTGTATCTTGTACTTGGGAGCTCAGTGTGGTGACGTCTTTGCTCAGCTTGATGCTCTTGCCCTCGGCTTCATTCAAGAGATTAGTGACACTCTCCAACTCAATCTGTGGGGTCACAAAAAGGAAAAATAGGATCCAGTTGATCTGGCGACCTTTTGATACAACTAGGCTTTTTCTAGGTCGCACTTCATCAAGGTATACGCTTTACCACGAAAGCACTCTTCATCTCCGATCAAATCTCACCGTGATCTTGGAGCAACGCTCTCCCAGCTCGCATTTCTGCTTCTCGCTGTCGTTGAAGCGTGACTGCATGTCAGTCAGCTGGCCCTCCAGCTTCTTCCTCTTGTGTTCGCCATCTTGCTTAGCCTGGAGCAGCGAGCGTACCTCCACCGTCAGGTCCGAAGTCTCCTTCTCCAGCGCCTGCTTGGCCTTATCCAGGTTTGACTTCACCTGGTGGGCAGTTAGCAAACGTAGAAAAGTGTTTATCCATTCCATTCGTATAGAATTATAATAATTATAATGTGCATCCAAAGCATAGCGGAGCATAGCATCCTATTTTATACGACAATACAGAAGAAGAATACTATGGGATATTTGAGGTTTCGTACCCGTTTGGACTGTTCCAGCTGTTCTGTGAGCTCCTCCACAGCTTGTGTGTGTTTCTGTCTCATCTCCTGAACCTGGGCCTCGTGGGTCCGGTTCTCATCCTCCATGGCCCGCTTGAGCAGGGTGACCTCCTGCTCTCTCTTAGCCCTGCGTGGAGTAGAGAAAGGCAGGGACGTGCGAAAGGATGAACGGAAGATACAAGCGTACACAGTAGGATGGTAGGTTGGTTTTCCTGAATGTACGAATGTAGAAGTCTGTGAATGTATAGTGAGCGGAAGTTCGGATCTATCCACCCCATGCCCATGAAAGACAAGACAGACAAAGAACATTTGTGCCCACCTGAGCTCTTGCTGGGTGGCTGTGCTATCCAGCGTGTCCTCCAGCTCCGACTTGAGAGCCTCCAGCTCCTCGCCCAGGTCTCGCTTGGTCTTCTCAGCCTTGTTTCTGGCCTGCCTCTCTGAGTCCAGGTCCTCCTGCAGGTCTGAGATGTGGCCTTCCAGCTCTCGTATCTTCTTCAGTGCATTGTTCTTCTGGGCGGTCTCGTCCTCCAGCCTGGTGAGATTGAAACAGTTGGACATGTTTGTCTACATTATTTAGAACACAGATAGACAGTAGACTTCTTCACACTAGAAAAAGAGCTTTGTTCAATAAATAAATGCATAAAAAGTGTTCTGTAGAAGTGGTGGTGGGCGGTGCTTTGTCCCACCTCGCCAGTGCGGCCTGGAGCTCCTCCTCTTTCTTGGCGAGCTGGGCTTTGAGGTCAGCGATCTGGGCTTGAAGGTCAGCGATCTGTTCCTGGAGGTCGTTCGACTCGGCCTCAAGCTTGCGCTTGGCCTTGTCCAGCTCCTGTCGACCCTTCTCTTCTTTCTTTAAGCGGACTGTAGGACAACAGACAGACATTATGATCCTGAACATAATGATCAGCCGTATTAGGAGTCTAAATGCAACCTATTAACAGGGTTTATGGTAATAGGGTCTCATGGTCAATGTAGAAGATCATTTGGTTTTTGGATGAACAAGCGTATACCGACCCTCAAGTTCAGATATCATGGACTCATGTTTGTTCTTGAGCTTGGTCAAGTTCTTGGACTTCTCCTCTTCCTCTGCCAGGTTGGAGCTATAGTCTGCTATCCTCTCCTCCATCAGTTTTCTCTCCTGAAATGTAAAAGTCAAATGGAATCTCCAATTCGACATGTAACCACTGCATCACTGTTAAGTTAACCTTTATTGTCAACACCACTTTGAACCAACAACAATTACGTCATGGTTGGAGACTGACCTTCAGTAGCTTGTTGTTCTGGTCCTCTATCACCAAGATGTCGTCCTCCAACTTCTTGACCTTGCCCTCACAGGTCACCTTTTCCAGCTGCAGCTTCTGACGGGCATCCTCCTCTTCCTCAAGATGCTCCTCCAGGTCCTTTGGCCAAAGAAAAGGAAGACATTTGACAAAAATTCCCTCAGGTCAGTACTTGAGTCTATCGATATCCCCTGAATACTACAACGTCATTCTTGATGTGTTTAGCCAGCGTTGATGACAACAGGACTCAGGAAAGGACAATAGAAGAGACGTGCCTGCATCTGTTGCTGCATCTTCTTCTTCTCCACCTGCAGGGCCTGTGCTCGGTCCTCCTCCTCCTCCAGCCTGGCCTCCATCTCATGAAGGATCTCCTCCAGCTCTTGCTTCTTAGAAGCCAGACGTACCCTCATCTCCTCCGCCTCGGCATACAGCTCTGTTTCAGCCTGCAGCTGCTCCTGCAGGGCGTTCCTCTCCTCGACAACCTGAAGTTCAACAGGAGGGAGTTGCCAAATATCCACAATAAATCCTCTAATGTACCTCGAAAAGTAGGATTGTGTCGAAGATGGATGAAAATGATGCTTGCCCCAGGTTACAACCAATCATGGGAAAGAGTGTAAAGAGTACGCATGTAGTGATTGGTGTGCCGTATTGTACCCTACCGTTGTATGTTTCAAAGTGATCTCCTTTAACTCGGACTCGAACTTCACTGCGCTTTCTTTAGCTGCTTTAAGCTCCTCCTCCTTCATACCCATCTCCTCCTCTTGGCGTGTCACTTGCAGCAAAGGCTTGACCTATAGGACAGGAGGGAAGACCGTATGAAGATCAGAAGGGCCCCTTTCTTTGATAACAACGTCAACAACTAGCTCAATGACAAATCAACACAATTATACCTGAAATGCAGTTTCTTGAGATTGTATAACCCCTTGACTGAAGTGTATGTGTGGATCTTACCTTGGTGAAGAGTCTCCACCACTGCCAGTTCCTGAGTTTGAGGTAGGCTGCACAGTTCCTCTGGATCACCTTCATTGCTGTCAGTTGCTGCTGCCTCTTAGCAAAGGCCCTGTGGAAACCAAGGAAGTTAAGCAACCTTAAACAATATCAGACACTAAGCCATCAGTCAGCTCTGAAATTAAAGGTGTGGCATTGTTTTTTGGGCTAGAAATTCACATTATTATCTCTATTTTATGAAAATCTAAATTCCTTATACTCTTCTGTTGAAATGGTCAAATGTAGTACATATTTTGTACAGAGGTTGAAGTATTATACGAGGGCACGTATCAGCAAGTTTTTCAATTCAATGAAAGATTGCATCCCAGTCGGTGTGCTCACTTTCTGGCCAGGAATCCTCTGGCCTGGGACTGAAAGGCTATGATCACCACAGTGATCTTCAAATCTCTCTCCTCCTCCAGTTGAGCCAACACGCCGGTACGGAAGAAGATCTTACTCTGACCAATCCGGTACAAGTTTGGATCCAGGTCCAGGTGTTTGATCTACACAAACAAGAAGTCATTGTGGAAAAACAAGAAGTGAAATAATGAATTGGTGATTTCTTGTGGCTATTAGATACAGAATAGGAACTGGTTAGTGCAATCATTTTAAACCTATGTGTTCCTAAATGAGAGGGTAT
Organism: Neosalanx taihuensis; assembly: GCA_030340665.1. Lineage (NCBI taxonomy): Eukaryota > Metazoa > Chordata > Actinopteri > Osmeriformes > Salangidae > Neosalanx > Neosalanx taihuensis. The sequence continues at coordinate 2,932,116 of CM059314.1, forward strand.
GGGTAGAATGGGTTTGGCATACATCATTTTGGAGACAAAAAGTCTCTTTTACCATGAGGCAGCAAGCTTGTTTACCATCCATGAATCCTTTGGGGATAGCATTAGCTGCCAATATCTCATAACTGTATATAAAAAAGAAAAGCAGAGAAAATGCATTTAAAAAATGAGTTAATTCATGACAGTGAGAGAAAAAATAAATGATAATACCATACATGCCAACTCATGCCATAATGTTGCAGTTGACTATGTAGAAAAAATAACATTCAGCACTTTGTTGCAGACACAAAAATCTACTCACCGCTGTCGGAACTCCTGGAAGACAATGCGGTTGGGGAACCCTTGACGACAGATACGGATTCCCTCCAACACACCGTTACACCTCAACTGCTCCAAGACCAGATTAGCATCCAGTTTTCCCGCCTTGGAAAACAAGAATTCAATATGTTTTCATTATATTTGTGTATGAACTACTTTGTAATCATACACTGCTGATGTTATTTTTTTAAGGTACACTTTAGGGAAATGCTTTTCTACCGTTTCTTGATAAAGAAATCAGGCTCGGAGGAAAGTAAAACAAAAACTATGGTTCAGAAGAAGTTAATTAAATCAACATCGATGAGACTCGGTTGAATCTTGGTGCAACAGTGGTGCCTCGTACCCTCTTCTCGTGGTTGGGGATGATGCAGCGGACGAAGTTGGGCTGGGTGTTGTGCAGGGTGGTCATGAGCTTGGTCAGGGACTCTTTGTAGAGCTGACCCACTGTCCGGAACATTCCCTTCTTGGTCTTGGAAGCACTGGGCATGGAGCTGTCAGTCATCTTGGCGATGGTATCCAGGCCAACAACACGATCGACTGTGACACAGAGCAGGTCCACAGGTTTAGTTACACAAACATATTGCAACTATTCAAACTGCATATTCTCTATGTATACAAATCAACAACAATAATTAACATATTGAGGGGGAAAAGTGACTCTCACCATCTTTCCACAGGTCTTGTATAAAGGGGTTGACAGAGCTGTTAAGCAGTGCTGTGACATTGTCATTGAGCGGGTCCATGTTCTTGGTCAGCCATGCAGAAGCGTTGTAGTCCACCTGAAGTCACAACCAGATCACACAAATCATTTTTTAACAAAGAAAAAAGAAAACATGGCTGTTTAGGAAGAGACAAAAAATAGTCTGTAACATTCAATGGCAAACCTATTCCAGGCACCACAACCTGTCTGGTATGGAATATTTAAACGTATTATACATATCGAACATGAATGGATATAATGTGGACGTTTTTATAAAAGGATACAGTACATCTCAGCACATAAGCAACATCAATACATACCTTCCCAGCATAGTGGAGTACAGAGAACTCCGTCTTGTCTTTGAGCTGTTTGGGTTTGGCAAACTTGATGTGGTTGACATGGGTGTTCATCAGCTTCTCCACAAAGGAAACATCTGTGGCTTTGGGGAACCAGCACTCCTCATCCAGCAGAGCCAAGATACCAGGAGGGTTGTTCTACAGAGAGAAGGTGAGATTTGGGGTCAAAATAGTACATGTTAAACCCCAAAAATGTATGTTTTATTTACTTATAACACACATTTTTTAACAAACGTAATGATTTTCTACTCACCGGCCTCTCGATGAGCTCGATGCAGGGCTGCAGGTCCAGACCAAAGTCTATGAAGTTCCACTCGATGCCCTCCCTGCTGTACTCTTCCTGCTCCAGGATGAACATGGTGTGGTTGAACAGCTGCTGCAGACGCTCGTTGGTGTAATTGATGCACAGCTGCTCAAACGAGTTATTCTGCGGGAGAAAAGAGGAAAACAAGTCTGTGTCACTTGGCTGTTTGTTAACGTTCGCAACACAACATCCTCTAAAAAGAGATTTGACCGTAAATGACTTGAAATGTAATAATAACATCTTTTGTGTGATACATCTTTCACATTCCAAAATATTCCATCCAAGTTTTAAGAGGTAGACCTCAAAAATCTCAAAGCCAGCGATGTCTAGAATGCCCAGGAATGAAGCGCCCTGGCGCTTGGTCTTATCCAGGGCCTTGTTGACGCGAGCCAGGAGCCAACGAAACAGGCGTTCAAACATTGCCTTAGCCAGGGCCTCGATGGCAAAGTCAGCCTGGTACACAAACAGAGACAAACTACATTACCCAATGAAATCCACATATCTGAACTGTAAAATGTCATTATTAAAGTATTCTATTGTTCAATGTTGTTATCATTATTAAGAGGAAAATGTAAAACATTTACAGAAAAGTCTTGTGAGAATGTGATATTTCAACAACAACATCGAATTCAACAAGCCATGCACTGTCTAATTCCTGTGTATAGGCTTTTGGTCACTATTCCAAACATTTTACCTGTTCTTTGGTCTGTGCCTTCTGCACAACCTCTCGGCCCACTTTAATACGTGGAGTGAGGATGGCACGGGTGAAGTCTGTCACGTTGATGCCCTGAAGATGGCACACCTTCTGGGCAGCTGGTCAATCGAGAGCAAGCAAACGGATACGGTTTAAAAATCACACGAGGGCCCTCACCACGTCCAAGATGTTTACCAAGTGGAGTAGTTGATCTATAGTTGAAGCTCCAAGCTTCTGGGATTTGCAGTTCGTCTTACAAAGAGGAAGATTATGTTCTTTGTGTGGTAGACGTATCTATCACCCCCTCACCTGTGTTGTCCGGCATGGTTGCCTGCTCCTGGTTCCTCTCCTTCTTAAACTCAATGTTCCCCAGCTGCAATACTGTGGAACACACCTTCAAGATGCCTGAGGAACAGCCAAGGGAGGGACGAGTTAGTGACATTACAAAACATACTTTTTAAGTCATTCATTAAAGGTGAATAGTTTTTGTTGTATCAATAGAACCCTGGTCATACTCAGTAGAGTGTAGTTGCCAAGGATTGAGTGTTAAACTTCCACAAACGTACTGTAGTTCTTGTTAGTTGAAAATACTACATTACCGATCCTCTCGTCTTCAGAGAAGCCCATGATGTTCATAGCCTCCATCGTTTCCTCGTACATCTCATCGTCCTGCTGGCCGGCGATGCTGACGTTGCCAGCGCTCAGAAAACGATATTTGTTGAAACCCTCCAGCAGAAGGTCCTCTGGGACAAGAAACCACAAAGGATGAATGAAGAAGAAGAAGAATAACACATGAATAAACAGCTCCCAAACTAGGAACATGTTTTGGGATTTCCTTTAGCGTACCACGCAGCTTGTCTTTGACCCCGGCCACCATGTAGTAGAAGATATGGAAGGCTCTCTCGGTGTTGGCTTGGCGGATACAACGAGACTTTTCCAGAAGGTCTGAGGTCGCATGTTAAAGAAGTACTTTTGATTACATTTGATTGTTTTTTTTGTTTTTTTTTTGGGGGGGGGGGGCTACAAGTCACAAGGACATGAACAAATCATGAACAAATCATGCCTAGAAGTATATTTATGACCTACTTCACATGCGTTTTTGAAGGCCATTTGGGCCAAAATAGGACCAAGAGGATTGTGAGTCATCTTAAGTATGACCCATATTGACCTACATACAGTACATACCAAAATTCCACCCTAAACGTCATGTCTACATTATTCCCTGAGAAAGCTGAACTGTTGAATCAATGCCAAGCTATTAATGACCCCTGTACCGGTCCTTTAACAGACTGCCACTGTCCAGCTGCCAATGACCTTACTCCATGTTTACCTATGGACACAAGGGAGACCATGACACTCTCTACAGGTATGTGTGAACAGCCCCCACACTGTAGATTCTCAACCTGAGTTAATGTTTGCTTATTAAACAGAGGGGATAACTTTGGGGGGGGGGGGGGGGGAGAATCTATATGTCACCCCTGCATCTCACAATGTCAGGATACAAGTTTCTATGTTGGCACCGACGATGTAGCCAGTCACGTCAAAGTTGATGCGAATGAATTTACCCTGTGGGAGAAAGTACAGGGAAGGAATGTTACACGTTGAACAACTTTGACATTTGAAAGACATAAATGTCACATTTAACCCAAAAAGGCACCATTTTATTATCCCAAAATTGACCCAAACTTCAACATTCCACACTGACGCATCAACGAGTCCTCTGGAAACACCTGGATAACCTTTCCCCCACTACAACAGCGGGACTGTTTATCTCTGAGGTAAGATAACTCACGAATCGTGACGAGTTGTCGTTTTTGATGGTCTTGGCGTTACCAAAGGCCTCCAGAATGGGGTTAGCCTGCAGTAGCTGTTTCTCCAGCTCTCCCTGGTGAGGATAATGTCACATGAAAATACCAAATCTTTTTACTTCCTTTCATGTGACAAGAGTAAACACATTTATTTTTTGTTATGAGTCAAAAGCATACTTTTACCGTTCTACTAATCATCTAGAAGGCTTTTGTTCTCCTAAGACATAAATACTAAGCTCACCTATGTGTCGAAAAAATGGGACAAGATGACATTAGCCTACATTATACACACCTAGCCTACATTGTGAAAAAGAGGACCACTTGACAACATGCCAGTGGAGAGATGAAAGTAGAGTTGGTTTGGAGAGGAGGTTTAGCTGAGACATATCTCAGCTTTTCAAAGCTCCTTCAAGCCCAACATAAAAAGAAGGGTTGACACGACCTCAGAACCAGGAATATGTCAGATCATTTCATAAGGTCCCGTTAACTCAGTAAAGGACACTGTGATGTACAGTATGTTTGATAAATAATACAAGCACTAAACGTCTGCAGAAGCTATTTCGACACCCTATCACTCCATGTGGACCTAATCCCTTTGATCAAAGCTAGAGCGTCAGCACCAGACCACAATCCTGTGCCAAAACCTCTCTCTTAAGGATCCCCTGGATGGCTGCTAGAGTAGCCAACAAGATAACGTAAGCACACGCAGAGTAATTGAGCATGAGTGCCAAGAGTTGCTGGCGTCTCATTTCAAATGTTACTGACGATCAAGAATCATGCACCCGTTCCCTGGGAAAACTGTGGTAAAATGATCTATGTTTCAGAGTTCAGAGGGGTGCTAACAAATCACATACTTTTGTAGTCTGGTGCTATGACTAAATGTTGGTGCTGGTTATGAATAATTTATGGATGAATTCCTGTTAAATCCGGTGAAATCCATCGGGAGATTACCTTGAACTGAAACCTAAATATTTGATTTGGAATTGAACTGAAACAGGAAAGGAAAGATGATATCTACCAGACAGATTTCAGCATTGGTAAGGCTTTCTTCAGACACTGAGAAAAAGAGATAGAGACAGAAAAAAACAGGAATTTACAGATGACAGAAAGGCCTTCAAGAGGCTGTTGTAATACTCAAAGAGAATGAAAGATAAGAAAAAGAGGGCAACTTGGGGGTGAGGAGAGAGATAGAGAGAGAGACAGAGAGAGATACAGAGACAGAGTTAAATGAAGAACAAATACAAAGAGAGAGAGCAGGCTTTGATCTGTGGCTTTCACAGGAACCCCAAGACTCAGTACTCAGCAGTTCTCTGGAGGAAAGACTGGAGGTGGGAGGCTGACAGCAAACACCAACACAGTGTTAACCTGGAAGTTAATCCTTTCACCAAATCGCACCCCGTAAGAACTAACCCCAGTCCATCATCCATGGAAAACTCAATCCTACTCAAGCGTAATTCCATAATAGGCAGTAAAAAAAAAAAAAAAAAAGACATGTTGTAACTAAGGGCTGAAGATCAGGCACTCCAGTGTATGCCGCTGAAAAGTTCAAAAGGTCACGATACATTTGGTGTTGCCAAAACTCCACACAGTGCAAATCAAAAGTGTACAACTAAAGTCTACTGAGCAAGACGGCCACGCCCCATAGGAGCGGATGGCAGGTGGTGGATGAGGAGGAGGAGAAGGGGGATTAGGGGGGGAGGAGGGGGGTCTGTGACAGGACATGATGTCATTTAAGAGACAGGAAGAGGAGATGGGCATGCTCACACTTGTGCTCGTTTGGACCTTTTCAGTGCCAGGGGACCCCACGGCGCCCCCCAAGCCTCCCTGACAGGCCCCCCTCCCCCTCATCCCCTGGCAGTGAAAGAGTGCTCACAAAAAAACTAGATGATGTTGTAAAACGTTCTTAACCCTCACCCATACACAATCTAATAGCACATATACCCACTAGCGGTCCTGCATTTTGGAGAGTTCTGAAGAATCATTGTCATTCAGTCATGTAAGCTGTATGTAAGACAGGCCTTTGGATGACATTGTACATGTTATGGTTTAACTTCAGTGTTACTCTGAGATCAGACCATGTGATTTTGCACTTTAAATTAAAAAAAAGATTGATTGACCAAGACCAAAAAGATTGGGGGGGGGGGGGGGGATCTTGATTGAAGAGAAATATCTACGCTATTTGTTTTTGACTTGGTGAGCAACTATCGCATGCAATTCCTTATCCTAGGATGAGAACACGCACACCACACGCAGAGAAGAAAAAACACACTCTAGGCATTCTCTTTTACTCACGTAGGCAAAGTTTGATCCTGATTGTTGCTATTTGGAGGAAATTGTGATAAAGGGTTAAAGAGGGACCGTTTCCTGCAGGCTGGACAACTCTTGCATAAGAGCAGGGAAACTACTTAGGCAGGTCCCCAACTTCTGACACACAATGGCCACTTGCAAATTGCATTGAATGTTCAGGGTGGTTTATTGTGCGTATACTTACAGCACTGGTGTCCTTTTTGCCTTTGTGGGAGGAGGCAACTACAGCCAGATACTGGATGACCTTCTTGGTGTTCTCTGTCTTTCCTGCACCGGACTCTCCACTGGAGACAGGGAGGGGTGGAGAGTGGGAGGGAGGGGTGGAGAGAGGGAGGGAGGGGGGGTGGAGAGAGGGAGGGGTGGAGAGAGGGAGGGGTGGAGAGAGGGAGGGAGGGGTGGAGAGAGGGAGGGAGGGATGGAGAGAGGGAGGGAGGGGTGGAGAGAGGGAGGGGTGGAGAGAGGGAGGGAGAAAGGGAAAGATAGAGGACGAGGGAGTGGGAGAGTGAGGGGAGTGATAGGGAGGGAAGATGAAGAGAGTGGAGCGGAAAAAAACAGAGAGATGATGTGAGACGCATGAATAGGAAAACAGCACAGAACAGGTTCTTCACAGTTCGTGAACTCGGTTTAATTTAATTTGAATCACGCGAGGAGGAGGAGGAGTGGGGGGGGGGGAGGCAACGGTCAACAAACACCAGCGCCAAGCATAATTCTACCGTTCAGGACATGCCAGCCCCCGTGCAAAACTAACAAACCAACAACTGCAAAGGCAGCTTTGTATGGGTGCAGGGAAAAGTGAGGAGGGACACAATGGCTGCTGCACGGGGGGTTTTATTGGTCTTTGATCTGCGATGCCTGGATGCTGAAGGATCCCAGCCCATCGGCCGTCTCCAACAAGCCCATAAAAGGCAAGGTGTGAGTGGGATCCACCGGGCTTCTGTCATGGGGCTGGCTGGCTGGCTGGCTGAGGAATCTCCCCTCTCTTTCCCCCGCGAGGACACTGTTCTGTTCTCATCAGGGGCGTCAAGCCCTACCTAACTAAAACACATGAAATGTCTGGAACTCAAAACCACAGCGTGTTCAGATTCAGTTAAAGTTGTCGTGACATCCCCAAACCTAATTTGTTGCATATACAGAGGTATCATTTTACCTAGCCCCTTTAGAAGCCGGTACACACACAACGCTAATACTCAAATACCACACCTTGGAACACCCTAGATCTTCATGAAAGACGTCAAACTATGCCAACTAATGCCTAGGGTTAGTGTCATTATGAGCCTCAACCATCTATAGCCTCAGCCCATCATACACAGTGATTATCCCCAGACCAGGCCTTAGACTAACAAAAAGCAGGCCTACCATTAAACACACACTTCGTCCCCCACAGACCGCCCCCCTCCTCCACACACACACAAACACACGCACAAGCACACCCATCACTCTCTAATCCCTGGAAAGAATCTAGGAGAGAGACCCTCACTTGGAAATGGATTCCTCAGTGAAATGATTCTAAACCCAAAGGTTCTAGTAAGGTCAGAGTGCGGCACGGATCAAAAATCATACAACGCCGCCAAGCTTGGCGGTTAGCGTGTTCATTCCTGTCCTGTTGAGTTACCGTGGCAGCGCTGCACTTTGAGGGGAACAGAAAAACAAGACCCTGTAGAAATGGGATGTCAAGTACATCAGAGTGGATTTAGAAAGGGTCGATGTCATTTCCCAGGGTGCAATCTGTTGCAGCAAGCTTGGAAAAACTCATAGCCGTGAAACAACACTTACGTGTGTGTACTACAGAGGGTTATCATCAGCGTTAAAAAAAGTTATTTTTTGACAGGGGGCCCCAAAGAGCTCTTACTCAGCGCTGACTGATCAACATGCTTAAGTGTCCATCTGTGAAGTGTATCTTGTAAAACTATAACACTATACATTACATTCTTCTTCTTGTTTAACATATTTACTGTAATAAACATGGTCAGCGTAAATGCACCGTTAAATGCATAACCCTAATAGAGCATGTAAGACATTTTTAAATAGCGGTGGTCAAGATACAAAAATAATTTATAAAGCACAGTGCTCAAAATGACGTTCACAGCCATGATTAACTTAACACCAAGGCAATGCTAAGGTTGCTTTTGTTAAATGCGGTACATGAATGGTGCTGGCAGTGTCACGTTGAGGAGAAGTTTACAAGAAAGGAGAACATAGCATATTACATAGCATATTTCACGACCATTAACACTTAATAAGTGACCGGCCTTAAAATAGTTCCATGACATCATTAGTCCTTGGTGAGGTGCTGCTACAATATATCGGTTTACTTTCATGCAAACTCAAGGAGATTGTCATACATGGCTTTCTATGTTCGTCACACTACCTTTTACCCATTTATGGAATGAAGAACAGTCAGCACTACACAGGCCAAACCTTTTAAAGAAATGTTGCAGAACATCGTTTCGTGACCCTTAACTCTTTACAGAGACCACACCTTAACATGGTACAATAACTCATTGTCAATATCGGTTTCAATGACAACCACGTTTTTTTCTGAGGACTGTTTCTCCAAACCCAACCTAGACTTACGTTCGACCAAACCTACATGGGATTCACCATGGCATCCCATCAAGCTGTAAGAAAACAATCAAGAAGAAAGAGCACGCCTTCAAAAGATTTGCCTGGAATTGGCTTGGCCATGGTTGGTGGGCGGTGGTACAGGAAGTGGTTGGACGTGATCTGACAATGCGCTGCATCCTGGCATCTACTGCGCTTCAATAGAGAGAGAGCTCAGGGCTGCTCGACTGGGTGGAACCCTGGTTCGTGTTTCCTTTCCAGGAACCACTGGAGGCCAGACAGGAAGCTGCTGTTTGGGCCTCTGACATCCAGAGGGGTGAAATCTCCAGTCCGTACTTTAGAACCATATAACGGTTTATCATTCATGTGCTGGTTCAATGTCAAAGACCACCAATCGACATCATGACAAAAAGACTGGTTATAAATGAACAGGCCGGTCTGGGTTGGAGGAGTATTTAAAAGACAGATACCATTCCCCCCGCCCCTCTCTTTTGGCAGAAGGATCCTCGACGATCACTCGTTTAAACACGTAAACAAACAAAATGGAGCCTGAACGTTTTCAAGCTAATCTGCTTTCCTAATCAGGACACAGGGCACACTTCCTGTCAATGAGTCTGAGGAGAGAGAAAAAAGAGAGAGAGAGGGCGAGCGAGGTATGTTCAGAAGACTAACGAGAAACGAGATTACAAAAAATGAGAGGAGAGAAGAGAAAGAGTGGAGCATAACTTTTTGGGATGGTTCCCACTGTGCAGATGATCATCACAGTCACAGCCCCGCAAAAATAAACACCGTTGACTTCCTGTCGCTTGTGCCTGAACTCTTTAAACCTCCATCCCTACTCACTCACACAGCACATCTCCACCATGTGCACGGTCTGCTGAGAGATGCTGTTGATAGCAGGTTAGAGAACTGTGGAAGAGAGACATCGCTGCCCCATTTGTTTATTTAAGCATTATGTAACTGTTCCTCACACACACACACACACACACCCCCCATCCCCTTCTTATCTCCCACCAAGCCGTTGCTGTGACGTTTAGGAAACATTGCAGGACAGAAATAATACTTCAGAAAGATGTACTGTCGCTGAGAAATAGAGAGAATAAGCAGACTCACGTGCAAAGAATGGACTGGTCCTCACGATCTGAGGAGAGAAAAAAAAGAATCAACTTTTATTACAATGTACACAAGCTCACACTTTGGCCATGGCATGGAACATCATTTTATCTTGAATTATGAAATCTTGTTCTGCAGATGTTATCCATAGCCACACAGATTATGACGACAGCCCACACAAGCTGTACCCTGGAGAAAGAGTGTTGAGTTGCAACACCAACACAGCATCGGCCCCAACTGCTGTGACGGACTGTGAGATCTCATATGACTTCATCGAATGTGGAGGACGACTGCAATAAGCCGCCTCTCCACTTTCCACTGTCAAAAACCTTGACAAAGAGCGCAATTTGATCATGTAAAAAGCTGGACACACTGCTAGAGTATTTGGCCTTGGCCGAACTGTACAGTCAAGCCGTTCTTCAGTTTGGGCATGTTGCCGCCAATGCTTCAGTTCGTTTGGCACAGTTAGTTCCCTTCCACGCACGTGCACACACTGCAAAAAGGCTCACGATTCTTTCGTGTATTTCCTAATTATGGCAGTGAGAATGAGTGCGTACATATGTGTGTGCGTGTGTGTGCGTGTGTGTGTGTGTGAGAGAGAGAGAGAAAGAGAGAGAGAGAGAGAGAGAGAGAGAGAGAGAGAGAGAGAGAGAGAGAGAGAGAGAGAGAGATGATATCCAAAACTGATCCAAACACAACACTGACACCAACCCATTCTCCAGAGCCCAAGGCGACTAGAGACAAGAGCGCCTGAGAAACAGGGAGGGGAGGGGAGGGGAGGGAAGAGGAGACAGGAGAGGAAGACAGAGGAACAGAGGGTAAGTGTGGAGAGCAGACAGTGAAGAAGAGGAGTTTGAGGGAGTAGAGTTATGAGGGGATAGGAAGGGTTGAGACCCGAAGATAGAGAGGAAAAGTAGCGGATCGCTGCGAGGCACGGAGCGCACTCGTTCACGCTGTGGGGTGGAGAGACAAGATCTCCATCGTAGAGATCTGAGGGGCCCCTCCTCATACGGCAGCTCCACATTTCTACTGGTGAAAACTTCAAAGCCCAAAAGTTAATGTTTGAGCTCTGTCGGAAGAATGTGATTCTTTCCACAGGGGAGAACGGCATTTCAGTCAATTGTCTGAGACCGCGATCGCAGATAACGCTTTAGAGAACATTCACTGGCCCTAGAACCTATTACCCGCGAGACAAGAGTTGTTGATAGTCTTGGCCCACTTACGCTTACATTTTAGAGCCACAGCCATCAGTCCATTCTATTAACTAGACTTTACCATTTGTTTGGACTGTACCATTACTGGGACCGTCTACTCTGTCGTGGGAAATCCCTCTCACACAGTCAACAGCAACAACCATCCACATGAACCCAAACAAAAAACCCTGACAGATATCAAGCATCCCTTCTCCTGTTTACACACCATGCTGGATGTACACACCAGAGCTGTAGCTGTAAACACAAGTATTTCCTGTCTGCCGATAAACAGTTGAAAAGAGATGGGCCAGTTAGCTCAACATCTCATACGGCTATAATTCATTATTCATTACTCTGCTTTAAAGAGTGTAGTGATGATTCCTGGTTGGTTGAAGGCCGTCTCTAACAGCTTAACATTCTTGCTGCCGTTTTCGGTGAACCTGATTAATTATCTTTTCACGTGACAGAACCTTCCTCTGGAGCTGGCAGACAGTATTCTCATCAGATACTGACTGAATATTATATTGTGCCTTTTCCTTTCATTCCCATCAGCGCTTTATAAACACACAAATGTAAATATGATTATGGATATTATTACAGTATAACCCCTCAATTATGAATGTCCTCAGAAATTCAGAAATTCAGCAAATACAACATAGTATTTCTAATCTGTTTTACTTTGATAGTAGTCACCAGTTTAGGTAACCACAGCCACTACGCTTAAAAAAACACATAAAAAAACAACTTTTATAGTCTATTTAAGTAAACCTATAATGTAACGTAACTCTGGATTGATAGTCTATAAAGTGTGAGTGATGGACAGAGAACCTAACAATGTCAGCATGTTTGCTCTTCGTAAACTCCAATGCTGTACACATCACAGGCACCATAGTAAAAAACATGAGGAAAAATGATGTAATTGTGTTCTGATTGGCAAACAAACAGGTCTTAAATCAGGTAGATTTAGCACTCATGGCTTGGCACGTAAAACAATGACGAGGGAGTGATTTCATACACCACTTTCCAATTCTAAAGCAAGGGCATGTTGCTGAAGAACCCTTCTTGAACTTAAAATAATTGTTTACACAATGGGGAAAATATTCAACGCAGGGACAGACAAACGCTGTTGGGATTCACTTTCAGATGAATGTCGTATTTTCACATTATAGTTGTCACAGAACTGAGCTAAACACCTAGAAAAGAATGCTTCACTATCTGCAGTACACATCTGCAAAGCTGCGTTAAGATAGGTCTCCTCAACTCGCACAGCCGCTGAAAAGAAACAGGCAAAAAAATTGCCAACTTTGTTTGAACAAATAACCCAAAAGTTATTCAAAGGAGATGTGGGCTCCTGTGAGAATCCCCAGCGCCTTAGACAGGTCAAGTGGGCACAACCCCCACTGAAACCACATGAAACAGGCCCTTTGAGAATACTAGAACTAGCCACGTCAGGAAATGAGCCTCTTGGAAGTATTACTGCCTTAGGGTTTGCCAAGAAGAATCTACTGTAAGCACAGCTAGGCCGCTGACACAATTGGCACCTCCTGTCCAACTCGTACTACGAGGATGCATATAGTTTTGTCTGTGTGGATTTTATTTAATTGTTTCTTTAAGTGGTTTTACATGCCTTAAACTCACTGTGTTTATCCATAGATGGTGAATACAGTATACTGTGCCTGATTTTAAAAGCCTATGAATGTTTGTAATGAAAATTATATTGCATTAAGCTTTTGTGGGCACCTTATTGTTGGCCCCGTTTTGAGAGGAGACATTGTCATAATGACCTGGGCCTTTCTTCCGTTCTTCAATACAAACACGACTTTTGACAGCTGTGGTCACACTTCAGTCGCACAGCGTTCTTAAAGCTGTCAGGATCCTCTTCAACAGAGCACAAATCACTTTCTAATAGGCCGTGTTAAAGCCCCTACTTACAAGAGCTAGCACTCGGCTTAGCTCGCCAACTCATCAGCTGCTCGTGTAGCTTTCTCTGAGCTATTCACACTTACTTGTTTGTGTTGATGAGACTCTCTCACTCCAACTGTGGGCTCAAATTGTGCTCTTGCAACAGAGTAATGTGCCCTTTAAAGTGATGTTCTCTTGGGTCTAATTGATTTTGACAATATGCTGCATGCATGTTATTGTCAGTGAGAAAGGAACTAACCTTGCATCATGTTTCTGTAGGCGTTGTCAGAGATGGCGTAGATGTGTGGGGGAACCTCGTGGCGTTTCTTGCCCTTGTACATGTCAATGATCTTCTCGGAGTAGATGGGCAGCATCTTGTAAGGGTTCACCACCACGCAGAACAGACCAGAATATGTCTGGAGGGAGAAAAGGGTGGATTGTTTACGCCAACGTACATTTTTGCCATTGAAAAGCATCAATTAACTAGCGGTTAGTGTTCGTTTGTGTCACGCAACCCAGCCGCTTTGGAGAGCGTGGATACTCACGTAGATGAGGCCAGAGAAGTACCTCTCCCTGAGGTTGTGCAGCACGGACGCCTCGTTCAGGCAGGTGAGCTCCGCCATGTCCTCCACCTTGCTGAACTTGGGCGGGTTCATCTTCTGGATGTCGTCCTTGTTGACCGTCACCTTCTTCCCGTTGTCGGCCAGCTCCACCAGGACCTCGTCCCCATGCTCCTCCTTGACGCTGGCCGCCTCGAAGCCGTGCTTCTCTGAGGGGATCCACACCAGCTTCTTGGCCGACCAGTCAGCCTGGGCCATTGGACTGTTGATGAAGTCCTTGTCCAGGAAGAGGAACTTCTCGTCCTCGCTCAGGGCCTTCTTAGTCATCCTGGCAGGTGGGTTGGGCCAGCTGTGGTAGAGAAGAAGAAAAAAACAAGAAGGAAGGATGAGTGAGAGTGTAGATGAAAGGGTGAACAGATGAGACGTAATGGACGTGATCGATCGGGTGGATAGATTTGTTCAATAATGGGAGGAAGTGGCGGAAAAGGGAGAAGGTGTTTAGGGAAGAAGATGTCCCGGACTGATAAGGAGAAAGGAGGGAGAAAAGGAGGGAAAGAAGAGAAGAGAATGAAAGAGAAGAGAAGAAAACATGTTGGAAGGTTGAACGAATAGGTTGCATAGCATGGATAAAGCAGTTCATCCTTCTGGTTTTTCGAGGGATGAGCAAAGCAAGCAAAAGATTTCATGGGTCAAGCTGTCCTGTAGTGAGTGATAATTCATCTCTTCTTAAGAGAAAAGTTGAACTTCATAAATCACCAAAAGGCAGATTTCAGGCTCTGCATGCTTGGTGAAACAGTTTAGAGTTCTGAATGTTCCACCCCCAGCTCGTTATAGCTTACATGATCTTACACCAAAGGCTCATAAATAGAGTCTCCTGCCAAGACTGTACATTTGAAGGGGGAGTCTCATCAAGGGTTAAACTTCCTCATCCATTTGAAACTTCCAGGCCAGTCCTTCTCACAGACCCCCCCTCTCGCTTGCCCTCTCCTACTCTTTCACACACGCCACAAGGGAGAAACAAACATTACAGTCCCCTAATTTAGATATGAAGATTGAGTCTGGGAAATGGACTCTTAACGTCCACGATTAAGACCTATCGATTTCTGGCCCATCAAATACCCAGCAGAGCCTTCACCGTTAATGAAAGTTTACCCATACTCAATCAGAAAATAATTGCTTCAAGTAACAACAATGTCCAGTTTTTTTTCCTCTTTCCTCCCACTCTCTTTCATGCCCCCCCCTTCTCTTTCTCTCTCTGCTAAGCTACATGGCCTTGTGTTGCGATGACCATATATGGACACCTTCTTTGGAGCAGGCTTATTTTCGACGGACCTAAACAGCCAGGCAAGTGAACTCCCAAACAAAGCCCTTATAGGGAATAGTATGTCTCCTACCGGACTCGCAGTTTACTCCAAAATGATAACACGAAAGGCAAATAGCTGTAAGGGGGGGCGGGGGGGGGGGGAGTGGGGGGTGGGGGGGGGGGGGCGTTGTATGCTTAGTGTTTTGCGGGCTGTGTTCATGCTTCTTACAGTCCCTCCTTGCTCAAACACTCCCAGGGTGGTGGGCTGCAGTACAGTCTAACGCCTGGTGAGTGGTGCATCTTGGTCTAACACTAGAAAGATGCTTTAGCACCGAGCAATACCTTCCGAAACAGGTGCGAGTACCTGAGGGGGGTGACCAATCAGCTTCTTTTTCATTCCAGTTGAAGGAACATAGATTCATCCTGCGCTATCCAGTAAGCAAAGTTGTGTTGTGCTTAGTGGATTCGATACGGTAACGTCCAATTTGTCTTCCTATGGAAACATGACTTGTCTACGCGCTAGGCATTCCTCGATCAAAAATCTCAAGACTCAATTGAATGACCTCAGCAGACCTAAAGATAAGCGCTGACCTCTGATGCTTACGACTAATCGTTGCAATCCTGGACCCGGACCAGGACCCCACTCGAGTCCATAGACGCACAATCCATCATTCCATGCACCCACACACCCACCCATACACACACACACAGAGGTACAGAGTGGGAACTGTGCAAACCAGCCTTTATTCCTCATGGGAAATATTATCACTATGTTCCCCAGAGACAAGCAGTGAAAGCTAAATTGCCATTACCCATAAACCCACTGGATGGAAGAAGGCATAAACATCCACTAGTCCAAAGTCATACGCTCTTAGAGGGGGGATGCTGTCTGTTCCTAACTTTCAATGGATGCCGAATTCAGCTTGTGTGAAAGTCAAGAGAGTAAAACTGCAGCTCTGTGTTGTGTATACAGACAAGTCAGATGGAACAGCTGATTCTTTGATGATCACCTATTTCCTGGACATAATTGAAGTTTTCCTGAAAACCTCCATCCTCCCTTGTAACAGCATGTCCTGTCAGCTGAAGTCCACACTCCCTTTAACTTTTACTAAGAGCTGCCCCCTTTGCCCCCTTGTGCCACCCTCCCTCCCTCCCAATCTCTGTAACTGTCTGCCTGATGTCCTCTCTCCCCCCACACTTTTCTTACTCTCTCTCTCCTTGCTGTGTCAACGCGTGCTCAGCTTTTGTTTTTGCCCAAGGAACACTGATGACAGCTGTCTGACACATTGGGGTTAGGGGGTTAGGGGGTTGGGGGGTTGGGGGGGTGGGGGGGGCGCTGAGTGGACAGTTTGACAGTTGGCTGACAGGCCTCTGTCTGAGCAGGCAGTACTGGTCCAGCTTTATGATAAGGGTCACCAGAAGATGGTTTGTAAACACTCGGAGGACCAAAACAGCAGGGAGAGAGGGGAGGTGGGATGGCAAGGAGGTGGAAATCACAGTCAACGTTGTGTTCTGAGCACGTAGAGGATGGGGGGGGGGTGAAAAACACACTGCTAGTTGAGCAAAGTCATCATGGATATCGATGCAGATTAGCCTATCAATGTCTACTCCTAAAAGATGATCTACTCAGCCCAGCGGACACAATCTTCTCTGTCATTGACAAAAAAACAGTTGCCACACAATCTGCGACCACTTTACAACGTTTTAATTAAATAAGCTAACTTCCTGTAGCCTCTGAGCACTTGTAACCATATCCCCAATGCTTTTATGATGTATTCAAACCATAGATATATCACATTACTTATATTACCCCTATCATTGCTATACATTGTATTCCTCTGAATACAATAGTTAATACAGTTATGTCAGTATTGTTGCTGTATTGTCAATAAGGCCTCATGAATGTATTAAATAGAAAGCAAACAAACATTTGGATATTACCGGATAAGCAGTGGTCTAGATGTTGAGTATAAATGGGCCCAGGAGACCCAGTGTGACCTTTCTATTTCCAGAGGACATGAGTTGATCCTTGGGCCTGTGAAAGGTTCTACTTTCTATCCCATGGCCACATCGCAACTCCGTTCCCTGTGGTTTTCTAACCCCTGAACTCTGTATCCTTACGCCTTGATGATTCAAATGAATAATAGTCAGCAGAGGGAGATAAGCGTTATGCCTTATGGTAATAGTCCACTTACTGATGATAAATACTAGAAAACCTTTGGCTCAGTCCAAGCCCCTTTAAATCCATTTCTGTTATCATTTCAGACTGATTACAGTGTTGCCAGTATTTGTGTAGCACCTAATAAGGCATTGATTTGTCCTCCCGACCACCATGCAAAGCATTCAAACACTCGGACATGAGGTACAAACAAGCTGGATATCATTGCTCATTCTGACCTTTCATATGGAAATCATCTCTGTCCAGCTGAAAAGAGACAGAGCTGGAGATACAGAGAGAGTGAGAGAGCGATGGAGAGAGACTGAGAGAGAGAGAGACTGAGAGAGAGAGAAACTGAGAGAGAGAGAGAGAGAGAGAGAGAGAGAGAGCGATGGAGAGAGACTGAGAGAGAGAGAGAGACTGAGAGAGAGAGAGAGAGAGAGAGACTGAGAGAGAGAGAGAGAGAGAGAAAGAGAGAGAGAGAGAGAGAGAGAGAGAGGAGAGAGAGAGAGAGAGAGAGAGAGAGAGAGAGAGACTGAGAGAGAGAGAGAGACTGAGAGAGAGAGAGAGACTGAGAGAGAGAGAGAGAGAGAGAGAGAAAGAGAGAGAGAGGGGTGAAAATGGAACCTGAGAGTTGGGAACTTATAAACATTTAAACCCAGTTAAGCGCCTGGATGGACAGGTCCAAAGGTAGACAAACTGTGATGAAGACACTGCATTGTGGTAGTCCCCAATACATTCGCATACGCATAATCTGGAGTCTCTCCTACAGATTTGATTTGGAGCCATGTTTCCACCATGTTGGGGCTGGGCCCTGCTGAAGAATGGACGATTCTTCTCAATGTTGTTTCCAACTAGGGAGCATTTCCTGCTTCAAAATGTTCTAATAAGGCTAGGTAATGAGACCCACTTTGTCATTATAAGATAATGACTATTGACTAAGATAATGACTATTAATTCGATTGACTTCAAGCACATTCAAATCCGAATGTGATTTTCTGCTGGTCTGGCCTTTGACCCTGCTCTCAATCCAATCTTGCCTCAAAGCGGTGCTGAAGCAGTGCTGAAGAAGAAATATAAAGTGGATGAAGGGTGACTTTGAGAATGCTGCAGGCAGTAAAGGAATGTCATATAAAGTTCACTTCAGAGCACAATTGAGAGAAATGAATATCTTCTGTGCCGCAATCAACCATCACTGAGAAACTAACCCCAGTAAACCTTCCAGCCTAATCCATTTCAAGTTCTCAGTCTTATCAATGATCACTTCTTGTCAGAAAAATGTTCTCCTCTCCTCCCACACTGGTGTTAACCTTAGTACGGGTATGACTTCATTTCTAACTGCTTTTCTTTGTGGTGCCTTACGTCAATGGAAGCTGACAAAGTTTAGTTCTCACAGTCTATAACTCAGCCACAGCAGCTGCACAGGCTTTTTATACATCCATATTAGGAGAACCGGAAACACCGTGGTAAGTCTAAAGCACTCTGGGGTTTTTTAGATGCAGAAACAGCAACTTCCTCCTTATTTCTGAAGTTTTTATGAACTCTGATCGAATGCGAAACCGAATTATCATAACTTGCATATTAAAGTCTATGCTGAAAGTCTAATTTAGTATTCGAGAGTATTCACTTGTGATACCAAAACTTTAATGCAATAAACGTCTGGTCATCATGGTTATGATTGCTGTATCAGTGGGAAGCTGTACCAGTAATATCTACAGTAAAAAAAAATCCTTAACTTTGAACTATTGCAAGACTGCCCATTACGTCAACAGTGCACAAATGTCCGAACAAGTAGTGTCTGCTGTAAACAGATAATGGAAGATAATTGAACGTAATTGCAGAAATATCGATCTAAGTGACAAGTTTCATGCGCGTACACGCCAGTCACTGCGCGTTACAGGAGATGCGCACGAGCAAGTGCACATCCGTGTGTGAGTGAAGACCAAGTGTGTACCCAAAAAAATTATACTTACTTAAAGTTTGATGATGAGGAGTGGATTTGGAATTTGGAAAGTTGGAGTTTGGAGCGTCCTGCGATTGACGGAATACTCCAAAGAAGAACAGTCCAAATGACCCCGGTATAATAACCCGTATTACCATTTAAACCAGGCCGGCGTGCGCATGGGCGGAGCCGCGCAGGCGGTATCTCCTCACACGTGCACGCACTGTTGTCAGCATCCTGGCTTGGGACGCGCGCGCGTGATGCTCTTCAAAGAACCGAGGCTGCTGGAGTTAGACACTTTATCACATTGCCATAAAAACACCCAATAGGTTGGAATAATGTACTAGGTTAAATGGCAAATGTGCAATTGTGGAGAAAGTAGGTTAAACTTATAAAAACACACATAAACCTTTTGTGAAAAAACTCAAATATTTTCTAGATAACGAACTCAGTTGTATTGCTTTAACTGGCAAGTGACTTGAGTCACATGGCATTAAGAAAGGAAGTAAATAGTTATGTATACAGTTGGCCTGTGCTGGAAGCTTATTGACATAATTGCGATTTAGCATTTGGAAGCCACAGTAGAATGTGTCCTCATGTCAAAGTCCCAGAGTGCCTGTGTCCTTCAACATCTCACTCCCTGGTTGATGCACTGTTCCCAGAGGAGGATTACCTTAGTTGCCCTAAGATCGAGACCAAGGAGGAAAGGGGGGTGTTTAGAGGATATGTGTGTTTGGTGGGGAGAAGTGTGAGTATTGTGTCCCATAGGTATCCTAGTGTTTCCCTAATCATTAGTCCCATCACATTCCCCTCCTTCCCTCCCTCCTTACCTCCCTCCCTTGTTCCATCTGACTTTTGTCCAATGGAACTTCCTATATAAGGACAGTCTTCTGTTTGGCCCAATAAATCAAGCATTATGATAGGCCCATAGTTTGGGCCAAAGAGGCACTTTTCTGGTATGTGTGAAACATCCAATGACAACCCCCCCAGCAACTTAGCATGTGCTGAGAAGGTTTAAAGACCAATAGGTGAGGTTGAGACTTGAGAAATTAGAGAAAGATGCTGATGGATGGGACAGAGAAACAGAGAGGGAAACCAGACCACAGAAAGAGAGCGAGAGAGAGCGAGAGAGAGGGAGGGAGAGGGAGAGAGAGAGAGAGAGAGAGAGAGAGAGAGAGAGAGAGGGAGACAGTGTTGTGTGTGCCATAAAAGGACAGTGAGGTCTGCATGGAATCTCGGCAGCTTTCTGTGTTTGAAATTGTATTACAGCCAGCCAGTCTGCACCCCAGTGACTAAATATGGTCCAGTAGCAATGGAACTGCTCAAACAAATAGTGTCGCCTCTATGGGAAGAACTCCACATTGTTTACATGCGATAACCCTGACAAGGCAATGCTGTCAACAGACTATATACCAGACTGAACCGTGACAGACCATCTCAGAAACTGCACTCCTTGATTTAAGTTATGCTTTCGCCTTGCCATTGAGTAATTTTACATTATTCAGTATTTTTGTTGAGTTGATGTCAAGAGAGGATGATGAAACAAATTAATCTAAAAATGAACTGTGTGCGCATGGGTGGACTGGGAATGATGGATGACCCCCCCAGGAGGAGGACGAGGAGAAACTGGGGGTAGACAGAGCTGCCTGGTTTTCCTAGAAAGCAAGCTCCTTCTCTGGGAAGTTAGACCAAAAGGCAGTAAACCCTGACTCTCTTAGCTGGGGGTTCGTCTCTGACTGCTGGCTGATGATGACTGACAGACATGGAGCAGGAAGAGAGAATTTGCATTATTGACTCAAGGTTGTAGTGTGAATGCCAGGGATGGATGTTTTTGGTGTGTTTGTGTGTGATAGACTTGGTATCCATAACCGGAGTACCTTGTTATCTTGTGTCAATTCCAATCAACAAAAAGATCAATTTTTTGTAATGGCCATCAACAACGCAAAGAAAAACGATTTGTACGAGTTACAGTGGAGACATTGCAATATCATTGCATTGAAATTGACAGCATCTAAAAGCATATGCTACTACATGAGACATTCATAAATTTTATGACTCCTAATTGAATGAGTTTCATGTTACCCTCTACTGTTTTGACCATAAAAGGACAAACAATAGAACAATATGTTTATGGATATATCTGACCCTTTTGGAATGCACTTGCATTCTAATTCAAGCTCAAAACTAACAATGCTTCTCTCATGCACGATGAAACAGCGCTGTGGTCAGCAGTATTTATACAGCTGTTTCACACACTTCCAATTTATATCATGGAACAAATGCTACCTATTATCAGGCAATGGTCCAATTTAAATCTTAAATTTCCTCAGCATATATAGCTGTACCAGAAAAAGTGTCACTATTTGTGGTGACTGCAGGGGCCAAACCGCCAATAGAAGTGCAACATCCAAAGATGAAGGTTACATTTGGTACGTGTGTGTGTGTAATAAACTTCTTGGAGAACCAAAACAGGTTTGGGCATCCATTTTGTTTAGACTTGCAGGGAGGACGACTTCTGAATGGCCTGTTTTACCTCCCAGCAAGCGATGAATTAACACTTCATAAACACTGTGGCACAGTAACACGAGAAGTCGCAACTCTGTAGGCTGGTAACACATCACCTCAGGACAGGTGTCTTTAGATCACTTTGGCAGTTCACTGGAACGACGACCCAATAAAACACCTTCATTCACAACATGACATTCCATTTTACATTAAGCAGACGCTCTCATCCAGAGCGACTTACAGCAAGTACAAGGGACATTCCCTCTGAGGCAAGTAAGGTGAAGTGCCTTCCCAAAGACACAACATCATGTTCGCTCGGCTGGAATTCGAACCCACCACCTTCTGATTACCATATTTTCCTTACCTTAATGAATGGATCGTGATCAAGCTCTGTGGAAGCCTGATAATAACCCTTCATTTGAATCAGGTGTGCTGGAGCAAGGAAACATCGAAAACTGTCAGGACAAGGGCCCTCAAGGACCAGGGTTGGTGACCTGGGCTTTAGGAGATAAGAATGTCAAGTTCCCTTTTATGGCAAGGGAGGAAGTGAGATGGGGGTGGGGGGAGCAGAGAGGCTGGGGGCCTGGGTTAGACCAGAGGAAGATGTTTGTGTGACCTGCGCTGGGTCTGGGCCATGTGGGGACGTCACCGGGGTTCTCGAACTATGTTCCTGCTCTGCCGCATGGAAAACACAGAGGAAGGGGTGCCTGTGGCGTCAGGCATCAAGACACAGTATACACAACATTGCTCGGATAAATACAGTGTTACAACCTTTTAGTCCTGGCAAAAGGCTAGTGGATACATACTGTTGCAGAACTTTGCCTTATACAGCAGCAGTGCATTGTGTCTTCAATTTGTAGTTCATTACTGATAAGACTACGAATCACATCCTTTTACATGTTTTTGAACTCTGGAGTAACATGTACATTGTACACATAGGGACAAATATTACGAGATGCAAACTATAACTGAACAATAATGGTACATGGAACATACCAGGCAAATGATGTATGTTCTTTCATCGTTACTGCTTAGTGCTACTGCCCCCGTGTGATGGAATAATGGAGGAAATAGCAGATTCCCGTTAATAAACTACAAAATAGCTGAAAAGAAATGATGAAAGTGTGTCAACAACAACTTTATTTATATAACAACTTAAATACATTCACACTCATATAATTGTTGTACAAAAACATAGCATAATTTGATGATAACACAAATGCAGATAGAATCAAACAACTTAAAAAATACTCTCTGCTCAATGATGATGTTAAACTTGCAAACAGACACTTCAGGAATGTACAAGGAGCTAAATCGTTATCGCTGACTTGGCAACATCCCCACTAAGGCTTTCAACAGAACTCCAGGCCATGAAAACACTGCAGTGACTATTACCTGAGAGGGTGAAACAGTATCTCATTCAACCAATGTCTAACCATCATAGCCATCTACAAGTTTTGCCGAGGCAACAAAAAATGCAAAATTCAAATGCTAAAAATAAAATCCTTTTCCCCTCCCACCCACTGTGTCAGAGGTCAGAGGCTCCTGGGAGCATGTTGGACCCTCTGGTTCCAGTCGGAACAGAAGAACTCCTGAGGAACAGTCTGGGCCTGTCGTCACCACTGCTGTTCAGGAAGTGGGACAGTAATCCATAGAGAAGCGGCCTGGAAATATGGGATGCATGTCATCACCAGGACACCACAACACGTGTGTATACATGCACACATACATATGAAGTGGTCTCCGCATGAAGCTTTTGAAAAGCTTACACTGATTTAGAACTAGGATCCTCCACAACCTTCAGCTCATCTGCCATGAACTGTCTGTCCAATGGAACTTCAGGTTGGCCGGATTCTGCGAATGGAACACATATAACTTGCAACCGTTTCAATGAAAGAGCTCAGAAGCTTAACAATACAACCAGAATTGGCATGTTTGACCTAGGTCAGAGATGGGCAATCCTGGTCCTTTGAGGGCCGCTGTCCTGAAGGTTTTAGATGTTTCCCTGTTCTGGAGCGGCCCTCGAGGACCAGGATTGCCCACACCTGACCCATGCCCTCCTCTGTCTTACCTGCAGTCAACACCGAGGCTGTGTACCTGTACTTGTTGAACTCCAGGTACTCGCGGATGAGCTCGTTGATCAGTAAGTTCTCGTGAGACAGCGCGGGACGAGGTTCGCTTTTGTCATCGAGCGCTTGGAACACTTCAGCCCTGAGGCGAGCCTTCAACTGGCCCAAGACTCCTCTGGACTCCAGGGTCTCTCTTAAAGCTTCAAGTTCATCAAGTTTATCACAAGGTTAAGACATGCGACAGCACAAGCAGCTTATGAACACAAAATAACCGTTGCCGGCTACTGAACTGGTTCTGTTTCATTGCTAGATAAGATAACCGAACGGCGCAGCTAACAGCAAACAGCGCTTCGTCATGGGGTGTCTATATGAAGGGTCTCGAAACAAACTCTGTATGAGGTAGGTAGGTAAGATATTAAGACGATATCGTTTTGTGATTGTACTGTTTGTAATGTGAAACAAGTCGCTTTGGATTAAAGCGTCTGCTAAAAGAATAAATGTCATGTAAATGTAAGGGATCTTACCGCATTTCAGTTCTGTTATGGTCGCCATTGCAACAGGTGTAAACAAATGAAATGACGTTCACTTTTCCTGGAGTTCAAAGGGGAAAACTGACTGCACGAGTTCACCTCTGCTGCCCTCTGCTGGTGTAACTGTAACTCTGCACGGTAAAGCAACACTGAGTTTCATGATGCTGGTGATGAAATACCTACCCTGAAGTTTCAGTGAAATTACTTGGCGCTCAGATGTCTGCAACCTAGAATCATCTAGCATTTTATAATACACACAAACAAGTTTATATTGTCAAAAACTGTTGTAGAAACGCTGTAATATGTAGTATTGAATAACTTCCAGACTAAAGTGCAATCAAGCATAATTATATTGCCACTTGAAGAGCATTGCTGTACAAGGTACTATTTAAAATCAGTATTTGTAACAAAGGTTTTATTGAATCCAGCATAACACATTATACAGACATTGCATCAACCAATCAATCAACAGTGAACTGATTGAATATAAAAAGTATAAATATAATACAATCTTTAGATTTTGAAAGGCCACTTACATTACATTATACATTACATATAATATAGCTTCTTAGCATAATGTCTAAACCAGTAAGACAAAAATACAATAAGGTAACTTCTCTTGGAAAATACATATGGATCTCTAGAAAATGCATATGGTCAACAAGGAGACATTTTCTACACACCAAAAAAACACAAAAATAAATCTCTAAGGAGATAGACTCATACTTCAGTACCTTAACCATGGAATTTAAAATTATGGAATCTTTCATTGGTTTGCGTGTTAGTGAGCGGCTGGTAAGCACATGGAAGTCCTGGATTAATCACTGCTGCTTTGTCTTGGTATTGCCTTTATTTGTGTTCAAGGGTTACCACAAGCACTTTTGGAATGTTCAGGTTGCATATTGGTCGATAATTTCCTATCGTCTGTTATTACTGTGTTTACTTTGACTGGAATAAACAAACACCGCAACATAGTTGGGCGCTTGCTTGCACCATGGCCTCATCAACTGTTTTCTTCTTTTCAACCAACTCATAAAACATAAAATTACTAGTGAGGGCTAGACGTCGAAAGCCTTCCTTCTCCCAGTTTTTGGTTGTTGAAGTTATTGTCTATGATTCTAGTTTTTCTGACGTTTGAGTTCACCTGAGGTGAATACAAATTCAACGATTCAATTTAGTTATGTTGTTATTTTTTTCTGTGTGGCAAAACCATGACAATAGTTGTTGCATTTGGCCTGAGACTTCTGCATTGACAAATGTACAGTACCATGTTCTTCGTAAAAATGACTTCATTTAAAGTAGCAGATCCTAACAGAACAACTGGGTTCACATTCAAAGAGTGAAAGTCCTTTCTTTTGATTCCTCAGCACTTTTTCCATCCCTAAGTACCTTTTCAAAAATATAACGCTACAGTCCTTAAAGTATGTAAACTATTTACAACATGCATCACGTTTATCAAATAAAAATACACAATTAAACCATCTAAAAACTCTAATACTCCAATAACAGCAACTTGCAATTACAGTCATTTAACAAGACCTTACTTCCTGTGACCAGAAATGTCCGGGACCAGACCACTTCCGGGTCACCTTTCGAAAAGCAATGCCCTTAAGAGTTCGAGCTGCCTTGATTATAGCATTAAATGGCCAATTCTATACCTGATTCGACTTAAGGAGCCTAGACCAGCCCAGCCTCCCTGCACATCCAGTAGAACTGTCCTCTCTGAGCAATTAGGTTGGCCGGGGAGTCCATCTCTGTGATGTGACCCTTGTCCATGACAATGACTCTGTAAAAGATGAAAGGAGGGTCAAATACGGAATTGTCCTTATCTCTACAGGAAGAATACTTTTTTTAATATACACAAGCATTACTACTAATTATTGGGGTATGGAATGAATGACAGTGGTCATACACTGTAAATCTGCTAAAGAAATGTGCTATTACCTGGTGTAGTCCATGATGGTGTTGAGGCGGTGGGCGATGGTCAGCACGGTGCAGTCCTCAAACTGGCTACGGATGGTGGACTGGATGAGGGTGTCAGTCTCCAGGTCCACTGCTGCTGTGGCCTCGTCCAGAACCAGGATCTTAGTCTTCCTCAGGAGAGCTCGGGCAAGGCAGACCAGCTGGCGCTGACCAAGACTGTACAAGACGGATAGCTTAAATGAGTCATGCATGTATTATAAAGGGTATCTTGTCAAAGTGTTGCATTATCTGAGATTATGGAAATAGGCCCTAGTTATTGACAGCCTATGGATACACGAGAGAGCCACAGCTGAAGGGATATATCAAAGTTAGTGTCATCTAGTGGGAGTCAGGTGTCACCTGAGGTTCTCGCCTCCCTCCGAGCATTCGTAGTTGAGCTTGTCAGGAAGTCCAGACACAAAGTTCTTGAGGTGAGCGAGTTCCAGAGCACGCCACACTTCTTCATCTGTGTAGGCGTCAAAGGGGTCAAGGTTCATTCTCATGGATCCAGAGAACAGCACAGGGTCCTAACGGAGAAAAAGGAAATAGTCCGACCTCGCGTCACAGGTTCCGTCAGAACATATTTTACAGGTATTTTATTTAACCATCCGAATGGAACAAAACATGATCATCCGGCTGTTTTTGCATCAGTTTGACTGTATTGACCGTGTGCTACCTGAGGGATGATAGTGATGCGGGACCGGAGGTTGTGAAGCCCAATCTCTGCAATGTTCACACCATCAATGTAGATCTTTCCCTTGGCGGCCTCCAAGATCCTAAAAATCCCCAGAGCCAGTGAAGACTTCCCTGCTCCTGTCCTTCCCACTATGCCAACCTGGAAGTGACAGATGTTCGAAGAACAGTTTGAAAATGCATATAAAACCCCATGTTCCCAGCACAAATCCCAAAAATATCCATTATAAAGTATTTTGTCATGACTAGGTTGAATGTTCTTTTGAACAGTGGGGACCCAGAGATTTTTTTACATAGGTTTAGAGAAATCATCTTTAATCGAAAGTCCTGACCTTTTCTCTCTCCTCAATACGCAGGGTGATGCCTTTGAGTGCCCAATCCAGACCTTTGCGGTACTGCAACCCATAGTCATGGAACTCTATGATGCCAGTCTGGGGCCAGGCCAGGGGCAGGGAACTGCCCTCCACACTCCAAGCAGCCTAGGTAAGTTGAGGACAGCTTATAAAGTGGCGTTGAACCATAAACAGTCCAATTGGTTTTGTATTTGCCATACCGGTAAGTTGTGTAATATTCGCATCGCTCTGAACTAATTTCCCTCAAAAACAGAAATATGCTCACCTCTTTAACAGTGTCAGAGTACTCCTTAACTCTCTCCACTGACACAATGTTGTTCTCCACATCAGTCCACGCCCTCACGATCCAGCTCAGAATTCCAGTCACCTGCAAAACAAAAACAACCCTGAAATTTAAAACATGTTCTGGCCTGAATGAAAATAGGGTTGGAGCTCGCATGAAATGGTATCAAACATTTAGGGCACAGCGGCAAACCACAACTTAGCCTTAACTACTTTCTAATGTGTTTTTTTCCTCTTGCCTGAGGGGTTGTACAAAATGTTTTTTGAGGTGAGAATACCTCACCTGGAGGGAGTGTGACACAGCTAAACCAACGATGCCAGGACTCAGAGTGTCTTTCCCCATTACAGAGAGGATGGCAGCAGCTAAAACAATGCCATTGCCAACAAACTCCAGATTGACTGCCAACCACCTGAAAATACGACACATTAAAATGTCATTTTGAGAACACAATATTACACTTCGGCAGTGGATAGCATTACTTTTATACTTTTAATGTCAGAATTGTATGACTATAGACTAACATGGGAATTTTTTGGTTACCATAAGAAAGAAGACCTAAGTGAAATCAAACCATTACGGCTTTGAATATAAAAATTATAAATAAAGAATTCACCTGGTTGCCACAAAACGAGGGAAGTAAGACATCTGGTTGAAGTCGACCCTCTTGTTGGCCTGCTGGATGAATCTGGACTGTTCCCCAAAGGCCCGGATAACGCTGGCACCCTGAACCGTCTCATTGAAATGGGTGTAGATGGGTGAGCGGCTCACCGACTCCAGCCTCCGCAGTTGGCAGGATGTGGCCACGTAGAAACTCTGTAACCCAGCAGAAAAGTAAGAGGTTTTAATGAAACGAATGGAGGAGTGGAATGGGAAGGGTGGTTCCCAAGGTCTGGCCTTGCTTCAGGATTTATGTAACATTAGTGTCGAAGCAAAAGCTGGATCAGCAAGTTGAGGTTGGGTAAAAAGCTTGTCCTTCGGGATAGTGGTGCAATGGTGAAACACATCCTGCCAAGCCATGAGAGATGCCACAGATCAGAACCTGCCTGAACAAAGCCGTAGAGAAGGGCAAGGGGCAGAATGACCACTGCAGCAAAGGGCGTGGCCAACAGCACGATGATGCAGACTTCCATCAGCTTGAAAAGGTAGCCCAACATCATCTTCAGCCCTTCAGGGATCATGCAGTCGATGGCGTCGATCTCCTTGGCGAAGCGGTTGAGAAGATTTCCGCTGGGCGTGCACTCAAAGAAAGACATGGGGGAGTGGAGCACGTTTTTCAGCAGGTCCATATGGAGGTGGCGGGAAGCGATGATGCCACCCACGGAGATGGCCACCGTTGTTCCAAAAATAGCTATACCTGTAAACGACAAAACAGAGCGATAAACGACCAGTTCCGGGTGTATATCTGGATCATGGGGGCGGGGAAACTATAGAAGAGAGGAGTCAGAGTGTTACGTCACGTCCACCAACCTTGCGCAAAGCCCAAAGCTCCGTAGACGCCCAGTTTCATGTCTGTATCGATCTGGGTGCCGTTGATGATGGGTCCGTCAGCCCAGAGGCTGAGCCAGTAGTTGTAGGCCAGAGAGGCGCCTTGCTGGAAGGTATACAGGAACACAATGGGGATGATGAAGGCCAGGCCGATGGTCTTGAAGTACTCCACGTACATCTCCAGTCGCACCTGGCGTAGAAAGAAGAGACATTTGCATCCAAATCCAGGACATTATGACCACTATGTTTTAACACAGTTGATGGAGCTGAAATGAAATGGATGCTTTCAACAAGTTAAAGAAGATGAATTAAGATTTCTTCAGAACAGTTCGCTAATGGTTTTGGACTCACTCGTCCAGTGCGAGCCTTGTCCACTTGAGTCAGCTTCCCAATGTCTTCTGGGATTGGTTCTTGGTCTGTTTCAGACATGGGCTCCATACCTTGAAGGTTGGTGCTGTTGGTATCACCCCTAAAGGAAATGTACAAGTAATCCATTCAGCAGATGTTTTTCCACACAGAGCGACCCACACTGTTGCTCTGCATGTTCAGAAGCGTGTCACCGGGTCAGTTTTCACTTACCCAATGAGCTGCTCCTGGGACAAGTCTCTGGAGAATGGCATAAAATCTGTCACGCTCAGCCGAGCTGTGGACTTCCTGGAACCTGCACCACAGGACACACAGTGTGTGCTTTTAGTAAGAAAAGCCCTTTATTAAAAGACATTCTCACTTTCATGGAGTTAGGGTTAACCCAATCCATGTCTGTTCATTAAAGCATGTACAAGCTCTTACAGACCTCCTCTTTGTATGGCGTTCTCTTTACGGCCAGTACTGGCAAAGGTGTGTATAAAATCTGCGAAGGCACCGTGGCGGCTCAGCAGCTCTTGGTAGGAGCCACTCTCTGTGATCTCTCCATCCACCATCACGAGGATGAGGTCGGCCTGCGGCAGGAAGCTGGTCCCATGGGTGACAAGGACACGGGTCTGCGAGGAACCCACATAGCATTACCAAGATGAACATTGGGAACAAGAACCCTGTCAAGCTCAATGGTGTTCCCTCAAATGCCCCAATGTTATGTGAATGCCTTGCACAGAGGTCAGGCATTGAATGTTAATAATTACTTTATCTCGGAGAAGTCCCTTTGGTCCAATGACTTTGTCGAAGATGTGCTGGCCTACGTGGGCATCCACGGCTGACAGAGGGTCGTCCAGCAGGTACACGTCAGCCTTCCTGTACACGGCCCTCGCAAGGCTCACCCTCTGCTTCTGCCCACCCGAGAGATTCAAACCCTACCAGGAAGAACAGGACAGGATCAGGAAGGAATTAGACTGAAGCCACTTTAGAGTTCTGGCTGCAGAGAGGGATGAATCTCACCTTCTCCCCAATCTCTGTGGCATCTCCGGCAGGTAGGATCTCAAGATCAGGCAACAGGGCACAGGCATCTAACACACGCTGGTACCATGTCTTCTGCTTCTCACGGCCAAACACTATGTTGTCCTGGACTGTGGCATTCTGGATCCAAGCTTGTTGAGGAACATAGGCCACAGAGCCCTGTTGAGGAAAACCACAGGTATCAATCATGAAACAGCACTGTCAGATAGATACAAATGATAAGCTTTTCCAATAGAGCTGACCTTGACTAAGACTCTTCCGCTCCTCTTCTCAGTCTCCCCAAGCATAGCGGACAGAAGGGAGGTCTTTCCACTACCCACGTGCCCAACAACTGCTACAAGAGATCCACGGGGTGCACAGACGTCGATCCTGTTTGATGGAAGGTGTAATGATGATGGGTGAAGCCTACTTTAAATGCAATCTCACAACATTTCAATAAATAATGACTTTTTAAATTGTTCACTTTACTTTTTGAGACAGAGAGGACCCTCTTTTGACCAACTGAAAGTTCCGTTGTCGATCACGACACATTCTCCATCTGACGGAGAGAAGGAGAGTGAGAGAAGAGTAGATTTCAGTTTCAAAGGGAACATGCACTCGTGCCGTGGCCAGACATTGTTTCATGTCAAATTGCAAACTGAATGTAATTTCAAGGGATGTGATTTGCTCTGTCTTCAAAATGACAGTGTTGCTTCCACAAACTGTCTTAGAAAGTGTTGACAGAATACAGACAAACGAAATTGAGCTTGGGTGTTTTTTAAATCACATGTCTGACTCAGTGATTTACATTCAGCCAGTGGACAGGAACATCCAATAATTATTCTGTCAACCTCAGTCCCAGGAAGTGACAACATACATTTGTCAAGGCAGTTTAAATTTTTTTTAAGGGATTAGCATTTAAAAATGCATTGGAACAAATACAATGAGTTTGTATTTAAAAATTACAATTAGATAGACAACATTACAAATATACAGAAAATAAAAACAATACAACTATAGTTTTGTGTTGTGTTTGTGTTCTTACCAGTACTCAAAGGTGCATTGGTCACATTTTCTTCTTTAAGCTCTTCTGAACATAGATATTTTCCCAGACGCTTCAGGGAAACAACAGCCTAAAATACAGTAAAGTTTTGGAAATCAAATACGGGAATGACCAAGGTTTCTTTTTTGGACACGTTAACTTGCATATGAAGATCCACCTCACCTGCATTGTGGTGCTCATGGCAAAAGGTAGTTGGCTCAATGGGGTCTTTAAGATGTTTATCAGTGCCATAGACACAAAGACCTTCTGGGCATCAAGCACGTTCTTCTCATCAATCATCACATAGACCCCAAACATGGCAAAGGCAATCTGGGGTGGAAAGAAAGGGACACTTCATTTGGATGAACTTCGACAGATTTGATTCCTCTTGATGATGTCAAAAAGCAAGTCTCCAGGTGTGTACATACCAAGAAAGAGGAAGAGTTGAAAGAGGCGATGGAGATGGAGTAAAGGATTTGGGATTTCTTAAGAGCTTTCAGCTCCATCTCCCTGTACCCCAGCACCTGCTCCAGGAAGGCCTTCTCCCAGGCGTAGAACTTGAGGATTTTTATCCCGTTCAGGATCTCGTTCATCAACTTAATCCGACTATCCATGAATTTCATCTGGACCTCCTGGAAATCAGTCAATTGCATAGTTAAAAGGCATGAACATCTATATTTACTGTAATCTGCTATCCTGTAAAATAGAAGATGGCGCAGTAGTAACTGAACAGTAACAAGAACAGGGGGAAAAAATATCCTTTTAAGATTCAGAGAAACATCTGCAGACATGGATTTGTTGATAATTGTCCATAACCAACATATGTTGAGCACAACTTCCAAAACAAGAATGACTTTTAATTACGTTTAATTCAATTAAATTGTTACAGTTTTACTGTATTGGTCACAGCTCCTAACTTTTAGCAGTTTTATAACGAGGGAAACAACAAAGAAGCCAAGAAAGCGGTCAACGCATTCTTGACTGGAAGTTCGATTAAACTGACGTTGCTGAACGTCTGTTGTTCTTCCAAAAGAGAAATTAAAAATGCACTATTTCACTGTTGCCATCTTTTCCTTTGCTTTACATTGTTGAGACATCAAAAGTCTTGAGCACCGGGGCGACCAGTACGCCTGTTTACTGTGTAAACCAGCTGTGGAATCTCTGACCTAACGCATCCAGATGTCCTCCGATTTCTGCCACTGAGTTTAAAATGACATAGAATTGTTAAAATCACCAGGAAAGTACCTGAAGTTTGCTCCTTTTTTTGGCTATGAATCCGTTGAGTGGGAAGATGAGGATGACAGTGGCAATACCAGCCAATGCAGAGGGACCAAGAAGCTGGAAAAAAAAAGAAAAAGTATATTATCCTACAGTTCATGCCCGCTATTCCATTGTCATGGAGGATTTGAGAAGTTGAAATAAGATCAGAGGAACGATCGAGGATGTTGTTCTGGTGTTTGCTTCGTAGAAGTCAAAAACTGTTTCTCACCTGCCACAAAAAGAAGAGACACAGTGCTATTTCAATGGGGGCCAGCCACACGGCATTGAAGTAGACCACAAAGTCCATTAGTTTCTGCGTGTCAGCTGATACCAAGTTCACTATCTCCCCCACTGTGCAGGTTCTCCTGGACGCACTGTTGATGACCAATGACTGGAGTGAAAGAAGAAGAAAAAGGTTTTTTTTGTTTGTACGGTTTCGATTTCAAACATTTTCCAGAAAGTTCTTTCCCTTTTTGCCCTTTTTTTCTCCTTGTTAGTTAGACAAACAATATCTAAACAATGAATACTCATCATTGACCAGACGAGAGGTAGTGTAGCATATCCCACCTTTCTGTAGACGAGGCCCATTACTGCTGTCTTCACCCTCATGCCTACAGTGAAGCAGGTGTACATGTACTGGTGGTTGAACAGGGACTGGAGGCAGGAGAGCAAGAACATGAGGATGGCGTAGAAATAGCCCTTCCACAAGGGGGCGTTTTCCTCCTTCATGAAACCAAGCAGCAGACTGTGTGCAAATGAAGAAAAATAGGTGAATCACCTCTCAAACTTTATCTGTATTCTGAATGCATCTGATCTGGTGGCTGAGTGGTAAGGGTGTCGGGTTGGTAATCAGAAGGTTCCCAGTTTGAATCCCGGCCATGCCAACATGACGCTGTGTCCTTGAGCAAGGCACCTCACTCTAAGATGACATAACTTGGATGTGCAGATTCTAATAGAGTGAGCACTCTCCAATTCATGAAGAAGCAATGGCATGCCAGTGGTAACCTTAGCCGTCCACATGTTCACACGCCAAGTTTGCCTTTGTTGTCAAGCCATTAAGTCTCCACGCAAACTTTCACCATGACTAAAGCCAGTGGCCTTGTGTAGTGCTATTGCCACAGACCTCCATGTCCACACAAAGCAGCTCCAGTTGCACAACAAGTGCTGCTCTTGTGGTCCGGGCGTCTTCCCTCACGCTTGGCTAACGGCTCTCTTATTGTGGTCCACCAACACAACCTCAGCAGTCCTGCCATTTACAGCCACCTTCTCCCCTCTCTGCAGACTAGAGAAACAGTGTCCTCCGAGCAGAGGCAAGGAGCTGTGGTTTCCGTCATCCCTCACTCACACAAGCTGTGACCGTAATTAGCACTTCCACCAGTCTTGGTTGAGCAACAACAAGATTCCTGTCTGACTGGCTGGCACTAGGTGACGGGGATGAATGGGGGTGAACTCATTTTTGTTGGCTAGTCTTTTTTGGGGGGGTTTGGGAATCAGGGTGTTGGGGTGGCCTGGTTCTGTTTTTGAATGGATGTCAGTGTCTGGGACATTCAGAGTAATTATGTGTAGGAGATTGTCTGTTGAAATGTATTGTTTGGGGAAGAATGTAGAGTAAACTACAGTACAGAGTGTTTAGGAACTAAGGATACTGTTTCTGGCTGTGTACATTTAGTCTTTTAGCAGACACTCTTATCCAGAGCGACATACAGCAATTTACAGGAACATTTCCCCTGAGGCAAGTAGGGTGAAGTGCCTTTCCCAAGCACACAATGTCATGTTGGAACAGCCGTGGTACGAACTGGGGACCTTCTGATTACCAGCCCAACACCCTCACCACTCAGCCACCTGACCCCCCCCCCCCCTCTAATTGAACATAACCTCATACCTGAGCACCTGGGGGATGGAGAACATAAAGGCATCATGGACCATGATGCACAGCGTCCCGGTCAAGAAGTACGGTCCGAAATTTCTTGCCAGCGTTCTTAGCAGAAAGAACCCAGAGCTCTGCTCTTTCTGCAGCTTTCTGAGGAGCTGGGCCTGGTCAGGCAGTCTGGTGCCCAGTGCCACGCCTGACTGCAAAGCCTGCTCCTGCCTGCCAGAAGAGAAGGGGAATACAACGCAACAGACTTAAGGGCATCTGTGTTAGTAAATTGCCCTAACATGGTGCCTAACCGTCTGCTTTTTAGTCTCTTTAATGTAGAACAGACTTTGGTAGACCAAAAGAAGATGAAATTAGCCATTGCTGTTGTCAACACGTCAACTAACGCGTACAAGAATGCTGCAGCCGTAAAAAGTATTATGCATTAACATTGGAGTAGTGGAGCACTTAAGGCCGATGTTATGGGATCTTCAAAGGGTGGATGTGTTAACGAGCTTCAAAAATGACACAGTGCTTTTGTCTCGACATTACAGGGTTTTATTCCCGCAACTGGCTGATTTTGATCCATGTTTGTCCCAAATGTGACAGACCTAATTTTGCTTACCAAGACCAGCCCAAGGAGCATTTATCAGGCCTGACAATCAGAGGGCCATGGTGACCATGACCGTGACCATGGTGCCACAAAATGGCCTTGATAAAGCAACAGTTACAGATGCCACAGTGTATTTTTTCTTACTGTTGTAGTTTGGCACATTCTGTGGTCCATTCTTTTTCCAAGTCGGAGATGATCTTGTTCGATGTGTCCTTCTCCCTCAAAGTCCACAGGTCATCAGCTTCAAGAGGGGTACGAAAGCCCTTGACAACAAGCCTGAGGGATCCATAATGCAGTCATGAAAACACCCAGTGAGTCAGCTTTACATAATTGAAGGTTGCAAAAAAAAGAAACTTACCCAGTGAACCACCAGAAAAGAATCTTGGAGAGGAAGGAAGCATCTTTCACTGGACATGGGTTCTGAAACAGATTAAAGGCAATGTCACCAAAGCTCTACCACCAAGTAATCATCTTCCTGGTGGAAGGACTTAGGAAAACACAGAGGCTGCCTGTAATAGTTGGATGATGTATGTCTGGAGCATTCTGTTCACTGGATGCTAATTTGGAGAGTTTGAGATGAATGGGGAGATCATTGTGGATGTACAGTATTTAGACTGTGCAGACTGTGTCAACAGAGGTTAGAGAAAGTCCCTGCTGAGTGGAAAAGTGCCACATCACAGTGGTTGGAGGAACACAGACACTGAACACAGGCACACACAGAGAGCAGCGGTTCTGCGGGCACTCTTAAAAGCACACCCTCCTCTCTTCGATACGCCCCCTCACCGGAGGTCCCTCTAACTTCATCCCTCCTTCTTTCCTCCTCCTGATTTCCTTGGGGGATGAGTGAGTGAGTAAAGCTTCACCAAGATGTGGGAAGAGGAGGTGGAGGACACACCGAGGATAGACACATGGGTGTGTCATACACCACACTACGCTGTGGCTTCCAGCTGCTCTACTTCACCACCACCAGCAGGCAGATGTTAGAGGACATTAGTGTCACTTGAGTTTGTTTTTTTGTTTTTCTACATGAAAATGCATAGAGAAGTGATGGAGGTCAGATCAGGCTATGGGGCACTACAGTGTATGTTTTGCCCATGTTGCCTGATTTGAACTGGTGTGTCATTTGACATTTTGTCTCTCTTCGATCGGAAAAATGTTTTACGATGACGATGTCGACTTTTGTTGAGCGTGAGAGAGAAATGGTGGAATCTGATACTGAATTATGAGCTGCGTTTGCGTAGCAGTCCTGTGGTGAATACTAGGCACGGGTCATGTTATCCACAAGGAGGGGTGGGGGGCGTTGAGGATGAGGACAGACAGACACTCATTCACACTTTCCTCATCGGAAGCCAAAGTGTGAATGGGCATAGGAAGTGAATCACCAAGCTTCCTCCAAAAGGGGTTTTAAAACCCACAAGATTCCATCCCAGGAATTTACTCAGACTTTTGGATGGAGTTCCACATTGTGACAGAAATGGTCGGAATTGGTTGCCTACCTTTTCAAAGACAGTTTTTCCCTCAGGAGGTTGGTCAGCAAAACAGCAAAGAAAGAGCTGGGCCATTTGTATTGTGAAGTAGGAGAAAAAGGCCAGGTAACGAACTATATCACTGGAGATACCCTGAAAAAAACAGAAAACAGAACAGTAAACTAAAATTATACATCAACAAATTTATTTTATGCTTAGTATTATGTAATCAAGGCAAAAAGCACAGACCTACAAAAACAATTACTCATTTGTATAAGTGTGAAGATTACTTGATGTGGTGTGGCAACAATGCAATTTGCTGTCAATGTTGGTTTGTGTGAGACTCAAATCCAAGTCTCACACAAACCAACTTGGTTTCGGACAAAATCATTCAAGATTTCCTACACTACGGCACACATGGCACAGTAAAGAAGAAAGGATTTGGCGATAAAGGAACACGCTGAGACTTATTTTGAACTGCTAAAGCCCAATTATGGTGAAAACAGTATTCTTAATGGTTTGCTTTATATAAATACAACCATGGTCAAATGTCCCAGTCACGCTAAGGAGGGCCCATATCTGGAAATAGAGCAACAAATTGTGTCTGAAAATCAGCAGTACCCACATTTTTGATAGGGGAGGGAAAGTCCAGGGCAGAGATATTAACCACTCGACAACACATGTGAAATGTGGTGTTCGTGTGTTATTCTTAACATACTAAAGAGGGGAGGGCATGGGGCCTTTTTGGCAAGACTTTGTGTTTACTACTTCTCACTGCCTGCAGTGGGTATATGTGAAAGCTAGTGCCATTGTAAACAGTAAAATTCGCCCCCCTGGGGTAATGTGGTCCCCCAGTGTGGAGATACGAATGGGGGCTAGATCCGACCACAAAGCAAAAACAGCGACAAGATGGTGTGCTGGGAGTGGGTGGTGAGTGGAGGTCAACATGGTTAACTGAGGGCTCTGAAAATAAGAACTCGCTAGACTCAAGTTATGTTGTAACAATGTCACTTCTTTATAAGCAGGCAACGTGTTTAAAAATAAATTATAGCAAATGTCACTGAAACGCTAAAATTACTGCGTTTTCAGTATCTGTGGGCCTATTGAGCCATTCTGCCCACTACACATTCTTTTGAGAAGGTGAAAAATGTTGGACAAGCATGAATGTGACAATTTTGTGTATCGTGTAAGAATTTTCTATGTGTGTGTCTATGGGGGTCTGTGTCTGTACAAATGGCTGGCCTGTGTGTGACTGCAAGGATGAGTTTCTATTTGCTGTGTACTGGCAGGTACTGTCTATAAACAGGGTGCTGACATGGTTCTGCTTCAATCCTGGCTGGGCATATCTTACCATCCCTTCTCCTATAACCATCATTACCTTTCCCTTAGCACTGTCAAAACAGGGACGCAAAAAAACATTTCTTCGACATTAGTATGATTGGTTACGTGTGTTTTTAGAAATGCTAATTGGATTGGCCATGGCTGTGTGTTAAAATTGTATATATAGACACCCGCCCCAGATTGACAATGATTGCAGTGTTTTGACCGATATGCAGGAAGAGTGGGGGAATGTAAACATACACACGCACTTTCACCATCAACAGACATACACTTGGAGCGGGGGAAACCGACCTGAAATGATAGTATCATCTGCTCGAGGATGGGTAGATTGGGGTTACATTGGTTAGCTATGCGGATGTGTACAGATTATGCAGACACTAATTTGCTCCCAGACTGTAGAAGCTTAGTTTGAAGTCTAGACCATGGAAAACCAGTCCCACTGACATCTCTAATTCAGTGGGTTCACAAACTACAAGCTTGGCACCACAGTTAAGTACATGTCACAGTCCAAGTTAAATAGCATAGTGAAAGCTAACATCTACAATACCACTGTGCCTCATGACTAGTTTCATTCAAGCGTCAGCTATCGGCAGTTATCAGATGGTTTTGGTGTGAGCAGTTAAAGGAGAAGTTCACCTCTTCCATGGCCAGCTGGATCTTGGCTCTAAGGGGCACCAGTGAACACATGACAGAGAGGAGCCAGAATAGGAAGAGGAACACGGATGAACGGCAGCCTCGTATTCTCTCCAGCTGGATGATGCATATAGCCAGAACCTGTCATAGGGGGAGACAGAAAGAGGGTGGAGGGAGACACGAATAAATAAGTCAATCTGTGTTGGCTTTAGGGTTTTGACACTTCAACAGTCCTCTTCAGCGATCCTTCTTGTAGAACTACTTTGAGGAGGTTGTATGTATCACTAGTTGCTGTGATTCCTTATGCTTCCTGGTGCTGGAACCTTAAATAGAGCCTTTTGGGGGATTTAGGGTGAAGTGCCTTGCTCAAGGACACAATGTCATGTTGGCATGGCTGGGATTCAAACTCGCAACGTTCTGATTACTCGCTCGACTCCCTCACCGCTCAGCCACTTGACTCCTGTTTTAAACTTAGAAGGTTAAGTTTGGGATTTCCCAAACCCACGGGCACAGCTGTTGACTATCCCTATAAAAACACAACAGATGTCCAGTATGGACTGGTTCCACACAGAACTTTCACGTAATTGTTTTACTTTTGTTTCATGTACTTTTCATCCTTAATATAAAAACGTCAACTACACTGTTTATTTCTTATTAAAAACTCTGCATTGGTTTGGAACAAGTGTTCCCTGTCAGAATGTTTGGCAGAGCAGAACGTCATTCTGGCATGCCAGCTGCTTACCAAATGGAGAAAGTGGTAAATTTAGGTTACATAATAGTAACCATACTGGTTAGCATTGGGAAGACCCATCAGAACCACAGCTTTATCCTGATCCAGCGACCTCATAATTATTCAACTCTTGAAACATCAACAACATTCTTCTACAAATGACTTTGTTGATTGGACACACAAATTGGCCCCAGTATCCACAAGAAATTCACCTTAATTAAGACTCTCCATTTCAGTAATGTCTTCTTTTCTTTGGTGCTAATTTTTTTTGAGGAAACCCAAGCTGTCCCATATGGTGTATACTTTACAAAATACTTTTTTAATGTTTCTGAGCCCAAGTAGCCACATTTACCAACCACATGGGACATTCCCTATGAATGGAAGTGAGTGGGTGGAACTAAGTCCATTACGAAACCTTTACCTAATGCCTACTTTACCTACTAATTATATGGGATGTCTGGTGCATTGGGATGAGGAAATAAACCGGTGCGTCACAGGGTCACTGATTACAGTCAATGAACTGCTTGGATCCCTTAGACCACAAACTGGGGGTTTACCGATTAAGGCGGACCCAAATCCCATGCATTGAGTGGGAAAAATGGAGGGCCAAAACAAAGAGGGTTTGAGCAAATGGGCACACAGTGTTCCAGTGTTGTTTTATATAATTGAAAACTATAAAAGCATGCGCTACCAAGTCAATGAAAGCCATCTAAATATCGTCTTGTTTCTGTACTTTAATACAGATTTTATACAATATGATTTTATTGCTTTTTCTCTTGTAAAGTACATTTCAAGAGTGCTAACTGTGGCACATTGTAAGCCACTGCACAGACTTCTACCCACTACCCACGGACTGGGGAAGAGAGGATGGACTTTTTTCAATTCAGGTTTGGTACAAGAGCTGTCTCAGTGGTCTTTTTACCCCAACATTAACAATATTGACTTAGGAGTCTGAGGAAACATCAGGTGGGCTATGCTGTCTGATTCTGAGCGAGCGAGTCTGTGCAGGACTTCTGTTTGGTCGGTAGGAGAAGAGGGGGTTGTGGCTAAGCATTATGGGTAATGGGTC
Organism: Neosalanx taihuensis; assembly: GCA_030340665.1. Classification (NCBI taxonomy): domain Eukaryota; kingdom Metazoa; phylum Chordata; class Actinopteri; order Osmeriformes; family Salangidae; genus Neosalanx; species Neosalanx taihuensis. Next base: position 2,972,590 of record CM059314.1, read on the forward strand.
TGCGGGTCGTCTCTACGGGAAGCCATGCTGCCATACATCCGCCCCCCCCTCTTGCACGGCCTCTGCCTCGCGAGGTAGTTGTAAATCTTACATCACCTTTTACGAAGAGTCAACAGCGCTTTGCATGAATTTCTCTTGACCATCGAAAACCTTTTTCTGGATTCAATGGAGAATTGATGGCATTGAAGGATAATTTGGATCAACACATTGAATGCAAGTCTAGGACTGGGATGGCAACTGCTGTATGTGCACTTGTCTCACCGCCCCAAATACAACTGCTGCCTTGGCTCAGAGTGGAGAGACATAGTAACAGGGAGCATTTACAGTATAAACAATATCCAAAGAGGAGCAAGAGTGAATGTGTGTGAGAGTGGGAGAGAGATGATGTACCACAGTCAGGCTGCGTATGATGGGGCTGAGCAGGAACACCATGTGGTGGTGGATCTCATGTCTCCTCTCCAGCAGGATGTAGAAGAACTCCACGAATCCAAAGGAAGCCAGCAGGAAGCTCAGAACCTGGACATGGACACACCGGAGAGGTGGGAGAACACCAGGTCGATAACTGACTGTACGTCTTCAAAAATGCGCACATAACTGAATATAAGATGGACCCAAACCGTAAAATGTACAATACCTCTTTTAATAAAGTTACTTCCTGAAAACACTTTCATGCATTGTTGATTATCCTCTGTAAATCATCACAGATTTTCCCATGGGATTTTTCTCTGTGGCGTTTATTGAGGCATGACATTGTACCCCTACTAAACCTCTGTTCTCTCCCATGTGTTGTTAGTCTTTTCACACCCTTGTATTCTTTTATAGCAGATATGGTCGCTGCACTCCAACACTGGTTTGGTCTTGTATAATGTTAATGACCTCTGGGCAGTCTACCCTTGTTAGCGTGGCTAGCGGGATGCGTTTGTAGCTTAGCTTTCTCTGATGAATATAGTGAAGAAGACCTCTGAACGCTGCCTCTTTGATAATCACTTACATACAATGTTGCTATTTCATACTCTTAAATCCTTATCGCCATGTTTGATAGGATTCCGTGTATCTTGTACTTTGTATTTTTATATGTTTAACCTGTTACTCTGCTATACTATACCCTGCTGCAATTGTAAAGTGCAATTTCCCCACTGGTGAACAAATTAAAGATGATCTTATCTCGATACATGTTTTGATACACAGTATCATGATCAGCGGACGTACATTTAAAGTAGGCCGCTGGTGGGCGTGGAAAATATTTTATTCTGGTTACTTATGAATCGTACTCATAGAGCTAATTGTTCTCTCTTTACTTCAATCACCAGTTGTTGGTGTTTTTTCGAAGGATGGGAATTTTGGTTGTGGAGTGTTGCGGAGTGTTCCGGAGTGTTCGTAGCGTTCCAAGTGCTTGGATAGTGGTTGTTTTTACTGTGTGTCCCCCTCACCATCTTGGTGGTGCAGAGGCAGGAGATGCGGATGTGTCCACGGCCATGACAGTAGAGGTGGAGGCCGTAAAAGGGAGTGCACAGCCAGAGGTAGATGCATGGGACCCACACCAGAACCGTGTTCTGGAAGCACTGGGTCAGGTCCGGGTTGGCCGTGTACCATGTTCGGTTCCAATCCTTCAGGAAGAGATTAAGAAGGGAAGAGACAAGCTAGACAAGTTAGACAAGCAGGAATGGCCGCTCACACTGAGCATTCATTTCAGCAAAGGTAAAGACAGACATCGCCTTAACCTAAATCATTAATCTTGTTTCCCCAAATTCTCTTTTTAAGTGAAGTTTTAATGGCTATTTGTCATTAAACTGGCAGTTTAGTCTAGTACCCCTTCTTGTATTCATCCATTCGAGACTTCTTCACAGTTTGTAGACACGAGGATGTGCAAGGATCCAGAAAAGTTGGACCAAGGGGGCAAGCCTAGGTTGTGTTCTATGTATCTAAGCAATGGAGAGTGAAACCGCAACAAGTCAACAGAATCTATGTGCGTCTTGAACGTTGAGTGGTTTTCTTTCGTTTTTTTTTGTAAAAGAGCGGAGTCAAGTCTCTGAATTTTTCTTACCAGGACTTGAGCGCATTCAAAACTTTCCCTTACTCGTAGGAAGATGTAAATCAACACTTCATGATGAGGTCAAAGCTTTTCATAGTAGTACTTGGCACGTGGGATTATGCAGGTATTGAGGCCAAAACATTTTAACCGTGGCATCATGGCTGGATACTCAAGAGCAAAAGTTTAACATAGGTCGTCCCTATGTTTTGACACCTCCCTTGAAAATATGTTGGGGGAGCAGTTGGATGTCTGGCCTGCACAAGCTAGAAGGGCCTGGGGATTCGCAAGGGGGGGTGCGTACGCTAGGCCCAGAATTGGAAAGCAGATACAAATCCTGAGTGACCGGTTAAACAGGTGAATCAAGAGAGGGGCAGTGTGGGGCCGTTATGCAATACCACACTCTCGGACCCGTGCACCCACCCAGGCCTCTGCTCTTCCACTGAAACACATCAGGTGAGAGGTGATTCTGGTTTGGAGAAAGACCTAGGCTGACTCCATAGGCAGTCAATCTGTCAACAAAATATCCACTCACTCTCTAATAATGATGATGATGAATGGTAATCTGATTAAGGCCGATTTAATTTACGATGGAATACTTTTGGTATCTGGATACTCATAAAGAATGGTTGAAAGTTGAGAGTTGGAGGTCCAGTACAATGAGGTTCGACACATTTACAAATGTGTTCTTATCAAAGCAAATACTGTGTTTACTGCGTTATTATAAATGCCAACAATGAACAACAACTTGTCTTCTACACAAGAAAACTTCCATTTCCTCTCTCTGCTGCTATTCTGTGATGTAGTGAGGAAGAAATCTGAGATTTATTTTGCGCTTATGTCATTCACAATTCGTTGATCAGCTATTCATTCACGTGCATTTCTTTAGCATGTTCTGATGACAGTTCATAGGTCTATGATGTAGCATCCGCTTAATGAACACCTGTTGGCTGTATGTCATCTTTGCTGTTCATTTACTACTATATATTCTGCACTCTGACCTTCAATGCCTCTGAGAAACTTTGGTACCAACACTTTGCATATTGTGTGGTTATTAGCCATGTCAAGAGCGTTTAGATTATCTCTAGTATCAGCAGATTGCTTGATACTTCTAAACTCAAGACCAAACTGAATAGGCGCACCGTTCCTGAAAAGAACTCTTCTTCACCAGTAGTTACAACTCTATGAAAGTGACAGCGAGTGGGAGGATTTTCTTTTCTAACAGACAGTCCTTACTTCTGTGGTTCATGCGGGCAGGAGAACAGACGCTTTAACTTTCTTGTAATAAATGTAACTTTTTGTCGAACACACTCAAAGCTCTCTCTTCGAAGGCTGATTCAGCGTTTTGGAGCTAATGCTGAAGTAACCACATAAAGTTATCCCACACACAGGTTTGGATGGCATCATGGTGTCTATTTTTACCAAAGAGACATGCTGATGTGAACTGAGAAAAACCTTCCTGGGGCTATGATGCTTAAACAGTAGCTTTTAGTTATTGTAGAATGGATGTTCTCTATTCTACGTTCTGTTAACACTACTTTCTTGCGATTTTGCCCAACACCCACAAAACAACAATTTTTGAACTTTTCCTCGGCCAGCATTGTATTCTCTCTGAGCCCTGTTGGCAAACCATCCTCAGAGCCAATGTTTAGGAGATGCATAGGATAAGGATGACCTTTGAGAATGCCAACAGAGACACAGACCCTCTCTGTAACCTGGAGGACTGAGGGGAAGTATCAGATAACATTGGCCTCACCTTTTTATTTTTTCCCCTCTAAAAGCTGAGTCCCATTAACTCTCACTTTACCTTTGTGGCTTTAGATCTGTGTGTGTGTGTGTGTGTGTGTGTGTAAGGTCAGATGGAACTGATGTTCATCATCGTCGGTCATCCTTTGATGGTGGGGAAAAGTCAGCCAAGGAATTGTTTTGGTGGAACGTGACAGTGCCAAGCTACATTGTCAGGATGATCCTGTGGTGTATCATGCCCATGTTACTCTCTAACTGTGAATAGTCCTTTGAAGAAGGACTTGTTGACAATCAGTTCTTGATTTAGATTGCACCTATTTAACAACTTTAGGCTTTAGATTGAGGTGCTGCATGCAAATGTTGGACATGTATCAGAGATCAAGCTTACCATATTGACAACTTTACACATGGAAGAAATGTATACATTTACAAAGTCACTTTAGCTCTCCATGTGGCTATAGACATTTCACTAAGAACACCATTAACTCAAAGAATAAGCCCTGTCACTCATTCATGACCAGTACTACAATTGAGTTGAACCAAGTTATACACATTCCATCACAATTGTAATCTTTTTTTAGTTCCTAGTGATACACAGTATGTTTCTTTAACAGTCAATTGACACTTATGTTGGTTTAACGTCTAAATGAAAACCAGACGTCTACTTACCCAAAGGGGGTCCAAACCACTTAGTTTGCAAAAGGCATCCATCCACCTTCCTTCCTCTTCCTCACTGATGTTCCTCTTGCTGGGGTAGAATATCCCTGCTCCTCGTGCCAGGGAGCACAGACACGCTGACAAACCGGGGTTATACTGTATGTGTGTGTGTGTGTGTGTGGTTGTCTCTTTTTTTCCTCCACACAAATCAAGGCACTGAATCTCCGCTGCTCAAGCTAAGTGGTGGACGGTTCACTCAGTGTGAGTTTGGGAGAGTGAGAGAGCCCCCTCGAAGTCTGATTGAGAGAGTGTTAGTTTGTAAGTGTGTGTTTGTGTGTGTGTGTGTGTGTGTGTGTGTGAAACTGTCCCTTCTGTCTGTGTTAATCTGCCCTTTTCTTTCACCTTCCTTTAGTGTCTGTGTCTCTTCCTACACCTGGTGCTTCTCTGCGATGCTCTGGTCTCTCTGTCTCCCCCTCTGTCTGTCTCTGCTGTTTATGAGTGCGCTTCCTTGTTAGGTGGGAGGGTGGCGGGGGGGCGGGGGTGGAATAGCTCTCTCTTTCTCTCTCTCTCTTCCCCTCCCTCCACCCCACCCCTTTCTCCCACGTCTGTTGGATCTTGATCAAGAAAGCATAGCTACTCCCCTTCACTGGGTGACAGGACCACACCCAGTCACACCCCTCCCACCACCCCCTCTGCCCCCTCATCTCTCTCTTCTCCTCCTCCCTCAACCCCATCCTTCTTGTGTAGAAAACCACTAGCCTTCTCTCTCTCCCTCGCTCTCTCTTGCTCTCTCTCTCTGACCATAGGATCTGTTTCTCAGTGCACGTTAACAGATTCCGTGGTCAGAGAGAGAGAGAGAGTGTATAAGTGCCACGAAGGTGCTACTGGTCACCATGGGAGGTTATCTCCGTCTACAGAAAGGCCTTTTCTCTAACCTTATGACCTAGATACAGATGACCAGTAGCACCTTTGTGGCACTTATGTACACGAAGCACCACAGGAATCCGACACTCGGCCTAAAACAGCAGGTATGTGAGAAAAACCACTTTCTGAGTGGCCAACCTACGCACTTTTGCAACACCTATGATTTGGACTGATTTATTGGTCCTAAGTTGATAGTTGTACACATACATCAGGCAAAGACTATGCCAACTAACTTAGGTGTCATTTCTGAGCAGTAAGGCTTAGATGTTCGACGGAATGCAGTCACTTCGGTGGAGTTTGTGAAGTTGTTTCTACTCCTCCATTTAAATATATGTAAATAAAATAAAGCAATAAAATAATTGGAATCAAAGCCTCTCCTGGCTGTATACCACGGTCATCTGTATCTAGGTCACAAGGTTAGAGAAAAGGCCTTTCTGTAGATGGAGATAACCGTTGCGCTATAGAAAACATCGTAACCCACCCCTTATCTCGCTAGGGCCTTCCACGCCAAGGTTGACAAACGGACATGTCATTACAACCCCAGAGACTCAGTTCTATATCCTTTATAGAGGTGAACCCCATAATCATAGATTCAGCTGATAGTACAACTGAATAGTTGACTTTCTTTTAAATATTTTCATGGAGATCAGTGCCCTAATTAAGAACTCACCACCTCTCATCTCTGCCTGAACTATGTGGTTGTCTGTTAAATGCAAGTTCAACACAATAATACAAGTAACCGTATTTCAAAGTTGAAGTCGATATGTATAAAACTGTTGTAAAACATAGGGACTTGCATATCAAATAGTCTCTGGTCTTAGGTTTATATGTGTGTGCTTGTGTTTGTGTGGGTAAAGCTCTGTCCATAAGGCCAGATGTGAAGATGAGTAACCACTCAAAACCCAGGTCTCCTTTTTTTCTTTAAAGAAGCCACCATAAAAGACCTGCCTCACCAGACTCATCTCCAGTCATCCACAACCATTCTACATGGAATATTCTAGTAAAGTCATAAAAACACTGGCTGTCTCCATTAAAAGCTCTTTGTAGTCTGGGTCTGTGAAAAGTGCGGTAACACAAGACCAGACCATGGGAATGACCGTCACCCTGGTCAAGTAGACAGAGAAAACAACCAACCCCCATCGGTCGCATCAGCAGCAGCTGGCGGAGGAAAGTATGAAACCGTCTGGTTCTTCTACCAAACAACCACCTGAGAAGAAACATGGAAAGTATGGTGGTACCTTGGGGAGGGCCAGCAACCAGGCAGTCCACCATCCTTCCTGCCCGCTGTTACCATGTGTCTGCCCACGTGCAAAGAGCTTAAAGGCAAATATGACATTATAAGTCTGAGGTATGAATCACACTTGAAGGGAACAGGGCACAGCCATCTGGTCCAGGGCTTCAGACATGGTGTTCGGTTAAGTCATCTACCCCGTGGAGAATACATTCTCCTGAAATACAGTAGCGTTCTTATTTTTTCCACCAGAAAATGATTTTGATTCGTGAACACAAATAGTTCATGTTCACAGAGTTGAACCGGGACCCCGTTGAGCCAGAAGCACCAGAAATTCAGCCTTGTTGTGTTGACCGACATTCGAAGCGTCACCCTGAGATATCCTGAGGCCTCTTTGACCTCACGAAGATAAGGAAGGAGTGTGTGACGGTGACAGGGATATCTCTCGGCCGCTACCTGTTCCCGATCAACTCAGACCACGAACACAAACACAGAAAGAGAGAAGGAGAGAGACGCACTTCCCCCTTATCACATCAGAGCATCCTCCTGCTTTCTTGGTCATGACAGATATGCTGTGAAAGATGTACACGCTTGCGTTAAAAAAGAAAAACACGTCTGTTTTCGCATACACGTTTACTGTGCAGGCAATGATGCTATCCTTTAGATCTGGCAGCAATGTCAATGCCTGTTTTAGCTTTACTCACTCACACATGCAATGCACATGTCCCGTCCAGCATCATGGGTCAAACGGTGTGCAAGTCTGCAGGAATATTGTAATCAAGATGGCTGGAAGAAACGTAGCATTATCCCTGACAAAGACAAATAGGTGCTGGTCTCGTGGCAGAACCCGAACACCCAGAGCAGCCGTTTAACAAACCAGACCGGTTCTAAACAACGGACCCGTCCGCCTACTGACCGACCCACCCACAAGGCATGTTATGTCTCTGTCCCAGAAGGCCAGAGAGCAGGGCTGTTCTCACTGGATGAAATGGTCCGAGGCACTCCGCTAAGGGAATAACAAACCGAGAAACTGTAGGCCTGTGCCGGGGAAGGGAGGGGGGGGGGACCCCTTTAAAAACCATAACCACTTTGTACCACTTTGAAGGGGCCACGTGTGTGGTGCGATGATCTGCTTCCAAGTTTACATACTGCTGCTTTTGTCTCGTGGGTTGATAAATGTGAAAATAGTGTGTTGTTTGTCTGCAAATGCCTTCTAAAAATGGCCTTGGTCAGTGTCAGGCATTCTTTCGGTCACCAGTATGCACCTTAGATTCGGAGAAAGCGAGAGGTTGGAGCTGAGGTTGGAGACAACAGTGGAACTGGAGGTTGTTGCTGTCCAGACGGAGCGCGAGCGCAGACGCAACGTTTACGCGCGACACTGACTCCCGTACCCCCAAGTGTGCACCTGCCATCCACTCATACAGACGCCTGGCTAAACACTAAACAGGCTAAACACGCGCTCACACATTTATGAAAACAAACACACACGCAGTTGTGTGTAAGTAGGTACACACAGATCCACGCACCCACACACATGCACACGCGTACCCACACTCACACAACCAACACATACAACCCTTTCTCTTGAACATGCTTATACAATCACGATGATATAACAGTCCAGACTATGTAAACAGCCGCAGAGGTCTAAAGGTGATGTACACAAACATACACACATAATGACTGGCCTGGCCAGACCCCCTTAAAGACACAGACCCAGAAACATCGCTGAACCAGACACACAGCATGTTTACACCAATAGCAAGAGAGCGACCAGAATCCGGTAAGAGCGAATGGGAGTCCGGGCACTGGAGCGGTGCCACTTGCGGTCTAACGTAGTAGTCGCTATGTATGCCTGGCAGGCAGAGAGGAGGGAGGAGTGGGAGAGGGTGGCGTTGGTGTGTGCCACCCGTGGTTAACCACCCCGGGTCACCTACACTTCCTCTGGCCTCTCCCGGGAGGAAAAACAGTCTAGTCAAAATAATGTTGTCATTTTGGGGCTGTTACGTTGGAGCGAGGGAGGGACGCAAATAGAAGCAAGCAGCCAGGGGAGGGGCAGCGGAAACAGATTAAGAACCGAACAAACATAATCTAGTCTTTCTCTCTCTCTCTCTCTCTCTCTCTCTCTCTCTCTCTCTCTCCCTCTCTCTCTCTCTCTCTCCGTTCTTCTGGTTTGTTCAAATGAACGGCGTTAGATGCGTGGCGCGGTTCCAATGCAAGGCTATAAAATAAAATTCAGATGTGTCAGCCTACGCGAGCTATTATAACTGGGTTCTGTCTTCCGCTGGTCTCCTTCCTTCCCCGCCCTCCTCCTCCTTTACCACTCCTCCTCCCCCCCCCCCTCTCTCTCTCTCTCTCTCTGTCTCCCTCCTCCTCCTTTACCACTCCTCCTCCCCCCCTCTTTCTCTCTGTCTCCCTCCTCCTCCTTCTTCTTCTTGCGTCTTTCGTCAAGTTTGGCCTCCTGCCCTCCTCCTCCCCTCTCCTTCTGCTGGACATGGAGCTGGGAAACGTGGTTTTGTGTGCATCAACGTATGGCTGACTGTGTGCGAGTGCCTCAACGAGCGTGTTTTCTCTAGTGTGTGTATGTTGGCCTGGCACGGTGGAGTGGTTCAGTGTGTGTGTGTGTGTCTGTGTGTGTGTGTGGGTGTGTGTCTGTGTGTGTGTGTGTGTGTGTGTCTGTGTGTGTGTCTGTCTGTCTGTGTGTGTGTGTGTCTGTCTGTGTGTGTGTCTGTGTGTGTCTGTGTGTGTCTGCATGTGTGTGTGTGTGTGTGTCTGTGTGTGTCTGTCTGTCTGTGTGTGTGTCTGTGTGTGTCTGTCTGTGTGTCTGTGTGTGTCTGTCTGTGTGTGTGTCTGTGTGTGTGTGTCTGTCTGTCTGTGTGTCTGTGTGTGTCTGTCTGTGTGTGTGTGTATGTTACGAGGCCCAGCTTGGAGACTTCAGGCTCCAGCTCTGTCTCACAGGCCACTGTGAGTGGCCCGGTCCAAAAGTATTTACCACCTCACTGTTCTGGCTCCTGAAACAGAGTCTATTCCATTCAATGAGACCTTTAAAGCAGGCCCAACTTTGTATACTGTCTGGCTTCGCCAGCGTAAACAGCAGATATTTATTTGAATAACTAACATTGTAGGAACAGTACACTAGACATTTCATACGTAACATGTAGTCTATAGTAGCAGTTTAGTAGTTTAAAATATCAAAAGAACCTGTGTTTTTCCTCTCTTTCTCGTTCTCTCATTCTCTCTTGCCTGATGGAGGTGATGGCGAGACAGTGTGATTACACTGTGGAGGAAAACCACTTGTGGATGTTGGCAAACCAAAGGTCGACTCATCAGAATAGGTTCTTTACGAAAAAGACGATGCAACGTGTGCGATGTCACGACTCATGTTGATTTACATCTTAATTATAAGCTAGAGAACATAAGTCACTGTAAACATCCACTTGTGGGGGTCACTGGGTTTGTTGAAGGGATTTTTTCTTTGTCGCAAAGCTGTTCCACGTGAGGACTGTGACCGTCCTTTAGTTCACTCGTTTATCTAGCCGTTATCCATTGGTCTTCCCTCCATCCATCATCCATCCATTATCCATCTATCTCTCCATCCATTTATCTACGCACTCATCCATCCTTCATCCATTCATTTTTTCTATCCATCCATCATCCATCCATCTGTCCATGCATTTGTCCATCCATCCTATTGTCAACCATTAACTCAGGGAGTCAGGTGAGCGGTAAGGGAGTTTAACTAGTAATCAGAGGGTACCCGGTTTGAACCCTTGGCTGTGGCAACATGACGTTGTGTCCTTGGGCAAGGCAAAGGCGAGGGAGAAGGAATCTGTAAGTCGCTCTGGATAAGAGTGTCTGCTAAATGACTAAATATAAAAGTGACTCCCATCTTCTCAGAATCAAGGACTCAGCCTCTTCAGGCAGCCATTTGAGTAAACATTGCTCAATTACTTTAACAATGCTTAATAGGATGCTGCGGCCTCCAGATAAACTCAAAACAGACCTTGTCCGACTCAGAAATAGCAGCCTGTGGAAATCCTCGTCCCGGTTCTGCCCAGGCCCAGTAACCCCAGGAGACAGCGCCACTCACCCTAATGGGGACCGGAGCCCACCTCCCACTCACTCAGCTCCTCTCTGACGTAGGAACGCACACACTCAAGCACACACAGTCACAGAGAGGATGGTACTGGCACACACACACACACACACAATGTCCATGACACAGACGTACATTCTTTTTTTTGTAGGAAATCTCCACCGCGTCACTAGGCACAGCATAACAGCGGTGAGCCACTTTGTTGACTTAGACGACTCACAGCTTTTTTATTCTATGAGTGTTGTTGGCGTCCTAAAAATACCTACCCAGAACTGAGGGGGCGATGGGCACAGAGCTGGTGACGTTTATTAGTTGCTTCACCCATCCACAGAAATAATGAGATTTTCTAAGACTGGTCTTAACTGAAAAACAATGCACTCCCTAGTAGGCCTTGTAGAGGGACAGAGACAGCTTTCAACACCAGAACAAACTTGTATGGAAGACAGGTCCAGTTCAGGTGAATAGAATTAAAAGTTTGTCAATCCAATTAACGTGCCTTGTGAATAAAGGAACTGCATTGGTTTACGGGGGTCGGTTTCTCTTCCTGGATGGCTGCTATTGGTTGGTTCTTATGCGCCAGGCACCAGCTGGTTACCATGTGTGCTTCCGAGGTTGTTACACAAGAACGGCAGCAGAACGACAACATGTAAACACAGCAATTATCCACAGATGAAAGTGGCAAAATTACCCGTAAAGTCTGAATGTTTTCATTTTCGAATATAACCGAGAATCGTCGACAATAACAAACTCCACCTTGTCCTTTTGAAGGCTTGCCTAGCCTTCTTTAGACAGTTAAGCTAACGTAAGAATGGCTGTCCATTATGTAAACGCACCAACAAAAAGTGTTCAGCGATATTCCCCTGTGTTCCTCCTCTATTTCCCATAATCAGATTCATTGTACTAATGTTAGAAGAAAAAGACAACATGTTTCCAACATAGGGATGTTCACAGTGACCAAACACTCAACACTTGTACCCTTCATTAAATCCTCATAGCAATTTCATTTTGTTTTGCGTGTTCCATCTTTGGAACCCCTCAGTTAGCACTCCGTTAAAGAGAGATTAGGGAGCGAAGGTTTCCGGGGGCCACGTTTCCCGCCGACGTCGATGAACGCCAGACAGGCGGGGATTCATTTCGCAGACATCAGTCAGAACAACATCCTGTGGTAACCAGGAAATGCTAGGTAAATGATAGGCTGGATAAATTGAGGTCTGGCTTGCCATCGCACCGCTTTAAAATAAACGTCTGTCTTGCTCCAAGTCGTTTTATCTGTGTCGGCATGCGAGGCTGATGATTTTTACAACTGCGTAAAGAAAAAAGGGTAATCCCGAAAAGGTTTTACTGAGAACCACTGCGTTATGTAATGTGTGATAGATCTATTTTCTAAGCTTTCAGTACTCTCTCCTTTCTCAAGTAGTTTCACTTTAGCATGTAAGTATGGTTGGCTTCTTGACACGAAAACGGATGAATCCACTTGATTGGGGAAAGAAAATGCTTTGCAATGTTACGTGTATCACTCTGGGAAACAGACCAACTTGCACCTACTTGTCAGTCCTCACTCAATTAGCACATAGGCCTAATTAGACCTTTTCTTGCTGTGCTTGTAGATTTATGGGAACAACCATAGAAGCCACAAAGAAAACAGGTACTTAATATGTTTTTTCCTCTTGTATCTAATCGCAGGTATTACCCCTGGTTCATTAACCAACCTCCAGAGAAACCACCTGTTGTGCTCTGACAAGATGGTGATGAGTTGGATCTTCAGATGAAACAACAGCAAGTAGGATTACAGTAATGGGTTGCATAACCCACTGTAACCCACTATATTTTATTTGATATTTGTTGTATCACTTTTAATTTGACCACTGTCTCTGAACTATGCCTCCATTTTCTCCTGGTTTAGTAAAACAATTATATTATTTAACTTTCTGAGACACCTTCTGGGCTTCTTAGCTCCTACTAGACTTGGCTCCACTGTCCGGAATTCCAATATGCCTGAAAAATACCTTGTTTTCTTGCCTCAACCAATGGCTGGTGAGAGCAAAGACTAATTTTCAAGAGTAAACAATTCAATAATGCCCAGAAACATCATTTAGCAGTGGTCTCAATCTTATATAGGCCACTATAAAAAGGGTTGGGTAGCTTTTGGGGAGACTTAGTGAATTTAAATCAGAAAATGAATAGTTTTTTATGAGACAACTTGCCTTTTCCAGAGGGATACCACGCTATAAAAGTGCTTAGTTTTTCTAACATGTTACATAACATCTTTTTTTTCTTATGACCTACTTTCTCACCTGGATCACATTGCTCAATTAAAAAACTTTTCCACAATTTCTCAGCACAATTGGCTGTAGGCTGAATACATATTTACATTTACATTTAGTAATTTAGCTTTTATCTACAGCGATTTACAGCAAGTAGAAGGACATTCCCCCTGAGGCAAGTAAGGTGAAGTGGCTTGACCAAGGACACCGATAACCATCAACAGGCTACATGTGTAAGTGTGTGCAATGCTGTGCATTTTAAAGCACATTCTTGTCTCCATGAAAACAATTTATTCTTTGCTTGTGGTTTGACCTGCATGGCAGACGCATTGGGTACATAAACAGTGAGCACAGTGAGTGAGAGTGAGCACGCATTGTCTTACCAGGCAGCCATCGACCAGGCAGGACATGTCCTAGGCCGGCCCTTCTGAGAGCAGCTATAGTTGACTCACTGGAGCCCGGGGGCCCGAAACCTTGTGTCCCACCACAGCTATGCTCAGGGCCGCACACACACACACACACACACACACACACACACACACACACGTGCACAGTGTTGTTGGCGGGTTCCATGCAGACAACACTTGCAGACTGACCTTTTAGCCAGTCTGTCGCAATTCAACAACCAAAAAGAAAACAAGCGTTTTCTCTTTTCCCTCCTATTTAGCAGTCACGTCCCTGATTGGACAGATGTGTTAACAGATGTGTTGACAGATTTGACGTTCTCCATGCAGTGTTTCTTATATCACCATTTCGCCTACTCTGTCATTGCTGTGTCTCCCTGGCTGAGCCTGTGGGTCATCACTCCATGCTGCCATGTTAGGGAGAAGGCAAGCTTCTGTTTACACCCCCCCTCCCCCCCCTCAACAGCATACTTCCAGTCATTGTCGGAGCTTTGAGAAAATGGAGATTACCTGGGACCTAGACAGACTTGGATGGACGCAGGTCTAGCCGTAATAGTCAAACATTGGTCTCGTCTGAAGTTCTGTCTGAAGTTCTGACTGAGGGACTGTATTCTACTGGACCTTTCAGGCAGCCTCTCCGCTGTGCCAAGTCGAGGGATGCTCTGGCATTCACGGGCCGGCCGTCCATCCACTTCCACCTCCTCTGTCCCTCCTACTGTTGCCCTCACACCACACACACACTCCACACACACACCACACACACACACACCACACACACACACCCTCCTTTGTCTGCACAAAGCACACATGCACACATTTGTCTGTATTAAAACACACTTTAACCTTTAGCCTTCACATGTACCTGCATGCGCACGCACACACACACACACATTATATCCAATCCCCCACCAACACGTGTACTGTATCGGCCACAGACGCCCTCACCACCCTCCTCCAGTCCACACATCATTATTCACTGTCATAGCAGCTCCGTAGCAGTCAAACCTTCATTCCTGGGATGTCTCCATGCATTCTTTCACTGGCTGGAAGAACGATGGTGGCTGAGGGCCGCGGCACCCAGGCCTGTGTGAAACTCTCAGAAACGGGTGATTCTGAGAATGGAGTATGTGAGGTATTTTTGAAGGTAAATTGGTGTGTATAAAAGAATTATCAAACCAATGCAAAAGCAGTTGTGAGAGGTATTTGGAATAAAGTGCATAGGCCAAAGTCACAACTCTTTTGGGGGAAGAAAAAAATCTCATCTCTCAATTTCAATAAATATTTAGTATGGGAATGGTAAATAAATGTATACCTTTCCAGCATGGCAATCACACTTTTACTTTACCTGGTTATGCCAACCCTACCTGTATAACCTAACAGTCTGGGCAAGACTGCCACCTACGGTTCACATGAGTAATAGTTTTACGCTCTGTTTACAAAACATTTAACCAAATATTTATATATTTGATATGTTTTTACTTTTTATGAAATATAAAGGCTGAGATGAAAGCACGGTTTCCATCAGTTATTTCGTTTTTTTTATAAAGAAAGAAAAATACACAACATCCGACGTCATAAGCACGCGCCACTAGTCGCCACCCACATACTGACAACATTGGATTCAATGACACTTCATTAATCGTGTTTTAAATTAAACAAATGAGCCCAGATTGAGCCATGCAAAGAGCCTTTTTCTCCCATATTGTACTACACGACTGGACGCAGGTTTTCAGCCCTTTGAAACTTCAGCAATGTTTAAAACACAGAGGTAAGTGCTGCTGTGTGACTTACATGTCAGTCAGCCATGCTTTGACCAGCAAGGAAATCCAAAGGATGTTTGCCATCATCGTGCACTCAAAAAGTGTATCTAACAGCTATCTGCCCGTATTTCACCTGGTTTCACTGTGCTTGTACTAGACCTATATTCGACGTATAATACACGTGTAGTTCTGGATAAAAAGCAAGAGAACAGAGCATAATCTGCAATTTACCCCCCTGAAGGACAAATAAAGGTTTATCTAATCTAATAACTTTCTTCTTTGTGACATTGGGACACAGGACCATTCCATGTCTTGTCTCGGGGGTACAGCGTGCTCCCACCCTCGCTGGACAGTGAAGAACAGGCGATGCTGGGCAGCATGTTACGGGTGGACCATGCAGGTGAATACGGTGCCAACCGCATATACGCCGGCCAGATGGCGGTGTTGGGACGGTCACAGACGGGACCTCTTATTCAGGTAAACACCCGAGGGGAACCCAAAGGTACAGTTAGAGTCATCAGTGCTTTTCTAGTTATCAGGAACAATATTCAGACTGATAGTCTGGCAGAAATACTGATCTGAGTCAAGTTTGTTGTTTAATTCATGCTGTAAGTTTACATTGATGCCAATGCCTACATTTGATGGGAGACCCACTTGCAGACTAGCCTGTATCCATCAGTAGAATACAGTTTATTTTGTTTTCGTCCTCCAGCAAATGTGGGATCAAGAGAAAAAACACCTTGAGAAGTTCAACGAGATCCTGGCCGAGAACCGGATTCGACCAACGTTACTGCTGCCCCTCTGGAATGTTACAGGGTTCCTATTAGGTGAAGTATTGTTAAAAAAGAATGAGTGTTTGTTTTTTTGTTAGCGAGGTGGCTTTAGGGGGAACCAAAGAAAATTGGTAACAAAATTCATAAACAATGTTTTCATTATGTGATGTATATCGTTAAATAAATCCGATTGCTTGATCTGGGCAGGGGCCTCCACAGCCCTGCTTGGGAAGGAAGGGGCCATGGCGTGTACTGTGGCTGTGGAGGAGAGCATCTCAGAGCATTACAACAGCCAGATCAGAGCGCTCATGGAGAAGGACCCTGACAGATATATTGAACTCTTAAAGGTTAGTCAACTCCCAGCTTTATCCACTGCAAGGGATTCATGTGGCGCACAGTTGGTTAGGCAGTCGGGCAAGTAATCTGAAGGTACCTGGTTCGAGCCCCGACCGTGTCAACATGATGTTGTGTCCTTGGCCAAGGCACTTCACCCTACTTGCCTCAGGGGGGAATGTCCCTGTACTGGCTGAAAGTCGCTCTGGATAAGAGTGTCTGCTAAATGACTAAATATGCAACTGTGTTCAGTAGCAGGTTTGAATTGCCCTCTTGACCTCACTTTGGATATAAGCCTCTACTAAGTGAATATATTATTGCATGTTTGTGTTTTATTAATTATACAGACATCTTTAAAAAGGACAATTGAGAGTGCTTGATTTTATTTATTCATATTTTTTATAGTCCCCTAAACTGCTTGTTGCGTTTTCTGTTAAGGTGATAAAGGAGTTCCGCGACGATGAGATGGAACACCATGACACCGGACTGGAACATGATGCAGAATCTGTAAGAGCGTATTTCACATCCCCTTTAATCCATTTCCAAGTAACAGTGAGTGTCCGTGCCGTTCTAACTGAATTCTAACTAAAATTGCGGGAGGATTTGTGGTTGGTATTCAATGTCTTCTGTTTTACTGTTGTTACGTAATGTTGTTATATCAGGTGTTTTTTACTTGACATTCATCCCAGGATCATTATTGGTTTGCTAATAACAGTATTCCATCAAAAATAGAACGTTTTTACAGGGTACTATCATGGAACCCACCCAAGAGCTTTGATCTGTATGAACTGGGTCAGGTTGGGGAAGACTTTATGTGTCTGTGGTATGCTTTCTTCATTGGGGCTGCTTAAACCAGACTAGGTTAACGTGAAATAAGTTTTGTTCTGTTTTCTGTATTTTAGGTACCCGGATATTGGCTTTTGAAGAATGCAATACAAGTTGGCTGTAAAGCAGCAATATACGTTTCGGAGCGCATCTAATTATAGATTATTATATTGGCATTATATTATGTTGGCATATATATTTTCAAATTCTAGTAAATGTATGATTGGCATCAGAGGTTCCCTCAAACATTTAGTGCCACCATATTTTGAAAAAGTACTTTTATTTATAATTGATTTCCTTACGTATCTTTATTGGATCGTTTGATTGTTGATTTATTACTCTTCCATATGGATACTCTACATGGAATTGCCCTATTTCATTGTGTTAATGTGATTGAAAGTCTACCTGGTCTGTAAAGTTCACTCAACGCTTAGCAGTTTGTTTATTTTCTTTTAAACGTGTACCAATAAAATTGATACATGGTTGTCTAAAGAGGAGCCCAGTTTTTCTTTAGATAAAACATCCGAGTGCCAGACGGTTGGCAGTCTGTCTCAGGTTGGCAGTCTGTCTCAGGTTGGCAGTCTGTCTCAGGTTGGCAGTCTGTCTCAGGTTGGCGGTCTGTCTCAGGTTGGCAGTCTGTCTCAGGTTGGAGGTCTGTCTCAGGTTGGCAGTCTGTCTCAGGTTGGCAGTCTGTCTCAGGTTGGCCGTCTGTCTCAGGTTGTCAGTCTGTCTCAGGTTGGCCGTCTGTCTCAGGTTGGCAGTCTGTCTCAGGTTGGCTGTCTGTCTCAGGTTGGCAGTCTGTCTCAGGTTGGCCGTCTGTCTCAGGTTGGCAGTCTGTCTCAGGTTGGCAGTCTGTCTCAGGTTGGCGGTCTGTCTCAGGTTGGCAGTCTGTCTCAGGTTGGCGGTCTGTCTCAGGTTGGCGGTCTGTCTCAGGTTGGCAGTCTGTCTCAGGTTGGCCGTCTGTCTCAGGTTGGCAGTCTGTCTCAGGTTGGCCATCTGTCTCAGGTTGGCAGTCTGTCTCAGGTTGGCAGTCTGTCTCAGGTTGGCAGTCTGTCTCAGGTTGGCCGTCTGTCTCAGGTTGGCAGTCTGTCTCAGGTTGGCCATCTGTCTCAGGTTGGCAGTCTGTCTCAGGTTGGCAGTCTGTCTCAGGTTGGCAGTCTGTCTCAGGTTGGCAGTCTGTCTCAGGTTGGCATTGGGTAAAGAAAAAGCTGTCTCAAAAAAGAGAAATCGCTAGAAACACTGGTGGTGATCTGCTCAATTACTTTCAAAATCAATTGCAATGCTTTTGTCTACCAGGTTTTCCTCCAATTTGTTTTGGCTTGATTACGGTAGGATTTCCCTCACTGTTACAGTCTGGCAGTGACTAATAGAGCAATGACTGCTGTTGTCTTCTGAGGTTTGAACAGTCTCACCTCTCCCCAATCTTGTCAATGGCACCCAAAAAAATCAAGGGTCACTGTTCCAGAAAGCGACATAGCACAGATACTTCTAATGAGGTCAAATCGATATTGGCATTCTCACGCCATCGTACCCTTCAACAAACTGCTCTTTCTTATAGGTCATTAATCACCCTGAACAATGGCTTGTCACTCCAGGCTGAACTGCTAAGCCCCTGACACAGCTGTTCTTTGTCGGAACATGAGGTCAATGTGAAAGAGGGATCAACAAACCCAGGGTTAATCTACAGTGGGCTTAGAGCGAGCACATGCTCACTGGTATTGATTGATTGATTGAACCCTTTCATTTCTGCCCCATGTCTTTTCTGCGGCTCACACTTCTCACTGTCTTTCAGGACATTGTGTATCCTGTATGGACTCAGGGAGACAGGGAGCGAGAGGCGGCAACGTTGGGACCATCACATGCAGAGCTAACATCGCAGATACGAGAATGTTGAGAAGGTGCTGGTGGAAAGGTTTCGTTCCAAGGTCCTCAGGACACTGCTACACCTTCAAAAGAGTTGGTACACAGAGGCTGGGGAAGCCATGATTTAAAGGTTCAGTGCAGGAGTAGGGAACCCTGGTACTAGGGAGCTTCTTTCTTGAAGGTTTTAGATGTTTCCCTACTCCAGTACACCTGATTTTATGGAATGGGTTGTGGAAGCTCTGTGGAAGCCTCAGAATGACCCTTCAGTAGATTCAGGAGGTGCTGGAGCAGGGAAACATCTAAAACTTCCAGGACGGTGGCTCCTGAGGGCCAGGGTTGCCCACCTCTGGGTTAGTGGATATATGGTCTCAGTTTTCTCAGGGGCCTGGTGTTGGCTCGTTGCCTGGTGTGTGAGAGAGCCACAGCACCTTTGTCTTGGCCCAGTTGAACCACCTCTCCGGCAGGGACGGTGGCCCCAGTTCACAGGGCCGGAGCTATTTTTCCCAGCATGAGGTCAGAGGAGTTTTTTTTAGCCAGGGGTTGGGTTTATGTATCAGAACTGACCCGAAAGGTTAATGTGCTGTAACTTTGCTTTTTGTGTGTGTCCTGTGCCTTTAAAATAGACCCCTCCCCCCTCTAAAAGGCACACCCCAAGATGGACAAACCTCCCTCAAACAAATTAAGACCTTGAACAGGAACCTTTGGTTTAACCGTCGGGCGTGCTTATAGCAGGCGGTGACTCAGATTGGCATGATTGAGAGATGTGCGTATATAGGTGAAGCTATTTTGTGGATGAGAGATGGAGATAGGCCTTGGTCAGGGTCGGTTTGATCTGCGACCCCATTTCCTCTGCCCATGTCCATCCCTCGATACCTGGTGATCCTACTGACAAACATACCTGAAGCTGAACTGGCAAGGAGCCCAAGTCAGTATTAATAAACGATGACGCATAGCCACCATAAATCACTAAGGTCCTACTTTAGCTCTTGTTGCAAAACAGTCCATAAATTTCAACCAGTGATACGGAACATAAACATAATCCTGCAACTTGTGCAGGGCAACCACTGCAGATAGTCTTTCACTTCAGACACTTGATCTGTTTGGTCATTCGAAGCTAATAAATGACTTGATTCTGTAACAAATGACATACGTATGACTCGCAGGCATGTTTTCTGGTCCGGTTGTCTAACAGACTAGCTAACAACCGCGATCCGTTAACAGTACCATCCCGAAATCAGAATTCCACCAGAAAGTTCTTTGGAATTAAAAAAAATTTCATTTCCTCGAATAGAGCTGCAGTATCAAGGCAGCAGGACCATTAAGGACCAAGTCTTGCCCAGCAATGAGTTCCTATTGTGTGAACCATGAGTCACGACCCAGCAAGAGAATGTGTTGCCAGCTATAGTCCACTGTTCTGATGTCTAAATGCATTCTTGCCAGGCTTACTGGTGCCAAATTAAAGAAGATATTTTGGTTATTACAGACATTACATTTTTACCACTTTGTTATAATGGTCAGGAAGATGCATGGACATACTTTGTTCTGTCACAGGAAGCAACAGCCTATACATAAATGACAGTTGAGGCCGAGAGGCTTTGCATCTAAAAGATGACTGTCAGAGATTATTTCTGTTGCAGATTAATAGTGTTGACAGCTTTATTGCAAGATGCAAGTCTTAAAAAAAAACAACAAGTGCACAAATGCATTTTTGGCACCGTGTTGGGTGACAAAATTGCCGTTAAATAAAAACATGAGTGATGACTCATGATGCAGGTGTTAATAACAACAGCCTAAACCATAAAACCAACGTCTAAATTAGCACCCAGTTTTAACCACTCGTGTAATTCAACCCTCTCTGCTTGATAAGCAGTCGGGATTCGGCCAAGGAGCAATTCAAACCTACAGTGCTGAGTAACGTGTAGTTCTGACATTTACACCATGTTAGAGCTATCTTTAGACTAATGGTCATCAGGAGTTTGTTCAAGTCCTCTGCCGAGATTCACCTGTGAAGGAATCTGTTGATAAATCGAACGGGAAATGGTTAATAAGAATTTCTAGAAGTGCTATAAAACCCAGAACAGGACGGTCTCGCTCACTGTGAATAATCGTGGCAGTAAATTTTGAGAGGCACCGACAATATAAATCCACATAAGTCATGAAACCTTTCGGATGCAGATTTTCATGTTTCTTGGACTCTGTCTCCAAAGGCAGGTTGCTTTATGACTCGCACCACAGGTAGACTACTGCCTGGCGAAGGCTCACCTCAAAACTTGCATAATGTTCAGCTGAATGCTCTTATAGTTCTTCCCTTGGCACTTATTAGTTCTCATGATGTATGTTTTGTAACCTAGATGCCCTCTATGTTGGAGTCTATCAAGTTGCTCTGCTCAGTGACTGAAGCTCTTTTGTAAAGCTCTCTTGTAAGTCGCTTTGGATAAAAGGGTCTGCTAAATGAATACATGTAAATGTAAAGGGTGATCAGTCACAAGGCTTCGGGTTGTCTGTCTACAACTGACAAAGAGCAAACACTTCTTTTTTGCAACTAGGTCACCAAAGGTCTTGATGAAGAATTTTAGCAGCCCGATCGCTATTATTAGTAATAGCATAATATTGCCAAATATTATTTGTTTTGGTTAGGATATTGAGAGTGTTTTTTAATGTTAGAAAGGTTTTATAATCCAAAATACAACTTGAAATAGCATACAATTCCAAAGTATCTTACAATTTTCTTGTGAAATCGTTTGTCCAAAGGAATTATTGTTTATAACCAAGTGTTTGGTAGAGTAAACTGTGTAGCCTAATATCCTTGTTTAGGACTAAGACTACTTGGAAACTACCATGATTTATGGATGGGTTATATATGTATAGGTATATATAACATGAGCTCTTAAAATTATCCTAATAAACTTTACCAGTGATTTTTAGGAATCACTGTAAGACACAAAGTCACTTTTTGACGCTTTTTATGAGAGCTTCTCAGAAGTGAGAGGCTATTAACTTGAAGTGGCCTAGACCCAGACACTTCCTCTTACACCTCGATCCTTATCCAGGTCAACACATCACAGCAGGGGCAGAAATATCAGTCTGTTCGCCACCTCACCATACTCACAGCACAAAATAGGTTTGTTTGCTGTTCATTTAACTGTAGTGTGTTATTTATATTTACTGTGTATTGTAACCGTATATTATGTCACGGTTTAAAAATGGTATTGGGTTTATTGAGGCTCTGTGTCGCTGGTATGCGCGTTGATACATTTTCTCACCGTTTCACTCAATGAACTGAAATGGTGTTTGCACACTTTCAGAGTTCTGTGTGTTCTGTGCAGAGTTTCTCAAGGTTCTGCTTTTCTTTCTTCTTTCAACTGCAATCGAACGTACGACAAACTTCAGACTTCACCAGACCGTCGTGTAAATCTCCGAGCTCTCCGCTCGCCCTGTGAAAGCGCGGCCTTAGAAAAGCTGTGACTGTGTGTCCACGTGTCCACACAGTGTGAAGCCACAACACATGATCCACACATCTGACATCACCTCAGGAGGAATGCTTGATTTACGGCCCTTCCCAACATGGGCAAGACTGGCTCCCACAGAACCCTGAGAGGGCGGGCCAAGGTCGGGCTCGGGTGGTGGGAGGTAGACAGGGTGTTTATGTCCTGGCTCTTCTCTCTGGCTCTTAATACAATTAGTAAGAGGAGAAATTGATTGATTTTGCGTGGTGACAAATGGAAGACCTAAATGTTCCAAAGGAATGCTTGGTAGCGCATTCTCAGATTTATTGCGGTACGGTAAATTGCTTTAAGACCTTGATTTTTAGCGGTAGGCTCATATATTCAAAGGAAGTGGTTCATGGAGGCCCTAGTTTAAGCATTTATCAGATGTATTTGGTATATTATCTTCTTTAGATATGTGGCATCATCAGCATGGGTCATTTGCATGAGCTTGTTCTTGTCGTGGCGTGTTTGCACTGCGGTGCTGCTGTGTTTTGGATCAGCTGGAAGGGGAACACAGACCCTGAACACTCTGACCCCGAAAGCATCGCGTGACCCCTGCCGAGATATTCTTCACCGTGGTGACAGGCGGCGGCAACGGACGCTCCAGCCTGACTCCAAGGCCACGTTGCTTCTCTACTGTGTCATGGGCCTCAAAGACTCTTCAAGCTATTTGCCAAAGCACGCCCTCCCCCCCGGCCCCCCCCTCACCCCCACCGACTCTAAAACCCTTGGCCGACTTAGGCAAGAGGACAGGAAGGAAGGTGACGAGAGGAGAGCTTGTTCTCCACACCGTTTGAAGGATTGTGCTTTGTCGTTTTGGCATTTTGATGCGGGTAAGGATGCCATTTTGGATGTTCGATATGAATGAATCCGAGCCTCATGTGGTGCTGAAGGCACCCACCTCCTTTTACCCCACATGGTATTTTAACCCCTTGATGCCTGAACTGGTTATTCGGTCTTCCAGCTAACAGTAGCCGGCTGCATAGCTTGGATTGGTGAGTGTGTAGATCACGCTCGGTGGGATCTGCTCAGGCAGAGGTGTTGCAGGCATGCCCGACTGGCATGATTGGGCGTAGGGGAGGAGGAGGGGGACGATGCCATCTCTTGGGGACCGGGTGCACCATACCTACACGTCTAGGTCATGCCACCCTATTTCTCTGTTGTTACATCACCCCCTCCCCTCCCCTTTTCGCCCCCAAAACCTCCAGAAGTTCAACCTGTTTCACTGCCACCCCCATCCATCACCCTGACGCTTTGGCAGTCTGCAGAAGGTTAACACGCGAGGCCTTCTAACACCTGGTTTCAGAGGGCTGCCTTTACCAGCTCCACCTGCTAGCGGTCCTTTAGCATCCGTCGCGCACTTTGCACCAGTCCTGGTAAGCCCCCCTCTGTCGACTGTGCTGATTGAAGGGTGAGCCCGGGCAATGTGGCGTGGTCTGAGCCCCATCGCTCTCCCCCTGAGCCCGGCTTTCACACAGCTCGTAAACATGCCACTCTCCCTCCCCATCTGTCATGGCGTGGGCCGCTCTGCCCGTCTTAGCCCTGCCACGCTGGTGACAACTGAGATTTGGGCTGATGCGGCTGCTGATTGTCAGATTACACGCATCGTAGCCACAGTGGACCTCCGCGCTGGGTTAGCGCTGCCTCGTCTCAGCCTGGCCGAGCCATCGCTTCCTTGCGCTTCTTGTTTTTCGCCGAACCCCCCTTCGCCAGCGCCAACGTTGACGGCACACGCTAGAAGTTTACTGCTCCCGTGCTCGGTTTCCAAGTCGTTACACGGAGGAGGTCATGACCTTTCAGTGTTGTGGTGGTGGTTGAGAGATATCCAGCAAATGCCAATTGTCTGTGGCGCGCCGAGCTTTGATGCTCTCAGCTGACAAATATTCTCGCCCGAGGCTTGAGGCCCTCAGCTCCTGGTTGCTCCTGGACGCTCGTGTTGACACACTTGCTCTGTAGACAAATGCCCTGACCACCCTGGATCTGGGTGTCAGTGGCTTGACCTTGGTGCTGCCTGCGAAATAAATAACAACACCAGGTAGAAAGTATTTATCTCATGTGCCCCCCCCCCCCCCCCCCGGGGTCAAACCGCTGCCCCTCGTCAGGGTCAAAGGTCAGCGTCTCTCTGCAGCCTCCTCACATTCTGCGGCAGGTTACGCTCAGTATTTTTTCTTCTCGTTCGAAGGGCTTTGGGTAATAGACTTCTCGATGTGCGTGTCGCTTTTTGCACGGTGGTGTTGGAGAGGCGCAAACCAGCGCAGCTAACCGTGGGCAGGTTCGAGGAGTTGAGACACAGGAGGGGCTCCAGCTATTGATCGGAGGCCTCTCCTCAAAATCATCCCTTGTACCTCATATCAAAGAAGAAGAAAAAAAAACAATGCCATTTTCGAGAGCTCCTTTTGAGACAGTCTGGTCGAAAAGTTGATAGATTTACAGCAACTTTTTTTTTTGTTGTATCTCAGATATTTGAGGTATGTGTTAAACAGATTGTTGCATTGATTTCTGGGAAGACGGATGGATTTACATACTTCAAAAAGAATAAAGGAATGAAGAAATTGTTCAGCTCCGTAGATCAAATTCAGTATAGCAGTGTCATTGAGGTTCTTTTTATTTTGCCTAGGCATACACATTCTCTCAGACATATTTCTTTCTGGCCTCACTTGAAAGTAATAGAAGCAGCCTAAAACATGTGAGAATGAGGCTAAAATGCCCTAAGATGCATTTTCTAGCCAAACAAAGAAGATGAACTCATAAAAACACCTGTTTAAAATACGTTTTTGCTTTTAATTAAACCTTTTCATCCATTAATTTCCTGTTTTCAATCATTACGTTGGATTGTGTCCTGCTCAGGTACAGGGAATCGGAGCGGTGTGCTTGGTTTTCATGTCGTCGTTTTTGACATTGTCTGAATGTTAAAGGAAAACATCAAGACAAGAACATATTCCCAACTATTTGATTCGATCAACATCAACTGATGAACTGCCAAGCTTTGTGCAAAGGTCAAACGAACGTCCTACCCTAAACCTTTGACTGTGCATGTCAATAAAGTAGCTGATGCTTGATCTGTGGATATTAATTACCCCCCTCCCCCCACCTCCCTGCAGCCTCCCAGCAGATTCTCCTGCCCTCAAAAGTCAACTGCCATTATGAGTGCCTGTCTGCCCCACACTGCCCCTGTCCCAGCCCCAGATTCCCAGCACGCCCAGGACCCCCCTCAGGCTCATTAAGAGCTTGATTGACACGTCAGGATGGTGTGCATTTCATTGATGAGAATTTTAGAGGCCCTGTGGGGCTCGTGATCTCCTTCAGCCATCGGCAGGTCCTGGTGCGTCACCCTCCAGCTATCCCAACGGGAGGGGGACAAGAGATCTGTTTCAAATGCCTCTGCCTCCCCCAGAGGCAAAGCTTCTGTCCAGGAGCCCCTGTGAGATCATCCTTGGCCCCTGACGGAGCACCGCGAAACAAGGTAAAGAGGCCTAGCGAAGCTTTGTGTGGAAGATGGGCTGAACTTCTGTTCTTAAAATCCTTCAGTGCCCATAAAGCATTGAGTAAGTTGTGAAAAGAATTAATGGTGATATTTGTAATTTTGTATAATTGCAAAAACCTTTAATATAATTATTTACATAATTCTTTTCTTCTTCTGCATGCTATCGAACCAGTACTGTCTGAGAAAAGGATTGGGCTGTAATATATATTTACATATATATATATATAGATATATATATAAATATAATGACAAAATGGGGTGACAAAATGTGTATTTGTGTGATTGTAGTCTAAGCAATGATTTGATTTGTATGAGTAACACTTGGCCTACACACGTTGCACAAAATGTTGTGTACACTAACAGGTGCAGATAATAGATTACATTCGCTTCCAGAACTGTAATTCTTTAAAAAATGTGTCATAAACATGGCATAAGTAGTTTGAGTTAAGTTGTTGACAAATTCAGAATAGTCTTGCTTGTCTCTCAGAACTTTTCAGAATTGATCACGATTAGACTTAGATATTATCATATGGAAATGTATTGACTGAATCTTGTTTTGCACTTTAAGTGTAGACCTCGTACGACTTCTCTGTAATGCATTGCATGCTAGACCTTGACCTTAATTAAACGTACTACTTCCTGTTTTTGATAGTAAATGATCACAGGGCACACAGTCGAGTAAAAAACAACTAGTCCCTCCCTGACCTTGAGTGACAGTCACTCCGTACACCTTGTTGGATTTTGAACCGTGCTCTGACTTTCCGGGGACCATGAGTTCTCTGGTCACAGTGTGTTTGAGGTTTGCCCTCCGGTGACCCTCGAGGTTACATACCACACAAAAGCACTATGCAGGAATGCCAACGATGTACGTACTTAAATCAAAGCGTAGGCCAACAGAGGTCAGCGGCTGAGGTGAAGGGAGAGAGAGAAGCCGGAGGAACGGGAGGAGGAGGGGGTGGGAAGGGCGGGGGGAGGGGGGTGCTTGTTGTGGGCCTTGGTCAGGTGGGAGGTATGGGTGTGTGGGTGTGTGCGTGCTTGTCCGTTGGTGCGTCCGTGCGCGCGTGTGTTCCGAACGCTTGAAATATGTTCAAGAGAAACCGCGTGTTATCTTTTCTCCTCGCACACTGACTCACTTCAACACCCCTGGCGTGGGTCTTGTCAGCAGCAGACTGGCAGCAGCTCAAAGAGAATACAAGGAAATATGATCCATATGATGGTACTATAAAGACAACCTCCAACCTCAAGCCTTCACTGAAGACCTGGTCATCAACGCCACCTTCACCTACAATTGTCTCCTTTGTCCTCGGCAGTAAAGTTCCTCCTCTCGACCTCGGCATCCTTCCTCGACTGCGACCATCTTCCAGGCGGATATCCGAAAGGGGTACGTTGGGTTTAAAATGGAAGGATTCCATTAACCCTAACTATAACCTTTTATTTTATTTACATTTTCTATTTGAAGTTTGGAACCACCTTTACCTTTTTTGGATTTCAAAAAAATCGACTTCACTTTAACCTCTGCAAACCTGCTTTAGGAAGCAAGAACTTAGATGGAAATAAAGTTCAGTTGTGTTTAATGCTAATGGTTCTCTAATGATGACGCTTCTATTTTTTCCAGGTTGGCTCGGCTATGAAGTTACTAGGCCATCTGACTTTCCTGCTTCTGCTAGGAGCGGTCTTTTGCCAGACTAACCGAAATGCCAAACCCAATGTCAAATCATCCAAGAAGTCTGGAGGCCAGGGGGGTGAGAGCACTCAACTCGCCCCAGAAGAAGAGCCTCAATCTGAGTCAGGCAAGGAGGGGAGCGCCGTAGTTCGGGCAGCCAATCAGCAGTCAGGTTCTGGGAACAAGGCCACGGATGATATGAAGCTGCACTTCCTCAAGAACGTCCAGGTGACTTGCAATGACGGTTCGGCTGCGGGGTAAGATCCTCTTGCGTTCGCTTGGAAAGCTTTGAGCTGTGGTGTTTTTCATATGATGCTTTCATAGGATGCTTTGAAACAGCAGAAAGACAAACAGAGAAACCAAACCGTTTCGTTGAACTTGGTCTAATAATGTTGGTACAAGAGAAGAAAAAGAGGCTTTTGTTTGAGGTTAATCGAATTCAGTTTAGTCATCATCAACCATCAACAATGCTGCAATGAAAGAAAGCGTTGATATTCAAAGCCAGCCGCTTTATGTTGTTGTTGTTTGTGTGTGTTTTGAGAAGGACGTCTCATATAGGTAGGTGTAAGATCAACACGTGTCCATGTATGGTTGTGCGTTTGCTTGGTCCAGTCATTCACTGCCCCTCATCTCCTGTTTATTTGTGGTTCACAGGTTTTACCTAAAGGAGTTCAAAGGCAGCAAGCGATGGCTGATATTTCTGGAAGGTGTGTATTTAAACCCTCCCTCCCAACTGGGTAATTTTATCTCGAGAGGTCAGCCTGTCTTGGGGTGACGTCCTCGCTGGCATGTGAACCGGCGGTCATCTCGTTTCCTGTTTTCCCTTTTTTCGGAGTCTGTCACTCTGTACGCAGCCTTCCCACGCCCCCCCCCCCCCCCCCCCCCCCCCCCCCCCAACACCCACCCAACCGCCTCTCCATCACTTCGGGATATTTCTGTGAAATGCGCCCATGCGTATTCTGGGATGGGGGCGTGTGTCAAAGACCACCGGATGCGTTGCGTCATCTCCAAAAACACGTTTCAACAGACCCCCAACCCCACCCCCCCCATCCCTCCCTCTCCCTCCCTCTCCCTCAGTGCTACTTAGGACTCCACAATAGACTAACCGGTTGGGGTCTTCCCCCTCTGCACCGGATGTAAGTAGGGGGAGGGGAGCTAATATTAGTGTCTTATTTTTAGGTGGTTGGTGCTGCTACAACAAAGAGACCTGTGAGACCAGGTACAGAAATATCCCTCGCCTCATGAGCTCATCAGACTGGACCCTGACACGCAAAGGTAGGGTGTTGCCTAGCTACCTTGTTTTAGAGTGTCTCACGGCCATTTGTGTTTTCTGTGTATCTGCCTGGTGTTTTTAGGGTCCTGCACTGTGGGGGTGAGATGCAGCTGTTTCGTTTGAAGAAGTTCCTGTCCATAATCTGACCTCTGGTTTTCTCGTTTACAGGAACTGGGATATTGTCCACTCAGGCGGAGGAAAACCCTCACTGGTACAACAGCAACATTGTGTGAGTGTGCTCTCTTTTGGGGGATATTCCGTTGAACGCATTTCCTTACAAACAGGTTTCGGCAAGCCTCAAAAGCAATGTTTGCTAAATGACTTCAATGTAAATGTGTGTTGCGTGTATACAGATTGATTCCCTACTGCTCCAGTGATGTGTGGAGCGGTACGGGGCCAACGGCTGTCAAGGCAACCAAGGGAAAAGAGAAAGAGAAGGAAAAGGAAAAGGAGAAAGACGCAGACGCAAGTAAGATCTCACAAAGTTCCCGTTCCAACTTTGTTAAGGAACATGGATTCAGCGTTCAGCACTCCATCGTGTTCTACGTTCTCCTCTGTGTTTCTCATAGCTGAGTACACCTTCATGGGGTCGCACATCATTCGAGAGGTCATCAAAGACCTTGTCCCTAAAGGAATCAAGCAGGCGAAGGTCGTCATGCTGGCAGGCACAAGGTGAGACCCTTCAGCCTCTCCCCCAGCCTCTCCCCCCTTCTCTGTCTCTCCAGCCTCTCCTCCTCACTCGTCCCTCCAACTTTGGGAGCTTTGGAACCCCATCCCAATTTGGCCCTTGACTCTATCCTCCCAACCGCCATCCCCCCCCCCTCCCCCCCCCCCGTCACCCC
This sequence comes from Neosalanx taihuensis, assembly GCA_030340665.1. NCBI lineage: Eukaryota > Metazoa > Chordata > Actinopteri > Osmeriformes > Salangidae > Neosalanx > Neosalanx taihuensis. Next base: position 3,002,245 of record CM059314.1, read on the forward strand.
TACCTCACCTCACCCCCTCCTTCCTACCACCACCACTGTCCCCTCGACAAAGAAGTTCAAGAAACTCTATTTTGGTTTCCATCCTGTAGTCTGTCATAAAGATGTTTACTGTGCGGGCCTCATGGACAATGACATAATGTCTATTAAAGAACCTTGTTGGTAACTGCCAACATTCTCCCCAGGTTAGCACCAGCAGCCTGCCGTATGTTTTGTGGGACGCTAAAAAAAGCGAGGTCTGACAGCCTAGCTACTTATCATCTCAAGTGCTAGTCAGAGGTGGCCATTTTGGCTTAATTGGGCATGGACCCAAATGGTCTCAGAGCCACAATGTTGCCTAAGATGTTATTTAACACCTCATCCATAGGACTGTCACTGAATGTTGAATGGCTGTCCGGCAACTATCTGACGATACACTGTAATTTCTTCAGCCATTTTGTGGCAACCATTTGGGCTTAGGTTAGCAGAAGTTGTATTGCAGGTGCAGGAATGCCAAGGAATATGAGTCACGTCTACAGCGAGCTTGTTCTGTTGTAGATGTGGCAGACATTTTGGCTCAAGTCAGAATCAAGTACTTCCTTCCCCCCCTGCAGTGCTGGAGGAACAGGAGTGCTGCTGAACATCGAGAGGGTGTCCAGCCAGCTGGCGCAGATGGGGGCAGAGGCTCAAGTTCGAGGGCTGGTGGATTCCGGATGGTTCCTGGAGAGTAAGCAACAGAGGGCACCAGACTGCCCTGACAGTGTCTCCTGCTCCCCTGCTGACGCCATCAAAAAAGGCCTGAGGTGAGACCGCCGAGTCAGAACGTCGTAATCGTAACGCGAAACGTTGTTGGTCTAAGTGGACCATTCCAGAATCCAGTTCCTTTCTGCAGCCGGTTAAATTCTTGACCGTTGTTAACGTCTTGACTGTGATGCTCGGCTCGCCTGTTTTCCTCAGGCTGTGGAATGGCGTTGTGCCCGAGGCTTGTCGGCAGCAGTACAAGAAAGGGGAGGAGTGGCAGTGTTTCTTCGGCCACAAACTCTACTCCACTTTGACCTGTGAGTGATCTGCCAATCGCTTATTTCAGTTATGGCCATGCAGGTCCATGGAGTTTCTTTTCTTTTGACCAAAAATTCGTATTTGCCAACAGAACATTATGTAAATGTCAGGGGGGAATGTCCCTGTGCTTGCTGTAAGTCGCTCTGGAGGAGAGCGTCTGCTAAATGGAAATGTTTCTGTGTGTTTCTGCCGAAGCTCCTCTGTTCGTGGTGCAGTGGTTGTTTGACGAGGAGCAGCTGAGGGTTGAGAATATCTACCTAGGAGGCCAGACCCTGTCAGAAGAGCAGTGGACTTACATGCAGAACCTGGGCAAGGAGCTCAAGAGCTCCCTCAAAGACGTGACGTAAGTGAAGAAACGGTTGATATCGCAGGGGGGAAAAAGTTGGAAAATATCAAGACGTTGTGGTGAAGAACATCTACAGTAATGTGATATATCCACTTTGATCCCAACCATCCCTCAAACCGTTCAACTGACGGAGAAGATGAGCATTCAGTAAAGGAAAGATGGTTTCAGAGATCCCATCTCCTTGGAGTCACACAGTGGGTGTAATAGAGTACCACTCATGGGTTCTCTGTTGGCTGACTTGTGTGTGTGTGTGTCTGTGTGTGTGTCTGTGTGTGTGTGTCTGTGTGTGTCTGTTTTCGCAGAGCTGTATTTGCCCCCTCATGCCTCTCCCACACATTGATCACCAAAAGGTAAGGACATTTGACTCCTGCTGCCCTGAAAAAGCACATCAACACCCCCCTCCACCCCCAACCCTACCCCTCAAACCCCACCCCTCACTCCCCAGTCATCCTCCCTCCCTCCTCCTTAACTCCTCCCACTCTAACCCCATCCTTACCCCATGAGCTCATGCTGCTCTTTCTGCACGCTCGTCCATCACGACGCATTCTGCGTGTCACTGCGTGCCATTTCACACTTTCACTAACCCCCCCAGCACCCCTTTATACACACACACACACACACACACACACACACCCCGCACGAGCATGCGGGTGCTGCACACACACACACCCCTTCACTGAAATACATGCACATACAGGGCCACGAACACAGGATCTGTCAAGCTGGTCATGGGGAGGGTGGGGGGTGGTGGGGTCAGTGGCAGGGCAAGGGGGTGGGGGTGTCTCGGCTAAAGGACAGGGTTTACAGTGGGCGTGGTCCACTGAGGGATGCAGCGGTCTCTGGGGGTCAAGTGTGTGTGTGTGTATGCTTGTTTGTGTGTGTGTGTGTGTGACGGGATATAGGGGTGCAAGGCAGGTGGGTAATTTCACAGTTTGGTAATCTAATGCGGGCCAACAATGTCTATGGTTGTGGTCGTGCTGGGAGATCAGCACCGGTAGCAGCTGGGGAAGGGAAGCGAGCTGCCAAGGCAAACTGCTAACCCGGCTCTGTGGGGGGTGGAGAGGGGGGTCTGGGGGTCCGGGGGGCTGGTGCAGTGTTAGGGGTGGAGTTAGGACAAGTGGGGCAAGGCAATCTTTCTCTGTCCGCTGGTAAACTGGCGTTGTTGCTGTTTTTCCAGCTCCTGTGAGCGCTCGCTTGCCCCCACGTCTGCTATGCTTGTATGCTCGTTCTATACATTTCTTCAACTAACCCCTTCGTTTTCTTTCCTCTTTCTCCCTCCTCTACCTTTTTCCTGTCCCCTCTTCCTCGCTCGCCCCTGTCGTTCTTGCTCTTCATCCTTCCCTCCCTCCCTCTATCCTTCGCTCTCCCTCCCTCTCTCTCCTTCCCTCCGTAAATATCTCTCCCTCCCTCCCTCTCTCTCTCTTTCCCTCTCTCTCTCCCTCCCTCACTATCTCTCCCTCCCTCCCTCCCTCCCTCCCTCTCTCTCTCCCTCCCTCACTATCTCTCCCTCCCTCCCTCCCTCCCTCCTACAGTAACTGGATGAGTTTACAAGTCAAAGGCACCTCGCTCCCCCGGGCGCTCCAGTGCTGGGACAAGAGTCTCCAAGAAGCCAACCGAAACAGCAAGACGCCCTTGAAGGGCTGCCCCTTCCACCTGATGGACGCCTGCCAGTGGCCTCAGTGCAACCCCACCTGCCCCACCCTGATGGACCAGGCCACCCAGCAGGAGCTCACCCTCTTCCAGATGCTAGTCGGCATGGGCCTGGACCTCCAGAAACTTGGCCTTGATCCCAAGAAGGACGGAGCAGTCTTGACTAGCATGATCAGCAACGGTGGCTAAAGAAAGGAAAAGAAAAAAGGGAAAGGGAAAAAGCGAGAGCCGTTTTTGAGGGCTTTTTAGTGAGCAAAAAAACAGTTATTTTTGAAATGTGACGTAACCATAACAAGGTACAGAATCTGGTTACTTCTTCTTGTGCCGCTCAGCATTCCATTGTGCTCCATTGTTATTACATTGGCGACCTGACTGGTGGGAATTTGTCACTGGGCAATGTCTGTTCAGTTTGTGTCCTGGCGCCTCCTTGTGGGCAGTTGAAGTAGTCGCTCCAATATCAAAATCGGGATATTTGAGCTTCACGTTCTACAGAGAACAATGAGCGTTGAGAATGTTGATAGGTTCTAGATACAATACCTGCAACACACTCTCATCTGAATAACACAAAGTATCATTTTAATACATGATTTGTGGTGAGTGAAGGATATATAAATCAATTTTACAACTGAATTTCTATCTTTTGTAACAGAATTGATCATAGAATTGGCTGGGGGTTGTCAAATTGAATGTAGACTGGAAAACATATGAAGAGACTCAGAGAGTTTTAGGCGCCTGAAGCTTTATATTTATTTTCTGGAAGTACTGTACTTTGGAAATAGACAAGACAGGAAAAGTGGAAAATGACAAATTTCAGAGACTCTTACTGTAGCAATTTACTCAATTTATGGAGTCATAATATATTCTAGATTTCCTATACAACCCATTACAGCTGCAACATAACACGCCTGCATGTGAGGCAGGGCTGTTTGAACTTTTCAACAGCGAAGGTAAACATTTCTAAATGACCACAAAAGGCCAAAATAACTTTTTTTCCATTTGCTTGAGTATTGTTTTGAAGTGTGAGACCTAACAAAAAAAAATCATTTAAAATGCTGAAGCCATCGTCATAGCTACTTCTGTAAGTGCAGTGTTCTGTATCCAGCCAATAATATTTGCGACCGTTTTCTAGACTTCTGACTGATATTTTTAAAAGGCTTTCTGATCATAATCGGTCTAATGCTGTCAGAAATTACAGAAAATTATTAGTACAGAAATACTATTACAGAAAATAATAGTATTTATAATAGAGACTGTATTTACCATGTAAACTGTTATTTTACATGCACCAAATTGTTGATGTTGGATTGAGTTGTATTTTCAACACACTGAATAAAAGGTTTGGATTAGACTGGAAAATAAAAGTCTTTTTTGTACCACACTATTACCATACATTTGGTTTCTATAAGCTTTACAGAGAAACTGCAGGTATGACTCCAACCACTAGGGAGCAATACATTATTTTTCCACAAAGCCCTGCTAAAGACGTTATAAAAAAAATAAGAAAGGAGGTCTGACAAGTATTTGATAATGTAGCTGTTCTACATTAAGTTTAGTTGTTTAAATGACAACGGATTTCATTCATATTGTTTTCATTGGATAGCCTTCCACAAAGATAAAATCTATAACAAAACGAAATTAACTGTTTTAAAGCCTTGCCATAACTGGTGTAGTCGATCGTATAGAGAACACAAACTGTATTGTAATATCAATTGTATTACATATATGCAATTTAATCTGATCTTTGATGTCTATGATTGTGACATAATGAGTAATATTTCATATGATTCCGATTATAATATTTTATTTTACGAGCTGTTAAAGAGTGTTTAGTTCAGTCAAATCATTCAGATTTGCCCAGTAGGTTATCTTGTCTGGAAAATTCTTGGATTTTTACCCATAATGCATTGCTGAACTTTCCCACTTCCTCTTTCCGCCATATTGCAGAACCGGTAAGAGCTCCTTCTCAATTCTTGTTTTCAATCTAATGAAAATCTAGTGCATCCAAGCATCTTCAACACTGTTTTTGTACAGGTATTGTTGTGTTTAAGTGTAGTTATTTTATAAGATGATTATTGTGTCGATCAAACGTACAGATTCGTTGACACCATCTTAAACCTGAAGTCCTTCGGGGACTTGTGACAGACTGGCCATGTTGGAGACCGCAGAGAAAATAATGTAGCTTCAAATTACTACGATTAATTTACTAACGATTCGACTGTGGAAGGCAGATTTTATCGATCGTTTTGTGAGTGCATACAGAGAGGTATTGTATGATGTGCTTAATTGGTCGAAGTGGACCAAATACACAGCCAGGTTGCAGCTAGTTAGCTCTGTAACAGCCAGGTTATGGAGTCTTTAGCATGGCGGGGATGATGGACATGGTTTCTTTGAGAGGTTGTGTTAATTATCAAACGGTCTTGTCGTGTAATGACTCTTGTCCGGCAGTTTATGAACGACTGCAAGGATTCTATTGTAGCAGCTATTGCTAATCAGCGTAAATTTGTTATCGTGTTAGATGCTAATTCAGTTTTGGTGGGGGTTTTTTTGTCCGTAACACCTGAATAAGCCGTGCCTGTTCCTCAGGCATCATGGTGCGCATGAACGTTCTCGCGGACGCGCTGAAAAGCATCAACAATGCAGAGAAGCGTGGGAAACGGCAGGTCCTGATCCGGCCGTGCTCTAAGGTCATCGTGCGTTTCCTCACCGTCATGATGAAACACGGTAAGTGCATCCCAAAATCGCCTTTTCCCTCTAGCTGTGTCCTGTTAGAAGTGGGGAGTTGTGTGGCTCAGATGTGTTGGGCTAGTGATTGGAAGGTTGCGAGTTCGATTCCTGGCTGTGGCTACGTGACATTGTGTCCTTGGGCAAGGCACTTCACCCTACTTTCCTCAGGGGTAATGTCCCTGTTCACCATATGAAAGTTGTAGTGGTATAGATTTGGTTTGAGCATGTGAAATGATGCTGGTTTAATGTGTTGACCAGCATACAAGACTTAAGAGGAATGGATGTGGTACCACAGAGGGAGTGATGTGTGGTTGTAACACCTCCTCTCCTCTTTGCCTCCCCAGGTTACATTGGTGAGTTTGAGATCATCGACGACCACAGGGCTGGGAAAATAGTCGTCAATCTCACAGGAAGGCTAAACAAGGTAAAGTGCATTTGGCTGATAAAGGCATCAAAATCCCCCCCCTCCTCATTGTTTTAGGAGCTGATCTTCCTTCATTAATGTCTTGATGTACATGTGCTTGTCGTAACATGCGATCTTTGTTGCTGTAGTGTGGCGTGATCAGCCCCCGCTTTGACCTCCAGCTGAAGGATCTGGAAAAGTGGCAGAACAACCTGCTGCCCTCAAGACAGTTCGGGTGAGAATCACTTGGGCTTCCAGGGCCGTCCACTTTGAGTGGATGTGGGCTTTCTTCTTGTGTGAGCTGTATCCCCCCCCCCAGGAACAATGGGAGAGTTTCGTTGACGTGGGTGAGGGTTGGGTGGCTGTTTGAAGTGGGGTCATTTTCCAACAAGGATGGTCGAATAGCATCTGACTGGTCTCACCAGACCACACTGATCATCCTCAGTGGAATGTTTCATACTGCTGTGTAACTTCCTGTAGAGGAAGTGTGCTTGTGTTGCCTTTTGACTGGTCCCAGATAGTGGAGAGTTGGAGGTGATGGGATTTGTGCACTTGACCATTGCTTGTACGTCTCAGCCAATCACCAGCCAACTATTATTTGGAGAACTTGTTTCAGTTATAACAAGTAATGTTCTCTGACTTGTCTTATAAGTAGACTCTTCAATGTGGTGAACCTAACCAATATTATCTTGTTTCAATCGTAAATGTTATGGTTGTTTTGCATAAGGAAATGCCCCAATGGTCTGCTTTCATTCAGGGACCTCCACACAAGTCTAGCAAAGTGCTCGTTATTCATGCCTTACTACTGTCAATGGGTGTTTGCTTGCCATGGGGTGAGCTTGAAGCAGGACCAGAGCGTAGATCTTTAGATTATGATCAATCATCCTAGCCGTGTAGGAGATCTTGTGAGTGTTTCCTGAGGATGTCCCTCCTGATGTGTCTGTGTGTGTCTGCAGTTACATCGTGCTGACCACCTCTGCTGGCATCATGGACCATGAAGAGGCCAGACGGAAACACACAGGAGGAAAAATTCTGGGATTCTTTTTCTAAATGTAAAGAACTGTGCAAAAATAAAAAACAAATCCAGTGGACTTGTTTGAATCTTTGTTGTCTTTTGTGTTTGTTTTAGTTGGGGTTTTTTTGCGTTAAAGTAGTAGTTGTAGTTGGTACTGAAATCACAGAGAAACCAGTGTTCTGTTAACAAGATATTTAAAAGGGTTTAGGTAATCTTTATTTACATGTGTAACTCTTACTCTATGTGTAACCCTTACTCTAAGGAACCGCTACTTTCCTCTGAGTTTTACATGCATACATGATCTGTACATTCAGCACTAAATTGCGTTGGAAGAGCATCATAGCTACCTGAAGACAAAGCAAATACATTCAACTGCAATTGTCATTATTATTATATATATGATTATACATTTTTACTCAAAATGCTACTAGACTACATTTTGATTTCAGAAACATACCCTTTTTTATTTTTGTTTAACCCCTTGGTAACCATTTCTAAGACTAAAAGCTGGACTCTCCTATGTAGAGCTGACTTGATCAAATCTTGTGTATAGTGTCTCGGTACGTTCCCACCAGTGAGAATGGCCCCTGACATGACAAGGCTGGCAACAACACAGACTGATGCGTACGTTCACCTGTCCAATCACGTAACGTCACAACTCAACCACAGGAAGGGACTAACGATGAGCAGGAGGCTGTGGCATGCTCGCTAATGCAGCCACGCTCCCAGTGGCCCTGTGGAGCTATGTGGGCTAAGTGCACAGAGACCTGGGAACCATCTCCCAGGTGGCTTCACGGCACTAAGCACTCCCTGCTACGAGAAAACCACTTCTGTTTTGAAAGGCCAGGGAGGCAAGCTAGCTGATAAGCTAACGACCTGACAGAGGAGAAGCAGTTTGAACTCCTTCACGCCAAGGGAGAGCAAGGTTGTTTGTCAAGAGTGAAGATTGGCTACACCTGCATGATTTAGATTCCTATTGGATGAAAGGAACTGCAGTCATGTCTGACTTCCTGGAGGAGAGAGAGAGAGAGCAACCATTCAGGCTCTGGATTCAGATTCAGATACTTTGAATCTGAATCTGGATGCATACCATACCACCATCATGTGCTGATCTGCCACTTGTTACACAGTAACCAAGTTGGAATGCAAGCCTCATCCGGGGTCGAGGCTGGCAGAGTGTGGTGTCTGCAGCAGGGTTTTGAACCCCTCAGCCCTCCTCCTCTCAGCCATACGTCTGCAGAGGCGCTCCCTGTGGCCCCTTGGAGCTTGGCGGTCGGTAGCGGGGATACGGAGGGAGGAGGGTGAATGGGGGCTGGCAGATCTAGGAAAAACAAAAGGAATACATGAATACTGAAAGACATGTCTGTTATCTGTGTGTGTGTGTGTGTGTGTGTGCGTGCGTGCGTGCGGAGGCGTGTTTCCTTGCAGAAGAAAAAGACTATTTGCGCACAAACCTCACGATGCTTGTCTTTGTATTGTAGTACTGTACTTTCCTCTATTGCTTCGTGTGTGTGTGTGTGTGTGTGGGTGTGTGTGTGCTTCCAGGCCCTCTTCTTCATCAAAAGGTAACCCTCCAAGGCTCGTCCTTGTACTTCAATGGTGCTTTTTGTAGCCTCTCTCATTTCCTTGCCACACTCCTTCGTGTGTCCACAGATCCCTTTGAAAGAAAAATACCTTGAGAGGATAAACTGAAGTGAATGCCCTTCTACCTGTCTGTGTCTGTCCATCCTTTTTTCGCTCTTCCTCTGAGTTACCCTGGCAACCTTCAATCGGCATGACAACAACACTAAGTGGTGAGACCACAGTTCTTTTATTTATTTATTTATACTAGAAGAGTCTTAAACTTCATTTTCCAAACAGCAAAGAAAAGCACTTCGATTTTATTCGGTTCAGTTAGCCAGTCCTCTTGTGAATCAACATCAATTCCATTAAAGTTCACTCGAAGTTCTTGCATGGTTTCTGCTCGTTCACATGAAATAGCACAAACATTGATATTCCCAGAATATAACAACCCCAGTTTAGGATACGCAAACGCCAAACATGTTTACTGTTGAGCATTTTAGTATATATCTGCATATTTATGAGGTTGCAGGTTAAAAGAAGATTGTATGCTAATTCACATGCTGGTAATCACTATTCATAATCTTTCTCATATCTGTGGAACAAATTAGTGGCCTTTAGGATTCTCACTGGGTGGTAAATTCATTAAAATGTATTTCATGCATTACCCAAAATCACCATGGGAGGGCAGTAAAGGTGTCTTAAAATGTGCTCGTGCCTTGATTCCTTCCTGTAAAAGCTTTCATATGTCGGAATGGAGGACTAATTATGATTGATACAGAGATAACAGAATTAATATTGAAATGGTGGAATAGTTTGAAAACCTTCCATTTTGGTTAAAAAAATGAAAGAAAAGGGCTTTAATCAGCTCCTCACTGTCTCCTTTTCATAAATCAATTTATATATAGAGAGAGAGACAGAGAGAAGGATAGAAAGATTATGAGCAAAATAGAAAAAGTCCAAAACCCAAAAAAAGAGAGTGTCAGAGAGATAGCGAAGTAACTGACTCAGGCATTACAGTATCTCACACCACAGCTGGGGATGGACACACGTGTGTGTGTGTGTGTGTGTGTGTGTGTGTGTGTGTGTGCATAAACATACCGTATGTAGGTGAATGCTTCCAAGGTGTGGGGAACACAAATCATTGAACTCTCTGATCCCTAGAAAAGCGAATTTGTTACCACCCTATAGGTGATGCGAGTTCTATCTCCAAACACTGGAACGTTCTAGAATATACCGAGGAGACCATTCTCCTTTGAGGAGAATACAGAGATATGATAATAACCATGTATCTATTCCAGGAAGACGGTTGTGCCCCCCCACCCCCCCCGGCCCCCTAGAAAGAGATTCTGGATTCCTGCATTCCAAGGTGATATAGAGGTCTAAGTGTTGTGTCACAGCCGTCATTTCACAGATAGCAAACAGAAACGCGCGCACGCACACGCACGGTACACATAGCCACACTCACACAGATAAACAAAGAAACAATCACACGAGCGTGGCCACACACAGCGCCCACACACACACCCCTTCTGAGTTTCCTGCTCACTGCCCTGTCTGTTTAATAGAACGAGCAGGAAGATATGGAAGAAAGAGGGGGACATAGGGGAATCGGGGTGTGAGAATACTGCATGTTTACGTCTGTAACTAAAAACACACACACATGCCAAAACATATGATCATATATTGACTGTGTGTTTTGTGCTTCAGGGTTCGGTGGTGCAGACAAGTATGTGTGCTTGCACACACGCAATTGTACCCGTAGTTATGAATATTCGGGTGTGTCTGTGTGAACGTCTGTTTGTGTGTGTGTGTGTGTCGTGGGGGGGGTGGGGAGTGGAGTGGTGGTGGTGGTGGGGGGGGGGGGGTCCTGGACAGGGTGGAGGCGAGGATGAAGAGCCTGGCTGGGGGGATGATAAATGAGACCGTTGGTAAAGCAGCAAATTTATGGACGAAGATCGCTGCCATCCATCCTGCCCTCACGGGTCCTGGCTGTCCTCAAGGGCACTGTCCCCCCCCCCCTTCCTCCCCCCCCCTCCCCCACCACCTTTCTCCTCCTGCATAGCATCTCTTGTTTTCTCTCTCTCTCCTGTTTTCCCCCGGCTCTCTTTCGCCGTCGCTCACTCTCTCATCGTGTCTGTCTCTCGGGTGGATGGTGGATGGGGTTGGTGGGGGTTAACTGCCGCCGTTGCCACAACAACAGCCCCCCCCCCCCTTCCGACACTGGGCCCCGCCAGCAGGTTTCAAAACAGCCATTAATTAGCAGGAAGGGAATCAAAGCTGTTTGTGTAGGTGTAATGAAGGCAGGGAGGCCAAGAGAGGTGGTTGGGGTGGAAGGAAGGATTACCTCCAGAAATGACACCTGGAGAAGCACCTGCGCTCCTGCACGCCACATCCTGTAGCAGATCACCTCGAGCGCGCGTCTGTGAGGGCAGCAGGCGGAGCGTAGGATTGTGGGTACGGTTGTTTGCGAACGGCGTTTTAAGTCCAACTTCTCGCAGGAAACGATCGTAAAAAATGTCTCCTCTCTTCCTCTGCTGTCCCCTCTTCTCTAACCCTTCCTCTCATCTTGTAGGGGGGATGTATTTTTATGGTGCCATGGCCTCAGGGGCCGAGCGGGGCCTGCAGCACAGCGGGGGGGTGGGGGGGGAGTTGGGGGGGGGGGCGGTGATTCATCCCCTCCCAGATGAACCGAGGACGTGTGCTGCTGATCCGCCATGTCAACACACACTCGCCGCTGCGCAGGCCGGAGGGCCTTCCCGCCGCATGACGCCATCGCCCCCTCGCCCCCGCGGCAACGTCTCCGAGACGGTCACGGAACGGGGATGCGCGTGCGCGTGTGTTTGTTTAGAAGTATTTTATACTTTGTCGGGTTAGAGCAGCAGCTGGAGGACTCAGCCCCCCCCCCGCCCCCCCCCCAGGCTCCGCTAGATGTCAGGCCCAGCTGGACTGCCTCCGGGGGGGTCAGGGTGTGTTGACAGCCCCCCGCCAGCCCCCCACCGCCTACCATCCTCCAGCAGCAGGCTCCATAGGCTGTGCAGCAGCATCTATCTCTCACACAGATGTCTCAATCCTTCAAGCTCCCCAAAGGGCACTAAACCTGTATATATTCCTACAGATATATAGATATATGCCATATATAATATCTGGGAGAACGTGTGCGCGCTGCATGTGTGTGAAAGAGCCAGGGAGAGAGGAAGTGAGCTGAAGAGTGTTGTTGGCCAGCGTGTGTCTGCGGATGCGTGTGTGCGGAGGTGTGTGAACGCACCTGAAGCGGGCGTGGGCGTCGAGAGAAAAAACACCCGAAAACACGCAGCTCTCAGCTCGCCTAAGTGCACCCGGGCTTTCAGAGGAGGAGAAAAAGAGAGAGGAGGACGCACAACACATTTCCAGAAACACCTCCCCCCTCCGACGCCTCTCTCTCTCTCCATCCCACCCCCCCCTCCTCCACCCCCCCAGGGTTACAGCAGCCCCGTAGCGAAATAAAGGACGTTCTTGCTCTAATAGGAAGCCCATTTATACACAGACCAGACGCAGACCGCAAGGCTCCTTGGTTTGTACGGCAGCTCCATGGAAGCTCCCCCCCCCCCCCCCCCCCGCCCACTTCTGTAATGTCCACAAAGCTAACGTCGACCCGGTTAGCAGAAGTAGTACATACAGTAGAAACATTGTATGTGTCTCCAAAAAAGTATTACATTTTTCTATTTATATACGTCTTGGTAGGCACACCCATACACACTGAGGCCGGGGCATTGCATCAGCCTCTAGGTTCAAATCAAAAGCGGTTGTGACTCAGCATTTGACTCCCCCCCCCCACTCCCTCCCCCTCTCACCACCCCAACCCCCTAGCAAGCCCTGAAGCCTGCACCCCCTCCCATTATCAGGCTCCGTATTGATTGGATTAGGCGTTAATTAAAGCTCGCCTGGCCCGGTCCGGATTGCAGAGGAGACGGCTCAATTAGCAGGGATGTCAGGTAATCTAATTCCAACCCACACCTCCCCCCCCCCCCTCCCTCCCATCTCTGCCTTCTGCTCTATCACACTCCCAACACCACCCTGCCTGGTAATTTAATGAGAGTGACGGAATGGGAGGGGGTGGGGGGGGGGTGGGGGGCAGAGAGCGGGCAAGAGAGAGTGAGTGTGAGAGCGCCAGGCAGAGAGACAGACGGCTACCCTGACAGACGGGACGGGAGGCGAGGTGAACAGCAGACGGAGCTCACGCTCGCTGGCCGGCCGTTTGTTTGTTTTGTTACCGGCTCACGGCAGGAGTCTGAGCTGCTCTGATCCGCTGCACCTCACAGCAGCTCCGCCTCACCGCAGAGCACCGCAGCCCGCTCCACCCCCTACGCACACACACACACACGCTGACGAATCGTCTCCCTCCACAGGTGCTGGGAGGTGTCAGCATCCAGCAGCGCTGGAACAGGGAACTTCTGACTCGACCGACAGATTTAGCCGCGCGAGGTTTGAGGAGGCGCGGGGTGTCGAGCGATGTGAGCTGAGCACACACACACTTAGACACACACAGACACACACAAAGACACACACGTAGACACACACGTAGACACACACATAGACACACACGTAGACACACACTTAGACACACACATAGACACACACATAGACACACACTTAGACACACACTTAGACACACACATAGACACACACATAGACACACACTTAGACACACACACAGACACACACTTAGACACACACGTAGACACACACTTAGACACACACATAGACACACACGTAGACACACACTTAGACACACAAATAGACACACACAGACACACACAGACACACACATAGACACACACTTAGACACACACTTAGACACACACAGACACACACTTAGACACACACATAGACACACACTTAGACACACACGTAGACACACACGTAGACACACACTTAGACACACACATAGACACACATAGACACACACTTAGACACACACGTAGACACACACTTAGACACACACATAGACACACACGTAGACACACACTTAGACACACACAGACACACACATAGACACACACTTAGACACACACTTAGACACACACAGACACACACTTAGACACACACACAGACACACACTTAGACACACACATAGACACACACTTAGACACACACGTAGACACACACAGACACACACATAGACACACACTTAGACACACACTTAGACACACACTTAGACACACACGTAGACACACACTTAGACACACACGTAGACACACACAGACACACACATAGACACACACATAGACACACACATAGACACACACATAGACACACATAGACACACACATAGACACACACATAGACACACACATAGACACACACATAGACACACACACACGTGGCGGGGGAGAAACAAATGCGTACGAAGTAGCAATGCAGACACACACACGTGTCCACACCAACCCCAGGGCTGTGTTCTCTGTGGAGATCATACAGCTGTAAAGCAGCGTGAGGGCGAGAGAGCATCACAGAGAGAGGGGGAGAGAGAGGGGGGAGGGAGTGAGGGAGAGAGAGGGGGGGGGAGGGAGGGAGGGAGGGGGGGGGGAGGGAGGGAGAGGGGGGAGACGAGATAGAGGAAGAGAGAGTACACAGTGAAATAGGAGAAACAGCAGTGGCAAGGCTATCGATGCCCTTCGAATTGACTTCCTCTCACTCCCCAAAGTGGAGAGTGCGTCTGCGGGTTTGTGTGGGTTTGGCGAACGTAAAAAACGCACCCCTACCCCCACCCCCACCCCCACCCCCCCCACCTCCTCCACTCCACATGAAGTTTCCTCCTGAACAAAAGCAAGACTCTCCCCCCTTAACTACTCAGCGTTTCACTAAATGTCCGTTCCATTCAAAAACTCTGTCATCGAGCACTTAAGTCCTGGCTGGCCAGCCAGAATGTGCCTTCATTAGACCGTTTTATACTTCTATATATAAGGTTTACAAGAATTTACTTTCAGGAAGAAAAAAGCCCATGGTATTGGATTGAAGGGCTGGCCGGGGTCCTACATGCAGGAGAGCTGGCTGTGTATATGCCCGATGGACTACCGCTTTTTACGAAAATTTTCCGCTTTTATAAAAATGCTTCGCTTTTATAGAAATGCTTCACTCTGCGATCTGGAGTTCCCCCTGAAAGGCCTTGCCAGCTGTTGGTGCCAGCAGTAACGCTCATGGGTTGGCACCCATTTTGGGGGTTGAAACAGCAGTCTGACTGGCAACCGACTGGACTGTGTACAAGACATCCGGCTGACAGAGAGATAGATAAATCCTTGAAAACCGTTAGAGACTATCCCCCACCAATAGTTTAGCAAACTCCTAAACTTACTGTGCTGCTAAGTAAAGGGTAAAGAGAGGAAGGGATGTCTTCCACCAAAGCTGAGACTAAACCCACGCCCTTGCTTCATGTTACATCCATACTAACCAAGGAACCTTCCCCAATGCTCTCTCCAGCTTGGAGCTCCACCCAGGGGCCTCCTCCCTTTCTCTCCCCAGGACAGTGACAGGGGACCTGGGG